>JAKSZT010036119.1:16341009-16404822 GCA_026826555.1 Tolypeutes matacus | reverse complement strand
TATCTATCTATCTATCTATCTATCTATCTATCTATCTATCTATCTATTACCTATGAAAAAGAAAAATTTTAACCATACTTGGCTTGCTCATGACTATGATACTATACTTCATCCCTGCCCCCACACACATAAATTTTCATTAATAAAATTTTCATCAGATGGGAAAATAGATTTTTAAGATTCACATCAGAAAATATTTATTATTTCATAGAAATATGATGTAAAATACATTTCTACACTTCAGTTAATTGTTTTTTTTTCTGATAGTATATAAACTAAATTCACTTTTAGACCCAAGCAGTGTTGTGATTTCACTTAACATCTTTCACTTTTAGGAAATATGCAATTGGGACTCATGTAAAATCAAACTCTCCATCCTTGGACTTCATTAGAGTTTATCTTGCTAGAGAAACTAGGAAATTTTCAATAAATATTCATTACCTGGCAGTTACCCATAGCTGAGATATATTTGAGGTATAAAAATAAAAGTTCATTGAAAAATTCAACCTGATTATTTTTAAATTGAAGTAGGGACTTTCTCTCAAGGTTCATGCATGACCATTACTCTATTTTTAACAGTCCATTTTATTTTGTTAATGTAAAATGAGTTCGTGTAATAGATGTTATTTATTTGTTGGCTCCTTGGCAATATTGGTCTTTTTGCTTGTAGGTTTGCACAAATAGGGAAATAAAGTTTTATCCCTTAGTGATACTTAGACTACCTCCACATTCCTATTTATCTTTCTCACTTCTTTATGGGATGTCTACCAATTTTCCACTCTTACCTAAACTTCAGATTTATAGTGTTTATTAAGCATATAACAAACTCATTTTTGCAATCAATTAAAATGAATATCTATTTAATATAGGAAGAAAATAATTCTAGAAACTATGTTTTTATAAGTTTGATATATTATAAATATAAACAAAACAGGTTATTGATAGAATGATCATTTTTGTTTAAAAACACTGGAAGATATTGCAATAATGATTATATTTGGAGCATATTAGGATGTCTGAGTTCAGTCCTATTGCCTCCAAGGAAAGTTATGTAAATGATTCAAAGGACAGATGCTGATTCCCCAGTTATACTGAGCAGTATAAAAAGGGATCCTGCTTATTAAGAAATAAAAAGTTATCTAGAGAATAGATCTAATTTAAACAAAACATATGCAAACTGCCATATATTAAGTCAATTTAAACATACAAAATAAAAGTATGACTAAAGTATGTGCTTTCTATCTTAAAGCTATTGTGAGAATAATTAATAGTATCTTTGATAGCTTTACTTTGTAATTATCAAAGTCTTAAAATTATTTATATATTCTATATTACTACAAGGGTTGGGATTTTGTTGCTCAAGAAATTATTTTCCCTGGTAGGAAAGCATTTAAATCAGTATGCATATGTCATGTTAATAAACCAATTTAGTAATGCTTTGGAGTAGAATGGTTGAAAAATGGAACTATTACTTTTGCCTCACTAAACTTCTAGAAAATGAAAGAGAACATGTCTATATTAAAATGGTTGAAATTAATCAAATTAAGTCTTTAGACATTTTTTCACCACTGTACATTTTAATATGGCCCAGAAGCATCAGATCAATTTTACAAATTTCCTTAAGATTGTTCTGGGAAATCAGATCATTTAATTATGTTCTACTACACTCAATTCAGTCACACCATATAGACTTAGCCATAATCATCGATATTCAACAAATTTTTTTATTTAAGGAAAAATTTACATTCAGTCCATAAATGTACAATTCAAATTTTAAAAAAATATGTACAGTATACACCTGTATATCATTACTCCTATCAAAGGGGGATCTTCGGAGAGCCATAGGGAAGCATTGCTAAAGGGTGACCTATCTGCAAATCCTGGATGAGTAGACATGACCTGATAGCATTCTGGTATAAAGAAAAAGTCTCTGATTTCTGTCCTCCATCCCCGACTACTGCCCGACCGTGCTGCTCATTGGTTCCTCCCCTGGACTGTGGCAACAGATTCCTGACCAGTCTTACTGACTTTCACCCCCACCACATCAACCTAAACAGGGGTGGCTCTAAGCTGTGTTTTCACTCCATCTTGTCCTCGCTCAGGGTGTGGTCAGTGCTTCACCTCTACGGGACCGAGAATGACCAACACCCTGACTTTCTGAGCTTTGCCATGGGTGAGACACCTTTCCCATTACTCTACTTGCTGAGCGTTGATAGGAGGCTCTTCGGAGCGTGTCCGCCCACCTCTAGGGGCATTACAGAGGCTAACACTCGTCCACATCGTACAGCAGGCTCCCGCCTGCTTCTGTTCTGAGACTCCGCCCCCCAGGCCATAGCTCATGGGTCCAAGTCCAGCCAATCGGAGCCCTTTCATAGGTATATTTTTTTGGAAGTTGTAATCACTAATTGCAGAAGGGGGAGGCCTATATCAGATATTCTGACATAAATCAATGTTTCTTTTGACCAAAAGACCTTAATTGAAATATTCTGCATTGCAGCTCACATATCGCCGGATGAATACACTTCCTACATTACTGAGATTTGGGGGTAAACTATAATGGAATTTCTCAACTTGTTTTTTCTCAACTCCAGATTTTCCTTACTTGTTTTTTCCTTACTCCTTTACTGAGGACCTAATTCTGTTGTCATCTTCATCCTCTCTTTCATACTGGGTTCCCAGTGCATCTCCTCTAGGGACCCCTTCTTTACTCTTCACCAATTTCTTCCATACTTGATAAATGTCTTCTTATATCACTGCTACTTTACCTCAGTTAACAAACATATTCCACTCTCTGAAATCCTAAAGAACAACCCCTGTAGCAGTTTGATATTGTTTATGAATTCTAAAAATAGATATTGGATTGTGTTTGTAAGCTGGTCTGTTCCTCTGGGCATATTAGATTGTATTGGATTCAAAGGTTTCACTTTTACTTTATTAAATCAAGATTAGGGCTTTTATTTGACCATGTCATTAGGGCATGCAGGGTTGAGTCCCCACCCCCTTGGTGGGGATGAAACAGACTCTTACACAGAAGTAAACACACAGAGAAGGAGAGCATAGAGAGTTTAGTTTTGGATGCTGGAGCCCCGGGGAGGGAGCCAAGCCATTCACATGATAATTTGCAGAGACCAGAACCCTGAATAGCTGAGAAAGCCCAGAGAGAAAGGAGCCCCAGGGAGAGAGACAAGCTTTATGCTAACCTCCAGCTGAGAACGGAAGGAGCAGGACCACGGAGCCTTAGGGGGAAGAGGAAGGCTGAACCCTTGCAGAGACGGGCAGCCATCTTGCATCAGCACCTGGCAACAGACTTAGGTGATGGAAGTAACTTACTCGTTATGGCCTTGTGACTGTAACCTTCCACCCCAAATAAATGCCCTTTATAAATGCAACAGATTTCTGGTACTTTGCATCAGCAGTCCCTTGGCTGACTAATACAATCCCCTTTTTCCTCTCAAGACATTATCTATTTTTCATCAATTTTCTTGCAAGAAAAACCTAGACTTGTATATTCTACATATTTTGAGAACATTTGTGCTTCAATCCTTCTGAAATATTGCTTCTACTCTTGCTTCTCTAATATGAATTTTCTTTCACATCATCAGTGATCAAGTATAGACAAAGTTAAATGTCCTGGGGAGCGGATGTGGCTCAAGCGGTTGAGGGCCTGCTTCCTAGGTTCGGTTCCTGATGCCTCCTAAAAACAAAAAAACAAACAACAAGCAAACAAATGAAAAAACTAGTTAAGGCGACCTGATGTGGCTCAGTGGGTGAGTGTTGGCTTCCCACATATGAGGTCCAGGGTTCAATCCCTAGCCCTGGTACCTCCTAAAAAAAAAAAAAATTAAATATCCTTCCTTTGGCATTTATGGTACATAACGACAAGTATTTTATATACTTCATAATGCCATCTTTCTTTAGTATATCCATATCTTCTCCCCAAGGGCTACAAAGGGTGTGGTATAGAATAAGGGAGCAAAAGGAATAACTATATGACATCCTATCGGGGCAAATAACAAGATAAAGAGTGATCTTCTGTTCATCTCTTAAAGTTTGCTGTTCTTGTGATTTTCTCCTCAGAGCTACTCTTTACACTATTATTAATCCCTGAATGTGCAATTTTTACATATTATCTGGAGAAGAATCTTAAGGGATTATGTTACTGCTAAGCACAAGACTTCTGGTTTTGTGTCCATTCACTGGGCATTTCTCTGTGTCTATTTCCTGCCCTCTCTTCTCATCCTTCTCCTGTCTTCACCAGGATTCGATCCTGGGAAACTCTGATGTGGGAGAGAGGCGTTCAGCCACCTGCGCCACCTTAGTTCCTGGTTTTTCAGCCCGTCTAGTCTTGGCTCTCTCTTTGTGTCACTCTCCTGTTACGTCATCATCTTACTGCGTGGCTCAGCGAGACCTGGCATGCCCTCATGTGGGGCCTGGCAGTGTGCCTGTGCACAGGGCCTAGCAGCCCATGCGCCTTCTATATTTTTCTTTATTTTACTGGGAGGTCATGGGGATCGAATCCAGGTCCCTCCATATGGGAGACTGATGCCCAATCATTTGAGCCATATCCTTCCCCTATACCTTTATTTTTATTCACTCTTCCCCTGTCTACTGTGTTTCAGGAGGCTGACCAGTTCAATCTGCAGCAGTGTATTCCTTCAGCCTACAGCTTATAGTTAGATTTGGCCAGTGAGGACCATTGACAGAAGATCAAGGAAAGAAGGAAAGTGAGGTTCAAGTATGTATTCTACTGAGGTTCCCAAAGGCTGGCAATGCTATAGTTCATATCTGTTGGTCTTCTTCACACTGTTCTTTCTCTCTGAATTCTGGTAGAAATTTCCTCTTTAGGATTAGGAGTGTTAGTAGGTTACTATAACAGCTAAATCTGGGCATAGTGTTTACTATTATAGTTTCCATAAACTCTTTATTAAACACTTCTCAAATTAAAATATGTCATCTCTTTTCTCTTGGGGTCCTGATATATTCTTCATATATCTATGAATTTTCACTTGTAGTCATGGTTATTGGGTTTTTCCTTGTTATCTATCCCTGAAAGATAAGCAAATTCTCACTTTCTCTTTATCATATCTTTGGACCATTTAATGACTCTTTTTTTTTTTTTAAAGGATGGACTGTGGATTGAACCCAGGACTTTGTACGTGGAAAGCAGGTGCTCAACCACTGAGTTACATCTGCTCTCCAATGAAAGGTGGTTTTTTGTTTGTTTGTTTTTTGTTTTTAGGAGGTATCTGGGATCAAACCCAGGGCCTAGTACATGGGAAGCAGGCACTCAAGCACTTGAGCTTCATCTGCTCCCCTAAATGGCTCTTAATCACCTAAACATCTTGAAATGAATAATAGAAATAGGCCAACTGTAGAGACCACCTCTGTCTCTATGTTGATCTCCATTTATCTCACTGCTCTTATATTCCCTGGCTCTAATATTTCTGGATCGAAACTTTGTATAAGAATGTGATGGTTAGGCTAATGTGTCAACATGACCAGGTAATGGTGCCCAGTGTTTGGTCAGGCAAGCACTGGGCTAATTGTAATATGAGGGCATTTTATGGACTGTAATCATCAGTGAGTTGATTGCATATATGGCTGATTACATCTACAATCCACTAAGGAGATTGCTATCAACAGTGAATGATGTCTCATCCAAAGAGTTGAAGGCCTTAAAAAGAGAAGTGATTTCAGCATTAGAGAGAGAATTCCAATCTCTACTTCAGATGGTCAGCATCTCCTGATGAACTCATTAAAGACCTTGATTGGAATTCCTGGCTTGCAGCTTGCCCTATGAAATTTGGAATCATGCATCCCCACAGTTGCATGAGACAATTTTATAAAATCTCATACTGTTTAAAGACATCTCCTATCAGTTCTGTTCTTCTAGAGAACCTTGACTAACACAAGGAGTTTTTACTTTAGTTCACATGTGAAAAGTCCTCTTTACAAGAAAAGACATTTTCTTCCTTGCCCAGCCACTTGGACTTCCTCTGACAGTTCCTGGCTATGCCATCTCATCTGTACACAGTAACAAGTGTTCAGTCAGGCTTAATAATAAGTTCTCTTTTCTTAACCTATACACTTTCCCTTAGTAATTATATTCACTTCACAAATTCAACTATCATTTCTTTGGATAACATCCAAATCTATGGGACATGTGTAACTTTTCCTTTGGGCACGTCTTTAAGCATAAGTTCCTCATCTACCAACCACAAGGTATTCATTATAGAAATTATAAATCAATTCATGTACAGAACTTAGCCCTATTCTAGTATTAAAATTAACATTTGATACAAGGTAGGTATCATTACTGTTATTGTTATTCCTATTTATAATGGATAATTAATGAGCATCTACATTCTACCATACCTAAAACTGAATTAATCTTCTTATAAAAAATGTATTCTTCCTATGTAGCAGACATTGAATAAACAAGCAGAAATAATGACTTCATATTTTGACTTCACTGAAGCCAGAACAGCTGAATGAATCACCACAAAAGATTATAAACTCTCCCTTCCATCTGGTGACATGGCAGAGAATCTGTGTTAAGCTTTAGGAAGAATTACTCACATTGTACGATCCAGTTCACAACCTGACAGGACACACTCTTAGGTAGACCAGGTCATAAAGAGTGAGGATATAACTGGGGTCCATTACCAAAGATATCCTTTGTTACATGGTAGTCTAGGGTCCTGAGTCGAGGGGTATCAAAATAGGAAGAAACCCATGGGGGAGCAGATAATATTTGTTGAATTATTCTGTTGTAATTATGGAAATAATCATTTTCCTAGAGATGACCTAGGTATAGGAAGGATATAGTCAATCTCTCTGCTTTGCCCAATAAGCAATGGTCTAGAAATATGAGGCAGGCAAATTCAGTGAAAACTTGGAAATCACTGAATGACTTTAAAATACTTCCATTTGTAACAGAGACCAAGGCAGACTTGGTGTCCCCAGAACATTTCTTTAAATAGTTCAAATTTCTAGGCTGCAAATGATTTATAATCATGTTCATAATTCTTCCACATTTTTCACCTTTACAATAGTCCTTATACCTAGAATTCTCTTCTTCTTTAGCTAACGATTTTTATCTGTCCTTTAAAAAAGCTCAAATCCTCCTCCTTCTCTAAAAAGCCATTGCTGATCTCTACAAATAAAACTAATCTTTATAAATACATAGAACACTTTGTCCCAGCATTGTAGATTGCTCCACCATCTACCTGTACTTATGGTCAGGTGGTTCTTTATTTAAAAGTCTGCCTTATCCTCTTGTCTATATGACTTTTGAAATTCCAGGTCAAGTTTCATTCATCCAGAACATAGTAAAATGTCAATTGTAGACACTCAAAAGATGCTTGTTGAAATGAAATACACTTTTTAGCTAGATGTAGCTATTGCATGTTTTTAAGCTTAAGAGAAAAGAGTTCTTTGTCTTTTTCCCCTTGTCTGTATGTTAATTTGCCATGTAGCTTTTTGTAAAAGACCATTATAAGAAGAAAGATTATTGCCTCAATGTCCTAACAACAATCCTTAAGTATGTGATTGTAAAGTAGTGTTCCTTGTTAATGATAATAATAGTCTACTTTGGAAATCTGGTCATTACCAACTCATAAAGACATACACCCATCTATGTCTAAATATACCATTTGCTCAAATTTCACGTCACAGGAAGTTAAAATAAAGTTCTCAAATACTAGAGTGAATAATACTTTTCTGAAATTATTCATGCAATTCTTACCAGATCCAGCTGTCAGGATTATTTTCTAACAGAAACCCTCACCTGCCATATTCTTCAGACTAGTTTATTTTATAGGATGCATAACCTTGCTCCGTATTTAAAGAATATTATATATACGTTTTTCAAACTACAGTAACATTTTAGGTGATTCAATATTGAAGTTTGGCTCTTAACTATTTTGATATATACATTATCATTGTAACCTAGCAGTCACATCCCACCAATTCCATAATACCCCACATTTCACACTAATAATAGGTACTTTAATAATACTTATGATTCCATTTTTTAATTTCTTCTATTATGAATTCATTGATCTTAGGGCATGGTGTCTTATTATTTGAGCTGTAATTCAGCATAGCACTTTACATACAGAAAAGTAACTTCTAGAGTGACCAGTGAAAAGCATGACATTCTTCTTTGGCTTACATATATTTGAGATGATACAATTTCTTTAAATTTGTCTCAATCAAAATAAAGATATATTTACTTTTTAGTAAGAATAGTAAGATATTCCAGCTGATTCTAATAGAGCCAAATGAATCAAGTCATCTAATTTGATAAAATATTCTTCCAAAACAGGAAACGTACAGGTGTAAAACAAAAGCAAAACACTGGGCTTATATCTGCTGATAAATGATGGCTAGAAATAATGAATATTTCACACTTTTTTTTTTCCAGTTCATTAAAGCACATCAATAGGCTTTCCTTTTTGTAAGGGCTATTGCAACTTCTTTCAAAAAGCTTTTTAGTCATATACTATAATTTTAAAAAAAAAAACAATGTGGAAAATACTACACACACACACACACATTATTAGCATATTTCTGTTAGAGCTTCAAATTCAAAGGAGATTAAAAAATATGCAGTCCCTCTATAGCCAATGATAATATAAAGAAAGCAATCAAAAGACTGCCTCCTTATATATTATAATTATTTAAATGGCTGACTAGAAGTAAATGTTTACTTTGACTGGGCAGTCTTTCAACAGCATTATATTAAGCTTCTACTATGTGTGAGGTGCTAGGGATAAAATACTGAACCAAAACTTGTGGAACTTATATTCTAGTGGAAGAGACTGACATTACATAAATAACAATGGAAATAACTATATATAAAATAAGTGCTATGAAAGAAATATAAAGAATATGGTGACAACCTATAACCAGAACCTAATTTATGAGAGGGATGAGCATAAGGAAGATGGTTTTCTACTAAAAATCCATTTTCTTTTTTCCTTTTCCCCAAAACCCCTCATCTTTACTCAGAATTATAGTCCTTCCCCATAGAATCCCTTTTGCTTCAGGACTAAAGACATCAGGATTTGACCTGATTAATCCAAGAGTAATCCCATGCCCTTTGATAGTGATTAGCATATGATTCAATTTTGGCCAGTGATACTTGTAGACTCTTGGGGACAACTAAGAAAAGTTACCTAGCTCTTAAAAGACTACTACAGAAAGCTCATTCACCCAACCACTTGACATAAATGAGAAAGAAAGCAGGTAATCCCCATTGATACTGCTAGTAATTTCACAGGATGAGAGTGGAAATATTTAGGATCTGCCTTAGACTGGAACCATCAAGGTCTATGGCACACTAAAAAGGTAGAAATAACATAGATCCTTGATAATTTAATCAAGTTGGGATTTACCAACCTGTTACATGACTTCCTACTACTGGAGAAAATTTAAGTTGGCTTTTTTAGTTTCATGTTGTCAAAATTACCCCAATTTAGGGGGCGGATATGGCTCAACTGGTTGGGCATCCGTCTCCCATATGGAGGGACCTGGGTTCGAACCCCGGGACCTCCTGGTAAAATAAAAAATAAAAATAATAAATAAATAAATAAATAAAATTACCCCAACTTATATAAAAAAAATTCAATAAGGAAGTGAGATTTAAACATAGAATAAAATTTCTTTTGAGTAGGAACTGACTAGCTTAAGATAGAGTTTATCAGTCAGAGTCCTAGTATGGTATATTCAAATTAAAAGAATTTGAAGATAGTTTAATAAAGGACCACTTATAAAGACTTGGACAGGGTTTAGGAAACTTCAAGGGGACACACAGGACTCCAAGTTAGTAACTGTGGGACTTGATGAAATCTAATCCTGATTGTGTCAGTGGAAAGAGTGAAAACAAAAATCTGGAAATAATGTGGAGAGAGCTTCTGTAAGGAACTTTTCCTTTTGGTCAAGGGGAAAAGCAAACCCATGCTCACCCTGAATACTTTGTCTTCCCTCCCTGCTCTTTCCTGCCAAGTTTCACTGGTGGTCAAACCCTAAGCAAACCAGAAAAGAGGGAGACTGGTGACACTGTTCACATAGATCAGCATTTCCATGTGGAGAACAGGGCACAGCATGAATCTGGAGGGGAAAACAGATTATAACTATTCAGCAGGACAAGAGTATGTACTTAGGTTAAAAAGAATGTATTACCTTTAAAAAAAACTAAAAGGGGGCACATATAACTGCAGAATAGTGAACAAAGGGGAGAGAAGGCATGAGGTGAGGCAGGTAGAACTCACATCATGTAGAGCTTTATGGATCAGTCTTAGGGATTTGGATCTTATTCTAAGTGGAAAGGAAAGCCAATGAAAGATTTAAGCAGAAAGTGACATGGTCAGACATGCATTTTAAAAACAGCATGCTGTGTAGAAAAGGATTACAGGGGAAGAAGGGAGGGATACAGTGTCCAGTTAGGAGACTATTGCAGCAGTTTTGGTGAGAAATTATAATGTATGGACTAGAATACTCAGTTAAAATGGAGAATAATGGCTGAATTTGAAATACATTTCGTAAGTAGAATTGACAGTGTTTCTTGATGGATTGGCTTAGAAAGGTGAAGAAAATATACGTTAAATATTTAGGAAAGGCATTTTATTTTTGCTTTGGTTCATGATTTAAAAAAAGAAGAAAAAATGAAAGGCACCAAGCATGGAAAATCAAAAGAAAAAGATAAATAGAAATAAGATGGTGGAAGACTAAAGGAAAATTGAGTGTCATAAATTGCAGGAGGCAGCAATGAATAGTGAACAATTGGACAGTTGAGAAGGGCAAAATACCAGATAAGTAGGCACAAGATTGTGTACAGCTTGAGGGTTTAAACAGTCATTCATATGAGTCTCTCCACTTTTTAAAGAACAAGCATAGGAGATCTCACTTTTATTTTAGTCCAAGACCTCTCTCCCAAACTCTAGACTCATAGCCAACTGCCTACTCATATCTGCATTTGGATATCAAATAGACCTCATCTAAAACTAAATTCTGTCTTTTCCCCAAATCTCCTCCATCACAATTTTCCTTATGTCAGCTGATATAGTGGAGATATAGTACTATGCTGCCAAGATCCCCCCATCAGCACTGAGGCACTCATTCTCCCAGAATGCCAGGGGTGTTGGCTACTCAGACCTCACAGCTAACTTCCTCTCCCAGAACTTCCCTAGCCTGAGTGGAAGGGGGCTGATGTGCCAAGATTATGCCCCATCTCCAGAAGTTGTTTGCATCCAATGAATAATTGATACAGGGGTAGAAAGGCCTAAACTTCTTGCCTAAATTTTAGATAACTCTGAAGCTCCAGTGTGCCTTGTAGGGTCAACCATGGCCTCTAAAATCCCAAGCATTGATGAATTCTTGGGATTCTTGTTTGAAAATAGAAAGTTTAGATGATTTAGAGACAAGAAGGTCTCAGGAGGAGTCAGGCACATGAACCTATACAAGTGGACATAAATACAGACTCCCATTCACCAAGGCTGATACGCTCTTGATTCTGTTAAATGTCCAGGATGGTAACAACAGAGACCAGTGCTGAACCCCTAAATAGACACATCCCTGGAGGAGATAGATTAGCCATTCTTTGGCAAATTGGTTACATAAGCCCTTTTACACACTGGAATCAACAAATATTCTGGGTTTACCTTTCTGCCTGCAGAGCTTCTGCCTCCACCAATATCTGAGGGCTTTCAGTGCATTTGATTTATCTTTGTGACTTTTACATGACATTAACTCATACCAAGGGATCCACTGACAGTAGAATAGATGTCATGGATATATGACAAAAATGGGTGCATGATCATCAGGTCCACAAATCCCATCACATATTTCACAACCCAGAATCTGCCAAACTTATAGAATGATGAAACAGCCTTTTGAAAGTATAACTGAGATGTCATCTTGAGGTTGACACCATGCATGGCTAGAGCACTGTAGTAGGCAAAATAATGACCACCTAAAGATGTACAAATCCTAATACCAAGAATTTCTGAATATGTTATGCTATATGTCAAGGAGGAAATAAGGTTGCAGATGGAATTAAGGTTGTTAATCAGCTGATCTTAAAATCAAAGATTATTCCATAATATCTGGGTGGGCCCATTGTAATCACAAGGGTTCTTATATGTGGGAATGAAGAAGGTAGAAAACAGAGATCCAGAGTGATGATGCTTGGCAAAGACTTGGCCTGGTGTTGCTGGCATTGAAAATGAAAAGGGCCTACCAAAGAGGGCAGCTTTTCAGGCTTTGAAAATGGAAGCACAGCTTCTAAATTACTGGAAAAGGGAAGAAAGTGGATTCTCCCCTAGATCCACCAGAAAGACATTCGGTCCTGCTAACACTTAGATTTTAGCACAATGAGAATCATTTCAAACTCCTTACCTGCAGAATTATAATAATAAATTTGTGTTGTTTTAAGCCACTAAGTATGTGGCAATTTGCTACAAAATTGGTAAGAAACTAATACAAGACCCATATCCTGGGTTACTGTATATATCCTAAATTTATGGCTGTTATATGATACTGCTTCCCCAAAATGTAGAATACATAAATTTAGGAAACAAGCAATGAAAGTAAAGCTTGCTTCTCTTAATATTAGCCTTGATGACTCATTTGGAGAATTTGGGCTTCTTGTTTCTAAAACATTAGGCTCTAAGTATATAGAGATCCTAGTTCATAGAGAATATTACTTCCACCAGAGAAGCCAGGAATCCCGTTAATCTTTGAGCTACATCTAATATCCAGTCACTATGAGCCCTGGAGATACTGTCTTGGCAGTAGTAAGTGATCCTAATTAGCAGGAGGAGGTAATTGGTGCTATACAATGGGGGAAGGGAAGGATATGTTTAGTACTTAGGTGGACCACTGGAGCATTGTTTGGGATTCACCTACATAAATTTGACAATCACTGGAAGGCATAGCAGCAATGGCCTGAGAAGGAAATGACGACCAGTGGCTCAGACCCTCAGAGTGAGTGTCTGGGTCATCACTCTATGTAATTCACCTCAAAATGCATGGGTTTAAGCCAAGGCAGAAGGAAATCTGGAATGGTAGTAGATCTGGGAAGTCTTATGAGAACCAGTTGCAGCCTCAAGTCCGGCTGTCATGGCAGAGTTTATAATTCATCCCATTAACCTTCCTGTTAAGAATTTCACCTTACATGAAAAGAGAACCATCCAGGGTCCTGGAAGAATTCTTTTCAGAAAAAGTGAACTTAACGAAATGAAAGGAAGTAGATCCAAGTAGGGCCAGGGATGGACTGCAGTGAATCCTGTGACACACCACTCAGATACCCCACTAAGGACTGTGGCACTCATTAGTTCAGCTGCTTGGAATGCAGGTTGCTGACTCCTCCCAGGTGATTCCCTTTCTGCCTTGCCCAAATTGACATTGTCCAAAATCCTGCAGTGTTGTCCCATTTCACCAGAGTTAAACACTAAGTTCTTACAATGGCTTACAAGGTTTTGCATGACTGTGTTCTCTGCACTCTCTCTGCTACTCTGCTATTCTCCCATCACTATTCACTACAATCACACCAGCCTCTGTGCTGTTCAGAGGCTTTCAAATTAGGGCCTTTCCCTACTGTCTAAATGCCACTACCCCCCACCTCAGATTTCTGCATGGCCAATTCCCTATTTCCTGTAAATATTTGCTCACAAGTCACCTTTTTAATGAGGCCCTCCTTATATTGGAGCCTGCCCTCGTCCACCATTATCCCTCATACCTAATACTCTTAATCTCTCTCACCCTCCATTACTTTACCTTTTCTTAGACAGCACATTGCATGTTCTAATATACTTGACATTTTAACCATTTTTAGATATTTTTACCAGTTTTTTTCTCACTCTACCACTAAAATATAAGGCAAAGATCTTTATTTAGTTCACAGATGTATCCCAAATACTTATAATAATTCCTAGCATATAATAGGTGCTCAATAAATGTTATAGAAATGGATTGGGAGAAGAGAACAACCACTTTGATTACAATAGCCTTTGAAATGAATAGTCTTTACTTTGTGAAAGCATTAAACTCAGAATTAAAAAATGGTTACATACATTGACTTAATTCCTAAGAGTATCTGTTAACCATCGTGGAGAAAAGTCAGTAGGATGTGAGGCGCACTTGTTACAGATGGTAAACAGTGATACATTAAATTAATTGGTCCTCTGAATCATCATTAAGTCTCAGTTTATCTCCTACATCTAAAGCACAACAAAAACATCATTGCCCACAGTGATGACTGAAATTCCAAAAGGAAAGGCTGCTCAAATAAACTCCAGGTGCACACTTTAAAAGTTTTGAGAAGATAATGCATTCATTCATTATTATTCATTTTGTACAAGTGAAAACAGTTTTAATGATAAAATAGATAACTGGTTAATCTCTCATTATTAAGAAAATACTAGTTCCTTTGCCTGTGATTCTAGACAAAAGAAGAGATATGCAATGATAAACTGAAATCTCAATTATCATTGTGTAGTTTTTCCAGTTTGTCGATTATGTAGCATGTGTTTCAAATCACAGAGTGACTGGCCTGCGCTATCCAGAACATCTTTGAGTATCAGATTCTGTTTCCTTCTCTGACTTCTGCCTTCTTCCCTATGCAGGTGCTTCCACATGTGTAGGTTACCACCTGCAAACTCTGGAATTGGCAAAAGTCTAAAACTAATTCAGACCCAGGAGGAGCCACAGGAGATTGCATCCTTCCTAATGCATTGTCTTCATAAAATCATAAAATACTTTATAGGGGGCCTTAGATATGATTGAATCCTGTGACATATAATCAGTGTCCCTAAATGGATACCTCTGGGTACCAATGAGAGGATGAAGTGTTAACCTGAACTCTTCTAGTTCCCTTCAGATAGAGAATCTCTGCTTTAGCTTGACTATATCCTGGGATTCCTCTTGAGAACTTTTTTTTTCCACTGGAGTTGCACAGAATTTTTTTTTAAATTAAAAAACACTAGCAAGATTTTATCTTTACAGAAAAAGAGCCAAAATTCAGAGAGTGGAAGACAGCCCCATGAGTCAGGCAAAAACCTTCTTTTATTTAATTCATGCATGAAACCATTTCATGTACTATAATCTAAGCCTTGGAAAGGTTCTGTAAATTTCCTGAGGTTAATGATACAGAGCCAATGTAAATGGAGGGAAAGTCTTTGGAATTCATCGTTTTGAAAAATGTAAAATCAAGGAAGTTTCAGATTGTGAAAGCCGAAACCAAGGAGAATAACACAAAGCCAAGGCGATCTGTATAAGCAGAGGTATCAGGATATATGGGCTACTTAAAATTGGCATCACCAGTTCAAAACTTTATTTAGAATTCTGTTCCTTTGACTTCACCATTAGATATATGTGGATTCTCAAAGCTTAACTTCATCTTCCTCAAGAAAACCCTTAATTTTCCCCTTTAAACCACCCCTGCTGGAATATTTCCCAGCTCAGTAATTGAAACTATAGACCCAGAAGCTTAAGGCAAATATCTAAGGGTTATTCTGGTTTTCCACTTAATTTCCTCATTGAATCTGTGAGCATGTTCTGTCAATAGTATTCCAAAATATATCACCCAGCTTTTCACTTTCTCCATTTTCACTACCCTAATCCTAGTTCAAACCATTCTCCCCCTGCAATTTAACACTGCAAGAACCCCTCACTTGCTATCACTGCTTTTCTTCCTGCCGTTTATAACCTATTCTTCACTCAGTAGCCAGAGAAAGATTCCCTGGTCCCCCAATCTAAGTAATAAGCTAATCTAAGAAATTCTTAATTACATCACTCTATTTTAATTTTCTGAATTATACTCATTACTTGGTATTTTATTTTTTATGATTTATTTACTATTTGCTTAATATCTCCCTACCCTGCATCATGTACTGAAATGAAGGTGTCATGGAAACAGGGACCATGTCTGTCTCATTCTCACTATATCACTAGCATCTAGAATATGGCCTACTCCAAATCAAACTGGTCAGGTGGTGCCTAGTGAATCTGGACTTTAATAAAGAAGGCAGGAGGTGCTGTCCTTCTGTCTCACTTGGCCTTCTTTAGCATCACAGAGTAAATAAGTGAAGTCATCTAGCTTTCTGTTTTATTCTGAATTCATTGGTAATTTTGATAATAGCCTTCCTGTTTGAAATTGACTTCTTATCTTAAATATTCCCACTGGCTTCTAGAGACGGTTCTAAACCTTGACTTCAGCCCACGGTCAGGCCTGAAATATCATGAATCTCACTCCCTACTCTCCTGGATAGAAGGAGAGAGAGGATTCAATGTTGGGATGATGGCATCTGCAGGATGACTCAGAAGTTATTTTCTCTTACACTTTGAGGGCAATGAAATGAAACTGCGGTCTTATAAATAATAAAGAGGATGGGCTTCACCATTTTGATACCTTATATGCATAGTTAATAGTCAGAAAAATGTCTATATCTTCATGGTTTTCCACTAGTCTAGTGCTCCTCTTCTTTAAATTTTGATCATAGACTCTCTTTATATAAATAAGTTCAGAGGACTAAAATGAAAGGACAGGCCAAGAATATTTTTTGAATTATCCCTTATGGATCCATATTTATTTGATCTGAATAACCCCCTTTTACAATTCAGTCAAGTCTGAAACTTTGTACGAAGATATTAAAAATAAATAAATAAACAAAATTCCTTCACCAATTTAAAACAACATTTTTCTTTCCAATTTGAGGTTTGCCATTATTTAGACAAACTAAATATATTTACGATAGCCAACCTATGAATAGGACAATTTAACCTCTTCTTTTAAGAAAATTGTCAAATCAACACTTCAAAGTAATCGCCTAACCCTAGACTAAGGTCACATTACTTTAATGACACCTATTTGAAATTTCTCTTGAGCATGTGTAGTTTCACACCAAGTGGCTGGTTAATTCAATAGCTTACCTGCAGAAAGTTCCTGGCCACATAAAACTTGTAGCCAGAACTTATTTCCTAGTCACTTTCGGAAACAATTTAGGCATTGAATTTAATGTTTTAAGGCAGCTTGAGTTCCAGATACACAGATGTCTAATTTTTATGTTGCATTTTTATAGGAACACAGTTCATTTATGGATTACTGTGGACAAATTTCCAGTTTGATTTTTGGAGAAATAAAATTTGTGGGCCCAGGTATATGTCTGTTTTAAATGGTGTCATGTTATTTTGAATTATCTTTTTGTAAATTTCAGTATATGTTTATTTGTTTGACAATCAGTATATTACAGTACCTGCAATTTGTATTTTTATATTTAATATCTAGACTGGCATATTAATCTAAGGTAATAATAGCACAATACTTAATATAGCTATAAAATTTTACTTTAGTTTTGTTCTCAAATTATATATTATAAGGAGAATTAGTATTAGAAAAAGCCCACCAAAATTTTAAGTGCAGACATCTTGTGAAATTGGAAAACAATAACAACAACAGAGTTCAATTCTAGTCTTGTTTCTATGTGGAGGTAATGGGATCTAGCGAGAAACCAAATGTCCTATTCTACTAAATCAATCCCTGCAGTGTATGATCCAACATTTCAAGCCAAAATTATACCACTTATGTTTGACTTACATGAAGTAAATGCAAGGCCATTGAAGATATGAATTGGAGTTGCAAAATCTGACTAATTTTGAACTTCCCATTAAAAACAGAGCTTCAGTGAATATCACTTTCAGTACAGTAAAGTAAGATCCCAATGTTCTGTTTTAACTCTTGAGTAGATATCAAAATCCAAATTTTACTTTCTATACTGTAAAATAGTACTTTTATTAAAAAAATACATCTTATGGAAATATCAAGGGAAATGTAAATGTGTAATTAGACATTTACCTCCAGCACATGGCAGAAATAGTTTCTAATAGCTGATAGCATGTTAGCATTCGTTTGGTCCATGGCTCCTAAATCCCTCTATTCCCAGATAGGATTTGGGATTTGGGATCACCAATCAGTTTATTCTTAGGTTATTATATTTGATCTAGATATGGAAGTTCAAATCTTTGCCCAATTTCTAAATGTAGTAAAATCATGTACATGCATTGGATTTTATGTTGCATAATAAAATTAAAGATGCATGCTACTTACTCGGTAATGTTATGAAAATAATCATTTTTAAAAGGCTATTTTCTGTTGTTCTTTTGTGGAATTGGTTCATTTTGGTTCTTTTTATCCCAACTAGCATACATTTGGTTTTTTTTCCTCTTATTGTGTTCCCTTTCAATTGCAAGGAAATTAAAAAAAAAAAAAGTAATAGCCCCATAAGCTTCTAAAAAATTATAAATAAATCCTAATTATTCTACTGTTTCTTCTATTCCCAATCCAGTTCTTCAATTAGAACATGGTGGAATTACCTTAAGAGTAGTATAAATATCTACAGTTTATTAAGTTTTGTGACCATTCAAACTAACTTATGGGTTGCAAAGAATACTTTCAATAGTTCTCTATTAATGTCTCAAGGGTAAAATTATGTATGGCTCTTGCATTTAAAACATGCCATTTTCTTATATCATATTATATTTAAAAGTATGCATTAAATGAAACACAGTGTTGTAATGAAGGTAGTTTTTAAAGCAATATCAGACAAGCTGCTAATAACATAGAGTTCAGGAACCATCTAAATGTGATTTCCAGAGAAGTATTGTTGAGCATTTACTACATATTATTTACAGGGTGCTAATGAAGGTGCTGCAGAAGGAAATCATGTATTAGATGCAATCCCTCATATTGAAGAACTTACAAGTGAGCTGAAGAGGGAATCATGAATTTAAATAGACAATTTAACAAAGTAATTAATGGCCACGTGCCAAAAGATACATTTCATGCTAGAGGTGTTCAGAAATGGGACTGATGCTTTCCATTTAGTGGTATAATATCGTTTTCTTTCTTTAACAGTCTAGAAGTTAGCTGACGTGAATTATCTTAAACATTTATTTTTGTTAGTAGTAGTAAATTGAGTTAGAAAAGACAGAGACAGAAATGGATGAGAAGTGTTAGATGAACAAGTCAAAGATTTGTTATAACTGAAGATGTAGTACAATATTGGATTTAAATTGTGAAGAATTTAGAATGTTTGTTTAAGAAATTCAGTTTTATCCTAAAGCAGAAGGATGCCACTTCATTACTTCAGCTTTTTATTAGGTGCTTCCACTGGGTTAACCACTTAGATGATAGGGATGAGCAAAAAGAATGTTGTCTAAGATAATATGAAGAGTCATTTAGATTGTGCTAAAAATGGAATTTTAAAATTCTAATCCCACAGCAGTTATAGTATGGGGATTTTTTTTAATACCCTTTAAATATTGGATCTCTGATATACTTTATATTTTTTATATCTTACATAATTTTTATGGTTTATGCATTTTCACATATATTTGCTCACAGTTTCACAACCATTTAAATAGACAGAATAGTTATTATGACTAAGTTTTTAAAATAACCTACAATCAGAACTTAAGTGTTCTTTCAGTCACTGACTAGGACATACTCTTCTTGGGAAGAAAAGCTGAAAAACAATATTAATTTCCATCAACTTTTTTTTCATTTTGTCCACTGTGTCAAAATAAATCATAGTGACCAATATTAGGGTCATAAGAAGAGGGTCAGCTAAACAAAGATTTTATTTTGAAGGCAAGGACTTCTCTAGTACAATTTGAATTAAAAAGCCATTACTCAAACAGAAGGTCGAAGGGGGAAAAAAGAAGAATATCTTCTAGTAAGCCTCTGATTACCTCCCAGAATCTACTTACAATGCAAATGAAAAGTGTGCAGGGGATTCTCTCAGCATTACTCCTTACATTTAAACATGTTTCACTAAGCATAATAATAAGCGCCACTGGCAATGGATTTCATGCATTCTATAATCTCAAGAAATAACTCAAATCCTTTTAAAGCCTATGAAAAATTAATGCTTAACAAAAGAAGCCTGGTAATTCTGCTATTCATTCCTGGATTAGTGCATCTGTTCTCCTTTATAATTTCTATCTGGTACTCAATTTCTTCATACTCTTGCACTTATCTCCCATATTATGAAGTTACTTTGCACTCAAAGCTGCACAGTGTAGCATTCCCTTTAGTTCTGATACTGTGCTGCACTGGAATTTTCAGTTATTTTTCTTCCTTCCTCATAGTGAACATTGTGTTGTTTCACATTTTATCAAAGCAATGTGAAGTCAGAATACAAATATTTTATAGATAAGCACATAGAAATAGATTTGGGGAAATTCACAAGGTAGGCAGAATAAAGAAATTGTGTGATCCAATATTGTCCTTTCCTTCTGGTCTCATAGGTGAGACAGTTTTTGTCCATCCTACCCCATATTTTCCCATGATTTGGGGCTGGATTGACGTCCAAGTACATTGAGGAGGCACTCTTTTGTATATTGCTAGCTGTTGTTTATACTACTAAAATGATTTGGGAAAAAAAAAAAAAAACAATATGAAACTTCAATCAATACACCCCTTCCCAAAATATTTATGTTATTTAAACCAGGATTTATCTGCCTAAGCACCTAGGTACTGGAAACAATCTAAAATACAAAGAGGAAAATTTGTCCAATATTATTTATCTCAAAATTATATAAAATTTTGGAATGAATATTAATGTCCAACATCAAATAGTCAAGTACATAATGAAATATCTAAAATAATGTCAATTTTTAATAACACAGGAAACTAATCTATTGATTGACTACAGGTACTGGTATCAGTATTTCTTTGTTCAGATCTCTCTCACAAACTACTAATTGGAGAGACTTGGGCAATTTATTTATTCTATCTTTGCTTCTTTTCTTTTCTCATCCATTGAATGAAGGTAATAAAAGTTACTGCCTTATAGCGTTGTTGTGAACATGTTATGAGTTAATGTAGTTTAAGTTCTTTGAACAATACCTGGAAGTTAACGGATGCTCAAAAAATAGGAGTGTTTTAGTTTTCTGACTACTATCACAAATACCACACAATAGGTTGACTTAAAGGATAAGTTGGCTCACAGTTAAAGAGGTTGGAAGGCTCGCACTCTCCCGGGGTCTGTAACATTCCGGCTAGCTAGTAATCCTTTACTTCCTTGGCATTCCTGTCATGTGGGGAAGTTCTCTCCTTTCTCTTCTGGGTTCCGGCTGACTTCGGGGTTCCTGCTGACTCCTGGCTCCTAGCTCACTGCTGCCGATCCAGGCTTTCTCCTTCTTGGTGTGAATTTCTTCCATTTATAAAGGAATCCAGTAATGCGGATTAAGGACCACCCTCAGTAAATTAAGCCACACCTAAACTAAAATAACATCTTCAAGAGATGTTATTTATTTACACAGTATTCACACCCACAGGAAGGTGAATCAAGAACAAATCGAGGTACATAATTCAATCCATCACAATGAGTTATTATTTATTTTAATTTTAATTAAGGTAATTTAATAATTTTGAAATAGGTATAAAAGATTGAAATAATTATTAAAGTATTAATATATGTTGTGATTATCAATAATAGTTTTATTTAAAATTTGGCTTTATAATTTTTTAAATGTACTAATTTTTTTACAAACGCTCTAATATTTTCTAACAATGACTAATAATATGAAAATGAACTTAACAATTACTCAAAATTACAAAAGTCACACTTCTTTGCTATAGCCTATCAGCTGAATAGTAATTTCTAGATCCTTTGAAGAAATTTAAATGCAGTTTTCCTGAGAGCCTCTTTCAGCCAATATTGGTGTGTTTTGCTGTGCTTAAAAAAATACATATATATATATATCCAACTCAAACTCAGAGGCTTAAAACAACGAAAGCCATATTTTGCCTCTATACTGCATCTCTATCATAGGTCAGCAGGGTTGGGAGACAGTGCCTTGTTCATCACAGTTTCTCAGGGAACCAGATTCATGGAGCGACCACCATTTCAAGGTTGCCATTGATGTGAAAGAGTGGGGAAAGCTCTAGATGGTCTTATGTTGACAATTAAATGCTTTACCCTGGAAGTATCTAATTTCCTTAACAACTAATTGGCCAGAAACAGCCACTGAGGAGATCTGATATTGAGGGAGCATGATATATCCAAAAGGGTATTCTTTTCTCAACCAAAGCATGTTACAGATTGGGAGGTTAAGGGAACTTCCCAGCAGTCTAAGATATTGATACCAATTCACTAAAGGTTCTAAATTTGTTATAAGAATATGTGTCATACCTGTCAAAATTAAGAGCTTAGTAAAACTGAAACAAGGGGAAATAAAGGAGGTAAAATAACAGACAAGCCAATTGTGAATTTCAGATTCAATCCAAAGGGCAAAAGGAAGAATTTCAATTTGCCACTAAGATCTAGACTCATGAGTATTAAAAGCAAATATCAAGAGTCAAGCAGCGGCTAAAAATCAGTGACATGAAAAGCAGATAAATTGAGCACTGTATGAAAAAGCTACCAGCTAGTGGCTACTTCGGTTTAGAGCTATTTTAAATGAGCCTGAAATATTGTCTTCCTTCACAATAGTTGTGTTTAGTGACAGACAATTTCATCCCCATAAGAAATAGATTGAGAATTAGGTGTTTTTTTTTTTGTTGTTGTTGTTATTTTACTTTATTTTTATCCTTAGGCACGGTCCCAACTATCTATAATTATCTGGTAGTTATTGGAAAATACAACTAGCTATTATTCCCATTTTCAATTTATAAAATTAGTTTATTGGGTTGAATAACATCAGATTCCTTCCAATTTGACAATTCTTTCTCAATAATTAGATTAAGATCAGTTCTCAGTTCCCATTCTACCTGCAGCATTAGCCAGAATTGATTAATCATTCCTGCCCCTGTCTTCTTCCAGCTTCCCAGAATCCTTTGCTATTTCTGTCTGCTCCTTCTCGGTCTTCTGGTTCATCTCAAAATGCTCTTCCCTCATAGCCATATACTTGGCTTACTTCCTCTTCACCTTCAGACCTTGAGTAAATGACTTTCTGAATGAAATCTTTCCTGCCTACTTTATTTTGCAAATCCCAGCACTTCCATCTAGGCAACCCCAACAACATCTTTCAATACATTTTCTTTTTAGCACATATCAACACTTATCATATTATATATTACAATTATTTATCTTGCTTGTTGTCTGATCTTCTCAGTGAATGCAAGCTCCCTATGGTCAATGATTTTTCTTTATTTCTCTTTTGTTTATTGCTATTCTACTAGTGCCTACAAATTGCCTGGGATATAGAAGGTACTCACTTTTGTTGAATGGCTGAATTGATCGTTTATCACTAACAGAAATACTTTCAGCTATGCTGGGAATACAATTTCTTTAGTTATTTAAGATTTTATATTGTGTTTTAGAATTTTTATAAATATTTATTTTAGCTGATTTCAAGATGTTTGGATTTACAGAAAAAGAATTATTTGTTAGCCTTTTCAATTAAAAACTTATATTCTGTAATCAGATTGCTAATAATTTAGACAATATATAAAAATCCTCTCTTTTGATACACTTAACATCAAACATATATCATAATAGAAAAATGCGTAGCTAAAATGTCATTTATCTTTCTTGTAGTCATTGAATAAAAGGTTGATTAAATATTATGTTGATATTTTACAAAAATGTTGAGTACAAATCCAGATGTACCCATTTTATTTAAGAGTTAGATTCTAAAACAAATATTTTTGGCATGTATAGTCAAAATTTACTTTCAAAATTTCATAAATTTCCCATAAAACATATGAAATTTAAGCAAACCTGTTGAGTGATATCTTATATACATATATAATATATTTAAAAATTAGCAGTATTTTTAAAATACATATGCAAATTTAACAGAGGTTTTTAAAAAAATTTTTAACTATGTAAGCAAGAGATCTCACATGCAGGTGAATTCAGTTAAAGAAGCATATGTTAAAACCTTACTGTGCAGAAGTAGGGCATTCAAATCTAGATGCTTTGGATTATTTCCTAAAAATATGAGGAATGGCACTGGTCTCTGTATATGATTTATTTGAATTAAATTTGTAAAGTCAAATTAGTTATAATGTAAACTTTTACTAAATGATTTATGTGATATTTAACTACTAGAAAAGAAAATATTAGTAGCAATATCCTTAACTGATAGAAGTGGTTTAATAATCCATTGTATACAATTAATAAACATTTCTCTATGAAATTTGATTATCATCACCACATTCTTAAAATTGACTATAGAAATTGATTTCATTGTGATTTATTTCATCAATGCTTATTTACATGTAGTCTTTCTACAGATCGCTCTTGGTAATTAATAGGGCCTTTCCACAGAGAAAAAAATACAAAATTTGCATCAAATATTAAAATATTTTAATATAACCATATTTATAATTTCAATGAAGCTTGTTTAAAAAGATAGTTGTTCAATATGCTTTAAAGAGCACGTAAAGAAGTCTATTCATTTTAAGGTATTTGCTCTGCCCAAAATTAATGTAAAAAGCCACATTTTTCAAAGTTGTGGAATTTGCATTATTAGACATTAAAAACATAAGTTCACATTTCATTATATAATGTTAAACTTTTATAAATAGAATTGCCATATTAGTAGCCAAGTTCCTGCGTAACATATTAATCTGAAAATTGATATAAACCATACACTGGTGACTTGGCATCAATAGAGGATCTCTCTCAAACCATATAGTATTACCAAATAGTGTTCCAAAAAGATTAAAAAACTTAGCTGGTGGTCCCTGCATCTGTCGATGGCTCCATTTTCCGTATATCAAAATTGTAGCTAAAATAATTCACACAGTGAAGAATAAGAACTCAACACATTTTAAGACCTCACAATACGTCATGTGTGCTAGGTGAATTATATACATTATCACTTTTAATCCTTACAATAGTCTTTGGAGGCCTTAAACTTTCCTAGTTATACAGATGACTGGATTAGAGACAACTCACCTATGTAGGCTGCCAGGAAAGAGCCTTAATTCCTGATTAGGACACTTTTCCCAATGCTTCTGTCCTTAAGAATAATAACAGCAAAAGTGATTCAGTGCCGGGCACTGGGTTATGTGCTTTGCACACTTCATGCCATTAATTTATCCCAATACCTAAAAGTTAAGTGCTATTCTTATCCTCATTTTAGAGAGAAAGAAACTGAAGTTTGGAAAGGTTAATTAATGAAAGAGCAAGAACTCCTTTCAGCTCTCTCAAACTAAAAACACAAGCTAATGGATCTAACTCCCTAAGAAGCAGTATTGCTTAATGACTAAAACAGGGTACTTCAACTCCATGGACTTGAATTATAGGAGAAAAGCAACCCCGTATTTCTTACTGCTGTGTGATCAGAGGAATGCCATTTTCTCCATGTTAACGGGGATAATAAGTATCCATTCCTCAAGGGATTGTTGTGGTGTTTAAGTAAAAAAATTCCCTTAAACAATGTAGCATGCCATTATCAGGGAACCCCTGCCATACTTTCTCCATTAAGCAGAAAAGTAATGAAACTTCTCCTCCCAGTGGAGAAGCATAAAGTCAAAGTTGTTGTCTTAACCTTTGCCAAACACTGAGCTTAGGGTTAGGAAATTGGTTAGAAGGCATGAGTACAATAGGGACACAAAAATCACAAAGGAAAATAAAACAAAACTATAAAATGCAAAGAATGTTAGTCATCTTTTAGTGATAAAATGCCAACCATCTGGCATTAGAATTTCATCAGAGACATTACCAAAGAATGTATCTCAAATAATATCGCAGTTGTATTTTAAAATTAAGAAATAAATTTTATATTGTAATACCATTTTGTAAGTGTAAGTGAAAAGTGGACATATCAGCTTATTAATTCATTTGACAATTCTCCATTATAAATTTTACTATATAAATCAAATGACTGAATTAGAGAAAAAATAATGAGCTCTGTTTCTGAGATAAGAAAGAATAGTTAATGTTTCATTTATTCATAGTCCACCTTGTTCCACAAATACTTAGCATTTAAGCCCACTTACAACCTATATAAAATAGAGCAAAATGGCATAAATTATAAGTGTTTCTGAAAATAAAAAACAAAAGATATTTCAAAAAATTTACATATTTCAGGCCAGAGTTCTTTTGTCCTTAAAATTAATTAATTTGTGGATTAATTAAGCCTTTACTGAAAACTAACTGCCCTACAGTATGAAACAGTTGGCATGGAAAATTTATCTTACTATTTTGGCTAAGTTGGTGTTTAGTCTCAAAGGAAATAACAATTACAACAATACAAAACCTGTGCTTTTCTATTTGATATGCACTATCCATTTTGGTTTTTTACACTTGAAACCATACTTTTATGGCAAAGAATAATTTGAATCTAAGTAATTTTAATGAAAATTCAATAAATATTTATTGATTTCTTACTATAGCAAGGCATTTTGCCAGGTTCTGAGGTGGATACAAAGAATAACAAGATTTGGTTTGTGATTTCTAAGATCTTATAATATCATTTGACTGGGCTGTAAGTTACATGATGTCATGGAATGAAAATTTAGACTGACAGGAAGATTAGGGGCAAATTCTTCCATATTGTTATTAAGACATTTGATTTAAATATACCATCAGGAGTTAGCATCAGATAAACCGGGTGTGACTCAGTATAGTTCCATCAACTTAGAAGAGAGATCTTGGTAAAGTCATTTCTAGATAATTAACCTTATCTCCAAATGAAGATAACATTGACTTTTTTCAGTTATTTTCAGCCATTATGTTCTGTTTTTCCCTTGGAACTTCCCACATTCCTCAAATGCTAAACCTCTTTATATATTCACTTCAGTAACTCTGACTCCTCATTTAGATAAGAATTTTTTTTGCATTCAGGACATTCATACATGACTTTCCACAATGGATCAGTTCTTTGTTTAAAATTCCAAACAATCTATTTTCATATAGTACTATATGTTTCTTTAGTACTTTTTTTTGGGTTATATAGTTATATGTTTCTATAATCCTTTATAAGAATAAAGTCTATTTTCCCAAGGGAATCTAGAATTAGCAGAAAGGTGGGATCCATATTCCTCTGGCCTATCATTTCATTCTCAATGTTTAGAATAGTGACGACATTTGTGGATTCACAATAAATATTAGAAAAATGAAAAACAGAAGAATGCCATTACTTAAAACCCTAGTAGAGATGCATTTTGTTTTTACACATTTAAATTAAATTTGAAACTTTATT
This sequence comes from Tolypeutes matacus, assembly GCA_026826555.1. Lineage (NCBI taxonomy): Eukaryota > Metazoa > Chordata > Mammalia > Cingulata > Chlamyphoridae > Tolypeutes > Tolypeutes matacus. The sequence continues at coordinate 16,377,657 of JAKSZT010036119.1, read as the reverse complement.
AATAAAGGTAATGAGAAATGCATTTCTCATAAAAGAAGATTAATAAAATAATTGAGATATAGAAATAATTGTGAGACCTATTTGGAATTAAGATTTCAGATATAGATTGCATGCTGCTGACTATATTAAAATAAACTAATTCATGAAAGCTGACCAAAAAGAATATTTACTAAATAAATTGTGTATGAAGTTAAATATATATGTCAAGAAGCTCATATCTTGGTGTAGTGAAATATACCAAGGGGACAGAATTTTATATGAAATGGTAAATCCCAGAGGTAATTTTCTTGAAATGAAATAACATAATCACAATAATAATGTTACTAGAAGACTATTTGTTTATAAAAATAATTGTCATACCAAGACCTTCAGGATTAAAATTTTCAATCACCACAAATTAAATAAGGAAATACTCTGGTTTCTGATGTGTAAAATTTCTTTCTGCATACTTAAAATGCAACCTTCAGATTATCTTTACGTAGTAGTAAAAATGTGAACCATCAAAAATATTTTTTTTCCTTCTGAAAAATGTTAGAAAACATTTTTGTTACATTTGGGTAATATTTTTAAAAAAGATAACATGCCAAAAGAAACTAACCTAGTAGTAGAGTTTAATCCTGAATGCACAGTCTAGAGTTAAAATCAACAAGAAATATGATAACCTATTACAACTTGGATTTAAGTAAATGAAATAACACTTGGAAAATATCCAATAAGTTTTGAGATGGAAGTGAGATGAAGAAAACTCATATTTCCTAGGATTTGCAATCATAAAGTCTCTCTATGAATTGTTTGTCAGCATTCAAAAAAGCTTTCCCCCTTGTTTTTAATGGACTGAATTGGATAGTGATCAGGAAAAAAAAAGTACTGACCATCCATTTTATACTAGGTCATCCTATCAACATTGGGCATGGTTAAAAACACTACCTAATGAATGTCCTTGAAATAAATCTCTCAAAATGAAGAAATATAATTTTTATAGGCTAAAGATGACTGACTTCTCTACTCATTTATTATACAGGCTCTGGAATATAAAGGTATATAGTTTTGATCCTACAGTTAACTCCACAAACATTCAGTCATCTGTACATGCTATAAAAAAGATCAAACTCCCTAAAATTTTATCAAATTATCTGTAAGACTCATTTTATTCATGTATTCTTCACTTGTAAAAATATAATCAGGGTTTGGCTGTTCTTGAATTTACTATAGAATATTTTACATGAAAGCTACTTTTATAAATGGTTGTTTTGACAGGTGACAGATAATTTGAGTATTACAGGGATCTTCAGGGGATGATGTGACTCTTTAACCGCTCTTAAATGACTGTAAAATTATTCTGGTTGGCTAATTTGCAATCAACTACTTTCTGATACTTGTATTGTCACCAGACACCTTGCTAATTCCTCATTTACCCTTTTTTGTTTTAAGATTTATTTATTTACTTTACTTTTATTTATTTATCTCCTTCCTCCCCCAGATGGTTCTCTTGTCTGTCTGCTCATTGTTTGCTCACCTTCTCCAGGAGGCATGGTGTGGGAGGAAGCATCTAGTTCATTGCAGCAGGGGTGGCATCTGCTTGTCTTCTTTTAAGAGGCACCAGGACCCAAACCCAGGACTTCCCATGTGCTAGGTGGGCACCCAACTGGTTGAACCACATCTGCTTCCCTATGTTTTATTTTTGTTAGAGCCGCCAAGAATTTATCTTGCTCCTTTCTTTTACTACCACCTTTTGTGCCATTGGTTTCCATATGTGTTCTCATTTTCCCCTCTATTGCTGACTGTGAAGGTGCACATATACAAAAAAAAAAATCCTATAGAAATTTCTTGCTAAGAATAAAGAAACAAATGTGAATTAATAAAGAAAGGATGACAAGAAAACCTAGCTCTTTCCTAGACTCCTTCCCTAACTCAATTTTTAATGTCTTTCATGAAAATATAGACATTTTCTTATAAATCATCCATAACCAACATTGGCATAATCAAATGCCAAATCAGCTTACTCTTTTGACTCCTATGTTTTCATTGGCTTTTCTATCCCTTCCTGAGCCAGTTGGAAACATGTTTTTCATTAGGTAAGAAGAGCCCTAAGATAACCCTCTAGACCCATTTCACTATGATTCCAATGGATTGGTTGTAGCCTTCTAGAAGACAAAATGATTCTCTCTTTAGATCTCAAAAATTACTTCCCTGAATTTTGTGTTAAGTTGCACTAAATTTGAAATCACTTCCCACCCCCATTTTGGAAAGCTCTCCAAAATGGCAATATTTTCTGAAAATCTCCTTTAATCTGAACCATTGCCTTGGGACTATTACTGTAGGTCAATTACCAAAAATATGCATTCTGGTATCAGATTTCATAGTTCACATGACAACTCTATCACTTATTCTTTATGTGACCTTTAGCAAGTTACTTAATTTCTCCATTCCTCAATTTTGATGCCAATTAAATCGTGATACTAGTAGCCTTAGTTCGCATGAAGGCAGGTTTGAGACATAGGTAGTTTACTTGGTAAACAATCCCAAGAGCAAAGACAGAGAAAAAGCCCAAACAATATGTAATATGTAATTGAATTATGGACTTCTGGTATATGTTGATTATGCTCACTTAGACCTCTTTTAAAGAATCTTATGAAATGTGTCTCATACTGTTTACCTGGGGGAATAAAGGAAGGAGTTTTATCTACAGGTTCCTATTCTCTATTGGTAATTTACTCTACTTCTACGTTGTAGATGTGTGAATGTCACATGGGTTCTTAAAAGCTTTGAGGTGAGGGAAATATTAAGGTATGGAGGAAGAGGGTGACTCATGGGATCAGGAAAAGAGTCTGTCCTGTTGAATTTCACCAGACTTGTAGAAGCTTTCATCCATTGCAGCAACAACTGAAATAAGAGATGAGCTGAGAGGAAGTTGCAATGGCCCACAAAAAGTGCCAGATGCAAATAAGTTTAAATTGCTTACATAATGTTGATTGCAATGTCATTTTAAGTGAGTGCATATGCTATTACATTTCCTCTGTTACAAAAGCATCATACTGATAGATGAATATTAAAATAAAAAATTGAAAAACACAGGGCAATATTAAAATAATAAACATTATTTTGAAATGGGAACGAAATATAAATGCCAAATGATGAGCAGGAGAGAAGGTGTTGGACTCTGGGTTTGGAAGCGGGTAGTAAGCTGCAGGAACAGCACCGCTGTGAACTAAAAGTGACTTTTGCTAGACTGGGGCTGGAGCTAGACCCATTAATTTAATCCTAGGCTGGAGATGGTCTATCTCATTTGTAAAAGGTTACTGGATGGGGAGAGGGAGAAAATGTAGACACAAAACTTATTTTAAGAGATTGCCTGTGCCTATGGCTTTAGAAAGCTCTGACTTTATAGAGGATGCATCCATTCAGACAGAGACTTGAGCCTTGGTCTCCAGCAGCTCCAATATTTTTATGTAAAATAAGCCCTCCACTGCTTTTATGGAATTATTTTCTGGAATAGGAATCCAGAGGATCACATAGAAACAGCAAAGCTAGACATGGAATGCTAAGAAGAAAATATTTCCCTTTTATGAAGAAATCAAATGAAAGGGTAAAAATCTATCAATCAGAATGTGAGCTCTCATGGAATGAATTCTCGGAAACCATATGACAAAAACTTTAATATGCAATATAATATGCTAATAGAGATAGAGAAAAAATCCCACTTAAAGAGAGTAAATATCATTAAATAAAACAATGAAGTAATTAAGTGAAAACAAATAGATTAAAGAACTAATTAAGAATTTTGGAAGTGTAAAATGGAGTCAATGAAATTAAAATTATAATAAATGAAATGAAGTCTAAATAGGATAGTATTGAAGAGAATGAGTGAATTGAAAAAAGTGAAAAATTCTAACATGATAACGGGAAATAAAGAGAAAAAATTTTAAACTACTTTTAAGTAATTCTCTTATACTTTCTCCAGTCTCTTCTTCTGGAAATCATATATATAAAAGGGACTTTTAGAAGAAGAGACTGGAGAAAGTATAAAGAAAAAGATAATTACATGAAAAGAAATAACAGTATGATGGATGACAGTTTCTGCTCAGCATTATAAGAGGCAAAGTGACATTTTATAGTGATTTTTTCACATTGCTGAGGGGGAAGCAAAAGTCTATAACATAGCAAACAAGATTATTTTTTAAAAAATGAAGACAATTTCAGATTTTCAAAGATTAAGTGCTATCTACACAAAATTTAAATTAAATATAAAAACTCAGATTAAAAGTAAAAAAGATGGAGAATTCTGCTTCACATCATGCTAAGTATTCCCTACTTGACCCAACATTTCCACAAATAACAACTATAAATTTAAAAAATACAAACACACATGCATACAAAACTAGAACTATTTGAAGGCAAAGGAAAATGAACAAAAGCAGGAGGTTCTGAAGGCAAGTTAACACTTGGAAGTAAGGAGTAGCACAGATATATTACACTTATTTCTAGTTCTTAGATGGTGGGCAGGCTGAAGTCAGAGCATTGTGTGGGGGATAAAACACTAATGGAAAACCCACAGCCTTTCTGGCCTGAAGAACCAGCAGACAGAATGTAGGGTATCCATGCCCATTGAAAAGGTTTGAGTTGCAAAAAAAGAGAGAAAAACTGATAAGACGCTCCATATTTTGTGTATAAACTCTTCCAAAACATCTGTATGACTTCTGAACAACAAATGTACTAGGCAAACTCATTCTGAGGGTAATAGAACTGAATTACTATTTAGCCTTCAATCCAAGAGGTAGCGTTTTCAGATTGGGTTCAGCCAAGAAATTGCCTGCTAAGACAAACAAAAACAAACCAAAAATCATCACTCTTTAGGAAAAAAAATAATTTAGAGTTCTCATAACCTAATATTCACAGTGTGCAGGATGCCATCCAAAATTTCTTGGAATACAAAGAACCAGAAAAATATGACCCACATGTAAGGGAGAAGATATTCAAAGGAGAACTACATTTACATGACCCATATGTGATGAAGAAAAACATGTGAATAAATGAAATACTTATTCATGATAAAAATCCTTAGAAACTCAAGAATAGAAAGGAAATATTTTATTCTTATAAAAGGTATCTATAAAACTACACTAGTTCTATTTTTAATGATAAAAAAGGAAACAATTTCTCCCCCACGATCAGGAAAACAGTCAAGAATGTCATTTCTTACCACTTCTCAACATTCTCTGGAGGAAATGGCCATTGCAAGAATAAAAGAAAAAGAAAAAATGCATAAGGAACAGAAGGCAAGAAATAAAATGGTCTCTGTTTGTAGATGACAAGATTGTTCATATAGAAAATCCTGAGGAAGCCACAAAAAATGACTAGAACTAATAAACCAAGTTACCACAATCACAAGATAGTAGGTAACATAAAAATCAATTTTATACACTGGTATAAAACATTGAAAATTATACTTTAGAAATTCCTCTTATGGAATCCCTATATTTTTTTGTGTAACATTTATGTAATCTAAGTATCTTTTTAAAAACAAATTTTTTAAAATTATTTAAAAAAAAAGAAATTCCTCTTATAAAAGCACCAGACAGCATAGCATTATTAGAACTATAAGACCTCTAATAACGGGTACCTGGGCCTTTAAGTGTAAGCTGGGAGGGAGTATATTTGTGTTCATTTGATCATTCTAAAACTGTGCGTAGATGTTATAATGTGTTCCCTAGCAAGAATAAAATAAGGTGTTTAGAGAATATACCTGGCCTATAGTAAAGTTATTGTTTCTTCCCAGTAAAAGGCATTTAACTATTATTCCAAATAAATACATTTTATCAGGATCGGATTAGCACCTTGTAGGCTCAAAAGCATAATTTTTCCATAATATAGATAGTTGTAATATTATACACAGGTAGATAATAATATAGATAATATAGTTTTCGTATTATACTTTGAAAGACACTATTTACATTTTATTGAACCTCACAGAATTTTATCATTTCATTTTTAAAGGAGTAAATTTTTTCACCACTACTTTCACAGTAATTGAAATGTATGACTAGTTAGAGAACTGTTATTCTCAAGTCTGGTTCTATATATCTATGAGGTAGGATTTTTTAAATTGTAGAAATAACATTTACAGCAGTAAATGTTGAGCGTTTTTTAAAAATACCGGAGGAAAAAAAAAAAACAATAACACTGCAGACTACACTTATTATTTTGTTAATGTCACCCTAAACTCCGTGATTTGTTTTGTGAGCCACTTTTTGCTACTGTTTATTTCTTGTTTTGTTACTTCATTTTAAACTTGGTACATTGTTCACAATATTCATTATAGTTCAAATGTTTCTCAGGTTTGTTCAGTGAAATAAAATTTTCTTAAGTAAAAAAAAAAAAAGTGTATCGTATGTCTAAATTCTAGGAAAATTTCTTACATCTGCATCCTTCAGCAATGTGATAGAAATTTTTATTTTTTCACTTAAAAATAAGCCATCTCATGTCACTTTTCTGCTCAAAACTGTCTAATGGATTTACATTTCATTGAGGTTAAAATCAATGTTATTTATATGGCTAACATGATCTGGTCTACCCTTATTATCTGATCCTGGCTATTCTTTTCCTCCACACACTGCTTTGCTCATTCTGACCTTATTGCTCTTCCCTAAAAACAAAAAGCATGTTTCCAGGCATGGCCCACTGTTTCCTGAGATTGAAAAATCTCTTTCCATAGGTCATCACACACGTTAAGATCGCTGCTCAAATATCACTCCCTCAGAGACACCTGCCTAGAGCACTCTGAAAATAGCATCTTCTCAATCTCTATTATCTAAACATGTCTTTTTTTCTCAATAGAACCTATTACCTGGACATTTCATTATATATTTAAATCTTTAACAGTTTTCTACCTGCCCTAATAGAATATAAACCAAGATCCATGGGAACAGATAATATTGCTTTGTTTGTTACTATAATTCTAGTGCCTGTAATTGTGCAGCCCACGTGGCTTACCATCAATATTCATTGAAACAATGAAGGAAATAAAGAAGGCTTGCACCTTTATAGGGAACCCAATTAGGTTTATTTTAGATATAATTAAATCCCTTAACTTCAGATCATACTTGACCCTAGAAGATTAATTAAAACTCAGCACAACGTAAAATCTTGCTGTACTTGCCACAAGTAGCTATCTCAGTCCACTTTCACAAAGCCTTTCATGTCACTCATTAGTTTTCACATTGCATTAACATCAGTACAAACATACACACACACACTTTCACAATCTACTATTAGAGTTTCACGTTGTACCTTAACAATAATAAACACCATTTTCCCCCAAGAGTAGTGTAAGATCGTTGTACACATTAATTATTTCTGGCCAGAGTCACACATTTAAAAATATTCCCTTTCCTATTGATAGAGTGTGATTACATGAGATTGCCAATGGTCATAATAATAACATGTCCAAACATGCCTATTCTCCTGAGGAGTTTTATAATTTACTTGGCTTTTGAAATATTGCACTTCATCACAGTTTTACATTACTACATAAATTCCTTAAGGCATTTCACACATTCATAGTTATTTCATCCTAAAATTTTAATCTTGAGTATCACCCCATTGGGTTCTTGTGAAAATGGAATCCATCTGTATATTGACATGACTTTGATGGAGAAAAGTGCTTGCCAAACATTCTGCAGAATTGTGCTTAGTGCCAATTTGGTTTTGGCAAATATTAATGGAAAATAAAACACTAATGAAGCCTATGCCTAGAATAATATTTGATGTTTATACAGTTTCTCTCATCAAAAGACATCAAACATACAACAAGTGAAAATCCTGTTAACCTTCAAAAAATCCCTGAGGAAAGTAGAGGTCATGAAATTTCTACTCCAATTTTATACACTTTTCCATTCTTTCTTTCCAGGGAAATAGATAAAACTTTGAAATAATGACATGTACAAAGGTGAAAAGAAAGCTGTCCCTTATCCACAGAAAAAATATGTTTATATCAGAATTGCTTAAACATTAGACTCAAATTAAATTTTGATAGGGTTCTTTTGAGCATTTCACACATCAATATAGACATTACAATTATACAATTCTTTTTACATTTTAAATTGCTCAAATCTAATATTGATCAGGAAATATTTTATTACACATGTCAAGAGTGCTCTAGTTCCTTGACTATACCTCAAACATGATGAGTAATTGTATTAGTTCATTTGACTATACCTCAAACATGATGAGTGTTGTATTAGTTCATTTGTTCATTGATTTAAAAAATTATAAATAAACAAAAACTGTGTAAGAAATCTATTATTGAACTTGGACTCCTCTGCCACTGCTGCCTCCTGGATTGCCAGTTGCTGACTTTCCCTTCCTTCTACCTAAATTCAGAATCCAGTACTTTCCCTCCAGTATTTCCTCTATATTACAGATTCTCTGAATGCGTGGTCCATCGAGCAGTAGCATCAGTATACCTGGGCACGTGTTAGTAAAACAGAATTTCAGGCTCTGTGCCAGACCTACTGAATTAGAAACTCTGGGAGTTGGGATCAGCAGTCTTTGTTTTGGATTATGATTCTGAAAAGTTAAAGTTTGAGAACTACTCACTACTTTATATAATTTTTACCATACCCATTTAAGTTTTATGCTAATGGCTTAGATTCATAATTATCAACAGAAATCATGTGCATGCCATTCTATCTGTTGCAGTGCTTAATGCAACTACTTTCCTTATTTCTGAAATTTATCTAGGTATTTCTCAACTGCCTAAATGTTATTTTTCAACTGATTATGCAGCCAGACTTAGAAACCTCTGTTCAAAAGGAGGCAGAAGTTAAATTATCCACTATCTAAGAGTAAACGATCTCTATATGACATAAAATATGTATTTTAACATGTGCATTTCCATATAGTATATCTATAGTGTTTAGTTTTAATCTTTACTACTTAAAAATGCTAGAAGAAAACTAATAGAATGTAGATAGATTATAATGGGGAAAAGTGGTAGAATAGCCTCTAAGGATGTAATATTTAAACTCAGGGTGGAAAGAGAGAAGTCAAGCATGCACAAAGCAATACACAGGGTTTTCAAGGATGCAGAAACTCCTTGAACAAAACTCCAGGTGGACAAAAGGACTTGTTGTGTATAAGCAACTTAACAGAGGCCAGTTGATGTCCAATGAAGTAGACAAATGGAAAGGATGAGAGAGATAAGGAATAACAAGAGGTATGCATGAGTCAGATCATATAGGGCCTAAAAGGCTAACAAAAAGAGTTTAGATTTTGTTATAAGAAAAGAAGAATGTCAGGAAGCGGCTGTGGCTCAATCAGTAGGGCTCCCGTTTACCATATGGGAGGACCCGGGTTCGGTTCCCGGGGCCTCCTGGTGAAGGCAAGCCTGCCCGCACGGCGTGGTTAGCTGACCCAGCAAGCACAAGCAGCAAGGGGGGGATAAATGAATAAATAAATAAAATCTTTAAAAAAAAAAAAAAGAAAGAAAAGAAGAATGTGTTTATGAGTGGTAAGCACTGGAACAATGTAATCCAGTTTGTGTTTTTAAAAGACAAAGATGAGAAGGTCAGGGGCAAGATGGCATTGGTTTAAGTGGGCACTCACCATCTCGCTTGCAAAATACGGTTGATTGGGGATAGGATCCTGCCCGAGTGAGCTGTTCTGGGAGCCCACGGAGCAGGAGCCTTTGGGGCATTGATCTGTAGGGAGCTGGACAGGAACATAGATTGCTCAAGATAAAACTGTGAGTTTTTAGCTCCATGGAAATCATGGATGGCTAAGCCCCACCCTCAGGACAAAGAGCCAGGGTGAGCCGTGACTCCTGCCGGCCACCAGTGAGAGGGAGCATCCTCCAAGAGTCGGAGGGTTCTGGCAAGGGTTTCCTTTCTGTGGGTTTGGTTGCCTGGACCCCCTTAGAGCTTTGGGGAGCACACCAGCCGGCACAAAGTGGCACCAGGCTGAGAGGAGAAGTGAATCTGCTGAGGAAGCCTGATTTACCTAATACAGATACAGAGGCTTGGCCTGAGAGGGCGGAGTCAGCCAATTTAATATTTCCGTGCTGAGGACTATTAGAATTTCAACTCCCCTAAGGGAGTCAGGCAGTGGGAAAAGCTTAATAAGTTTTCAAGAGCCTATTTAAGTTCCCCTGGGAGTAGGGATGGTCTAGAAAGACTTGAAAAATCACTTTGGTGCTGTTTACTTAGCCATCAGGGTCCCATTTGAATTTCAAAAGGGAACTCAACCAGGAGCTTGGAGGGGGGATCTGCTCATACAGCCTGCTGGATCCAGCTGCCCTAGAAGAGTACAATCTGCTCAGGGGAAAGTGACTGAATAGCTTTCTGAAGAGCTAACTAACCCAATTAGAAAGGTAGCTCAGTGGAGAAATTTCTGCCTTGAATATATGAAGTCCCTAGTTCGATTCCTGGCTCCTCTAAGAGTAGCGATCCACAGGGATATCTAACATCCAGCTGATACCATAGGACAGGGAAAACATAGGCATTATTTTTGTACTAGCTTCTTTTGGGTCCCTTATTTTTCCAAAAAAAAAAAAAAGGATACTTAAAAATTTTTTTAACTTAGTTTACTCACTAAAACCTGCCTCACAACCTGCAGAGAGAGAAGCCTACAGGATAATTGATTGATGAACACAGTCAGCCTGAGAGGCTCCAAACAAGGGTCTCTTTTCCTTCCTTCATCATTCTATCTTCTGCTTTCTGTTGTGGTTCTGACATTCCACCTTTTTTTATTAGTCCTCAACTCTACTGGGTTTGATTTCTATCTTGTCTATTCCGTTTTTGTTTTTTTTATTAACTTTTTTCTTTCTGTACTTTCTCTTCTCCTTTTCTCTCTCCTCATCATTCTGGCCTTTTAAATCATTCTATATATTTTTCTCTATTTGGTTTCACATTTCATTGTAGGCATCCCACCTTTTTATTCCTATTAGTCTACACTGCTTACATGAGTTAAATATTCATTTTACTAAGTTTTATATGGCCCCTCTTCTAAATTTGATTATTATTTTTATTATCCTTTTTCTTTTCTTACCTCTTTCAATTTCTCTGGCCCTAATCTTTTTCCTTCAAGGGAACATAGAAAACAGCAAGGGAATAGAACAAGAAGAACAAAGTGTCAAAGAGAAAAGATAACACACACACATAACCAGCAGCTAAACAAAACTCTAGAGCAGAGAGAGAAGCTAATCAATTGAATAAACCTATCAAAATAAGTGATGACCAAAGGGCAACAAAAAATTACAAACCATACTAAGGACAACAAAAAATTATATACCATACTTTCATACAGGAAGACATGGCCCAGTCCAATAAACAAATTAAAAACCAGGAAGAGATGCAGAACATCAGACAACTAATCAAAGCTGTCCAAACAAATATCATGGACTAACTTAATGAAGTGAAGGAAGAGATTAAGGATATTAAGAAGACACTGGGAGAATATACTGAAGAAATTATAAACATACATAAAAAGATAACAGATATGATGGTGATGAAAGGCACAATCCAAAAAATTGAAAAGATACTGAAATCACATAACAGCAGATTTGAACAGGCAGAAGAAAGAATTAGTGATGTGGAACACAGTGCTTCTGAAATCAAACAGATAGTGGAACAGGTAGGTAAAAAGAAAAAATACAGCAGGGACTTAGGGATTTAAATGACAACACAAATTGCACAAACATGCATTATAGGCATCCCAGAATAAGAAGAGAAGGGAAAAGGAACAGAAGAAGTATTGAAGGAAATAATGGCTGAAAATATCCCAACCCTTTTGAGGGAGATAGACGTACATGTATAAGAAGCACAGTGCACACCAAACAGCATAAATCCTAATAAGCCTACTCCAAGACACATCCTTGTCAAAATGTCCAATTCTCAAGACAGAGAAAATACTCAAGGCAGGAAGAGAAAACAGAACTATCACATACAAGGGAAGCACAAAAAAATTAAGTGCTGATTTCTCATCTGAAACTATGGAGGCAAGAATACAGTGGTATGACATAGTCAAAGTACTCAAAGGAAAAAACTTCCAGCCACAAATTCTCTATCCAGTAAAGCTGGCATTCAAAAATGATGGAGAGTTCAAAATATCACAGATAAACAGAAATTAAGAGAGTATGCCAATAAGAAACCTGCCTTCAAGAAATACTAAAGGAAGCTCTACAGGTTGAAAGGAAAAAACAAGAGAGAGAGAGTTGGAGGAGAGTGTAAGAACAACTAAAAAGACAAAAAGAGAAATTAAAAAGAATATATGACATACATAAACCCAAAGAAAATATGGCTGATGTAAGAAATTCCTTGAGAGTAATAACACTGAATGTTAATGGATTTAACTCACCAGTCAAGTGACACAGATTGGCAGAATGGATAAGGAAATATGACCCATCTATATGTAATCTACAAGAAACCCACCTTAGACCCAGGGGTTGACGGAGGCTGAAAGTGAATGGATGGAAAACAATTTTACAAGCTAACAACAACCAAAAAAGGGCAGGAATAGCTATAATAGTATCGGACAAAATAGACTTTAAATGCAAAAATATTGTAAGAGACAAAGATGGACACTATATTAGTAAAAGGGGTAATCTTTCAAAAAGAAAGAACAACCGTAAACATTTATGCACCTAATCAGGGCACCTTAAAACACATGAGACAAACACTGGAAGACAAAGTGGGGACATAAATGCCTCTACAATTATAGTGGGGGACTTTAATACACCACTATCACCATTATACAGAACATCTCGACAGAGAATCAATAAGAAACAAAGACTATGAATAATACATTAGAGGACCTGGACCAAATAGATATACAGAACGCTACACCCAAATACAGTGGGATATACATTCTTCTCACATGCACATGGATCATACTCCAAGATAGATCACATGCTAGGCCACAGAACAACTCTCAATGAATTCAGAATGACTGAGATTATACAAAGTAATTTCTCTGACCACAATGGAATGAAATTTGAAATCACTAAGGGCCGGAGAACCAGATTAGGCACATAGATATGAAAATTAAACAACACACTCTTAGACAAACAGTGGGTCAAGGAGGAAATCTCAAAAGAAATCAGTAACTACCTTGAAATGAATGAAAATGACAACACAACATATCAAAACCTATGGGATGCAGCCAAAGCTGTACTGAAAGGGAAATTCATAGCCATAAATTCGTATATCAAAAAAGAAGAAAGAGCTAAAATTGAAGACCTAACTGCACACACAAAGGAATTGGAAAAACAACAACAAACTAACCCCAAAAGAAGTAGAAAGAAGGAAATAACAAAGATTAGAGCAGAATTAAATGAAATAGAAAGCACTAGAAAAAATAAAAACAAAAGCTTGTTCTTCAAGATCAATAAAATTGACAAATCCTTAGCCAGACTAACAAAGAAAAAGAGAGATCATATGCAAATACACAAAATAAGAAATGATGAAGGAGATATCACCACTGACTCCACAGAAATAAAGAATATCATAAAAGGATACTTTGAAAAATTATTTGCCAACAAGAATGACAATTTAGAGGAAATGGACAAATTCCTAGAAATTCATAAGCAGCCTACATTGACAAAAAAATAAATTGATGAACTCAGCAGTCAAATTACAAGTAGACTCGGTCATCAAAACCCTCCCAACTAAGAAGAGCCCAGGACTGGATGGCTTCACAGGTGAATTCTACCAAACATTCCGGAAAGAGCTAACACCAATCCTGCTTAAGAGCTTCCAAAAAATAGAAGTGGAAGGAACATTGCCTAACTCATTCTATGATGCCAACATTACCCTAATACCAAAGCCAAACATAGTTGCCACAAGAAAGGAAAATTACAGACCAATCTCTCTAATGAAACTAGATGCTAAAATCCTCAACAATATACTTGCTAATCGCATTCAACAACATATCAAACAAATTATACACCATGACCAAATGAGTTTCATCCTGGGTATGCAAGGATGGTTCAACATAAGAAGATCAATCAATGTAATACACCACATAATCAGATTGAAAGAAGAAAAATCACATGATCATCTTTATAGATGCAGAAAAAGCATTTGACAAAATACAGCACTCTTTCCTGATAAAAACATTGAAAAATATAGGACTAGAAGGAAACTTTCTGAACATGATAAAGGGTATATGTGAAAAACCCAGAGCCAACATCATCTGCAGTGGTGAAATCCTGAAAGCTTTCCCTCTAAGATTGGGAACAAGACAATGATGCCCACAATCACTGCTCCTATTTAACATTGTCTTAGAAGAACTTGCTCGAGCACTGAGGCAAGAAAAAGATATAAAAGGCATCCAAATTGGAAAGGAAGAATTAAAAATTTTAGTATTTGCAGACGACATGATCTTATACATAGAAAGCCCTGAGAAATCTACAATAAAGCTTCTAGAACTTATAAAGGAGTTCAGAAAGTCACAGGCTATAAGATCAATGCTCAAAAATCAGTAGCATTTCTCTACACCAATAATGAGAAATCTGAGGAGGAAATCAAGAAAAAAAATACCATTTACAATAGTAAATAAAAGAATCAAATACTTAGGAATAAATATTACTAAAGAAGTAAAGGACTTATGTACAGAAAACTACACAACACTGTTAAAGGAAATCAAAGATGACTTAAATAAATGGAAGAATATTCCCTGTCCATGGATAGGAAGAATAAACATCATCAAGATGTCTATCCTACCCAAACTAATCTACAGATTTAATGCAATCCCAATAAAAATCAACACTGTATATTTTAATGAATTGGAAAAACTAACTACAAAATTTATTTGGAAGGGTAAGGGACCCCAAATCGACAAAGACATATTGAAAAGGAAAAATGAAGGTGGAGGTATCACTCTACCTGACTTTAAAACATACTGCAAATCTACAGTGGTCAAAACTGTATGGTATTGGCACAAGGATAGCCGTACTGACCAATGGAACCGAATTGAGAGTTCCGATATAGATCCTCGCATATACAGTCATCTGATATTCGACAAGGCCACCAAGCCCACTCAGTTGGGTGAGAATGGCCTCTTCAACAAATGGTGCTTGGGGAAGTGGATATCCATATCCAAAAGAATGAGAGAGGAACACCATCTCACACCTTATTGAAAAATCAACTCAAGATGGATCAAAGATCTAAGACCATAAAGACCTTGGAAGATAATATAGGGAAGTATCTACAGGACCTTGTAACAGGAAATGGTTTGATGAACTTCACACCCAAAGCAAAAGAAAAAATAGATAAATGGGATTTTCTCAAAATTAAAAACTTATGCACCTCAAAGGACATTATCAAGAAAGAAAAAAGGTAGCCTACCCAATGTGAGAAAATATTTGGCAACCATATATCTGATAGGAGCCTAATATCCTGCATATATAAAGAAATCCTACACATTCAAAATAAAGAGAAAAAAACCATTTAAAAAATGGGCAAGAGACCTGAAAAGACATTTCTCCAAGGAAGAAATACAAATGGCTAAAAAGCACATGAAAAGATGCTCAACATTGCTAGCTATTAGGGAAATGCAAATCAAAACTACCATGGGATACCGTCTTACACCCATTAGAATGGTGGCTATTAAAAAAACAGAGTACTATAAGTGTTAGAGAGGATGTGGAGGAATGGGAACCCTCATCCACTGCTGGTGGGATTGTAGAATGGTCCAGCCACTATGGAGGACAGTTTGGCATTTCCTCAAAAAACTAACTATAGAACTTCCATATGATCCAGCGCTTCCACCCCTGGGTATATACACTGAAGAACTGAAAGCAAAGACATGAACAGATATATGCACACCAATGTTCATAAAGGCATTGTTCACTATTGCCAAAAGTTGGAATCAACCCAGGCGCCCATCAACAGATGAATAGATAAACAAAATGTGTACATACATACCTATAATGGAATATTACTCAGCTGCAAGAAGGAATAAAGTGCTAACAATGGCACAACATGGATGAATCTTGAAGATCTTATGTTGAGTGAAGCAAGCCAGGCATTGAAGGATGAACAGTTCATGACCTCACTGATATGAATTAAGGAAATTGAGCAGTCTCAGAGAGCTATTGTTTGTAAGATAGGTTTACAAGAAATAGAAAGAGAAAGAAGGTTGTGAGCCATCACCCATATAGATGTAATCTATGGTAAAGTGATAGAGTGTAGTTGCATATTGAAGGAATAGTACAGGAGGGTAGTGATATTATTGGGTTGGGTGGTGCAGGGTTGACAGGTGGGAAGGGTGGGTTAGAAGGTCCAGGATACTGGAGGGAGGGGTGGGAGAGGGACCAGGTGAACACTGGGGATTTGTGGGTATGAGGTTGAAAGTACAGAGGTGGGTATGCTCTATGGCAAAATGACAAGGAAGTGTCACTGCTTTAGGGTGTTGGTTGGGGGGGGGGGCATTTGGGATAGGGAACACCAAGAGCAGGCTTCTAGGGAGTGTGTGAGTGTTCATTCTGTCATAATGTGTTGTATCAGTGGGTGGAGACACACATAATGAGCAGAAAGGAGTTGGACTCCCATCTTTGGGAGGACTGATTTGTTCAGAAATAGACAGGCGGGAGTCTCTTGAGAGCAAGGGTGGTTCCTAATAGGGGAGGACAAACCAGTGTGTCAAGAACTCTTGTTGCATGTAACTATGAATCTGGTCATCCAACGAGTCAAGCCAGGGGGTCGTTGTGGGCCCCAGGAGGATGGAGTGGGAGGAATAGAACAGATCAAACAGGGGGTATTTAGTGGTCAGTGGAAATGTACTTCATTGCCATACAGTGATGGACATAGGACATGGTAAATATCAAAATTTGTAAAAGTGTATGGTCTAAAATGTAAATCATAGTGTAATAGTGTAAACCATTGACAATGTTTACTAGCTATGTTTCACTATTTGTATATCAGTTATAAGAATGCTACCATCCATATATAAAAAGGTATTAATATGGGGGGGAGGAAAGGGGGAGGATGTCGGGTATATGAGAGTCTCCTGTATTCTGTGTGTGACTTTGCTTCTTTGAAAACAAAATGAAAAATAGTGAGACACTGGGGAATGATAAGGTGAAGGTGCCATGGTACAGACTGGACACCAGATATTGCAGTGATGAAAGGCAAAAGGTCAAAAAAATTTTTTTTATATTTTTCATTTTTTTAATATCCCAATCTTTTAATTTCATTTTATTTTTAGTTTTTTTTTTAATTTTTATATATTTTATCTCTTACGTTTATTTAAACATCATTATTATTTCATTTTCCTATTAATTGTATTCAGCTACTCCAATGGCTTCTTTTTTGAAGAAGCTTTGGATCACAAAAGGGTTACAACTGGGGTGGGGGAGGATCGTTGGTGTGGGTATCAGGGATGGAGGATACATGGGAGGAAATTCATCTGAGCATACATATAAGGTATATAAAAATGTTCAAATGGTCATGGGATATTGTCACAGTGGGTAGAGAATCACTCAATAAATGAGAGAATACTGAATTCCCATCCTGGAGAGCTCTGCCACATTCTCTAAGGGAACAGCAACAGTCCCCCCAAGTACAGGGGCAGTGACTGGTGAAGGAGCATGATCCACTGATGGGTCCTTGATATTGATGACTAGCCTTATGAGTCATTGCTCTTGGAATTGAAACTTAGCCTATTGCTATGGCATGCTTAAGGGTTGCCTCCTGAGAGCCTCCTTGTTGCTCAAATGTGGCCTCTCTCTAAGCCAAACTCAGCATATGAATGCATTACCTTCCTCCCAGTGTGGAACATGACTCTCAGGGATGAGCTTCCCTGGCACCGAGGGATTGCTACCAAGTGCCAACTGGCAATGCGACTGGAAAAAGACCTTGAAGAAAAGGGGGAAAAGTTAAAGACAAATGAGTTTATATGGCTAAGAGACTTCAAAATGAGTTGGGAGGTCATCCCAGAGGTAATGCTTACACACATCTCAGTAGGGTCTCATAGAATTCCAAAGTGAATATCACCCCAAATAGTGACAGAGTTGGACTCAACTATGTCTTCCCTGCACTTGGCTTATCTATCCCTTCTATTCAAACCTGTACTTGGTGCTGGAGTTTGTAGGTGTACATCCAGAGACTTGAGTCTTTGGGCTGTCCATGTGTCAGCTGTGCTTGGCACCTTGGTGGAGCAGCAAATCCTTCTCTACAGCTCATTGGACTCACCCAGGACAACTGGCAGGAAGATGATGATGGAAAACAGCCATCTCAGGGAATGGAGAGAGTCTGCAGCTGCAGGCAAGATAATCCCATCCATCTTTCCCATGAATATAAGACCCCTCTCAATTGAAATTGGAGTGGACATTGCCATCCCAGACTCCTCAGATGGGCGGAAGAGCTATGGACTAGAGTGGATTTACTGGTATTCTATTATAGACATATTGTGATTTAAGCAATGGAAGAAATTACAACATTGATGTGGAGTCAGTGGCCACTGGAGGCTCTGGGGGCAGGGACAGGGAAAAGCAGTTGTAATACAGGGGCTTTTTCGGGTCTTGGGAATAGTCCTCAGTGACATTGCAATGACAGATATTGGCCATTTTATACTATCATATAACATGCAGAACTGTGTGGGAGAGAGTGTGGTCCACAATGTGAACTACGGTCCATGCTTAACGGCAAAGCCCCAGGATGTATTTATCAATTGCAATGAATGTGCCACACTAATGAAGGATGTTTATGTGGGAGGTTTTTGGAGGTGTGGGAGGTGGGGCGTATGGGAATCCCTATATTTTTTTGTGTAACATTTATGTAATCTAAGTATCTTTTAAAATAAAAAATAACAAATATTAAAAAAATGAAAGGAGGGGGAGCAATGACTAGGTGGAACACTGGGCATATTTAGGGCAGTGAAATTGTTCTGTATGAAATTGTGATAAGAGACAAATACTATTATACATTTGTGAAAGCCTGTAAAACTGTACTGCACACAATGTAAACAATAATGCAGACTATAGACTTTGGTTAGGAGCAATGCTTCAATATTGATTCATCAAATGTAACAAATGTACACCACAGTTTGTTTATATATATAAGATATTAATAGTAGGGGAAATTATGTGTGTGGATAGGGAGGTTATATGGGAATTTCCTCTACTCTCAGTGTAATCTCTCTGCAATTTTAAAACCTCTCTAAAAATAAAGTTTAGTATTACAAAAAATAAAATAAAATAAAAGACAAAGATGCCTGCTTGCACCATTTATGATATAGTTTTAAAAGTTCTAATAATGTAAGATGCCATGACATGAATAAGAATTTTTTTAATAAAATACAAGATGCAAAATTAATTTCACATATTTATGGCTTGATAACTTTTAAAAACTCAAATAGAAATCTTTTAAAATCGATAAACAGAAATTAGAAAGAACAAAGACTTTGAAAGCAGATAGGCACCATTTACAGATTAGGATCTTTTGGGAGTTATTGAGCTTCACGGGGCATCAGTTTTCTCACCTGAAAACAAGAAAAAGTAATATCTCTTTTGCAAGTTTGCACTGAGGATTAAAAGTGATAGTGCAAGGAAGGGGCTTAACAGAGATTAAGCAACTCCAAAGAATAGCCATTCAGAATCCTCTACTGAATGGCTCAATACTGCAGATATGAGTGTGTACATTTATCTTTAATTTCCTTTATAGCAGCAATAACCAATAAAAAATGTAATGGAAGAACACAAATCACATAAAAATAAAATTTATTATTTAGTAATTATATTAAAGAAGAAACTGCAAAGTAATCAAAGCATTTTTTAAAATACAAGAGAAGAGGCTGTTACTAAATATTCTAAGTTTGAATCAAATCTTTAAATTGCTTAGGATTTTTCCTTTTTTTCTTTTAAATCTATTTTGTTGATACTTATTAGTAAAACACACAATCCATCCAAAGTATACAATCAAAGATATTTGGTAAAATCATGTAGTTGTGCATTCATCACCTCAATCATTAGGGTATTTTTTAAACAAATCAATTTCATTGATGCATATTAATAAAGCATACAATTCATCCATAGTGTACAATCAATGATATTTGGCATAATCATGTAGTTGTGCATTCATCACTTCAATCATTATTAGAACATTTTCATTGTTTCATCATCATCATCATAATAAACACAGACTAAAAAATGAAAAATTCATCACCTCTCAATCTCTCTATGCTTCCTCTGCTGTACGTAGCTGCTATTTCTGGCTATTCTTGCATATTTATGTATTTATTTCAAAGCAGTTTTATTTAGATATAGTCACATGCCATGCAATCTATCCAAAGTGAATAATCAATAACTTTTAGTATAATCACAATGTTGTGCATTCATCACTAAAAATATTTTAGAACAATTTCATTAGTCCACAAAGAAAAACTTCACACCCTTTAGCAGTCCACCTCTCAATCTTTCTATCCTTCCACAACCCTATATAACCACTGATCTTATTTCATCTTTATAAATTGATTTATATTTACATATTAAATAAGTGGAAACACAATATTTAGTACTTTTTGCCTGGTTTCTTTCACTTAGCATAATGTTTTTGTCTGATATTCACACCTTGTAACATTAACATACATTTGTTCAGTTTCAAAAAAAACAGCCCTTATATATGCAATATTACCCATATTCATATTTCGCATGAAATTTTACTATGCTATACAGTCCCATGTTATATTTTTTAGCTTTCCTTCTAGTAATATACTTGACCTTAGATTTTCCTTTAAACCACTGTCATACCCATATAATAGCACTGCTAGTTAAAAACACGATGATGTGCTTTCACCTTTTATATTCATTCCCAAAGATCAGCAAAAAACCTTTTTACCAATTCTGTACAGATTAACCCTCAGCTTTCCATATCTAGCCTCATTTTATTTTCTGCTGACCTATATTCTAGTTATTAACTCCATGAGTTTACACAATATGTTTAGTTCATAATAGCATAATCATACAGTATTTGTCCTTTTGTGTCTGGCTTGTTTCACTCAACATATTGTCATCCAGGTTCATCCATGTTGTCATATGTTTTGTAACTTCATTTATTCTTACAGCTGCATGATATTCCATTGTGTGAATACACCACAGTTTGTTTATCCATTCATCGGTTGAGAGACACCTAGTTTTTTGTCCATCTTTTGGCATCATGAATAACGCCACTATGAACATTGATATGCAGATATCTATTCGTGTCACTCCTCTCAGTTCTGCTGGGTATGTACCTCACTTCTGGGTCACGTGGCAAATCTATATTCAACTTCTTTAGGGACTGCCAAACAGCCCTCCACAGTGGCTATACCATTCTACATTCCCACCAACAGTGAATAAGTGTCCCTCTCTCTTCACATCCTCTCCAACACTTGTAGTTCTCTGTCTTTTAAATAGTGACCATTCTAATAGGTATGAAATGATATCTCATTGTAGCTTTGATTTGCATTTACCTAATCGCTAGGGTAGCACATTTTTTCTTTACTTTTTCATCATTTGTGTTTCTTCTTTGGACAATGTCTATTCAAGTCTTTTGTCCATTTTTTAATTGGGTCATTTATCTTTTTATTGTTGAGTTGTAGCATCTCTGTATATATCATGGATATTAAACCCATAGTGGATATGTGATTTCCAAATATTTTCTCCCCTTGAGTTGGCTGCCTTTTCATGCTTTTGACAAAGTCCTTTGAGGTACAAAAGTGTTTAATTTTGAGGAAGTCCCATTTATGTTTTCTCTTTTGTTGCTGTGCTTTGGATGTAAGGTCCAAGAAACCACCACCTACCAGAAGATATTTAACATGCTTCCCTACATTTTCTTCTAGTAATTTTGTGGCCCTGGCTTTTATATTTAGATCTTTGATCCATTTTTAGTTGATTCTTGTGTAGGGAGTGAGATAAGGGTCCTCTTTCATTCTTTTGGTTATGGATATTCAATTTTCCCAACACCATTTGTTAAAAAGACTGTTTTGTCCTATTTTAACATGGACTTGGTAGGCTTGTTGAAAACCAGCCGGCCATAGAGGTGAGGGTTTATTACTGGACTCTCAATTCTATTCCAGTGATCAATGTGTCTATGTTTATGCCAATACCATGCTATTTTCACCAGAATGTTTTTGGCTATTTGGGTACACTTTCCCTTCCAAATAAATTTGGTACTTGCCTTTTCTATTTCTGTAAAGTAGGCTGTTGGATTTTTTATTGGTATTGCATTGAATCTATAAATCAGTTTAGGTAGGATTGACATCTTCATTATATTTAGTCTTCCAATCCATGAACACGGAATGTCTTTCCATCTGTTTAGGTCTTCATTGATCTCTTTTAGCATTGTTTTATAATTTTCTATATACAGGTCCTATACTTCCTTGGTTGAATTGATTCCTAGGTATTTGAGTGTTTTTGTTGCTAGGGTAAATGGAATTTTTTCCCTAATTTCCTCTTCAGATTGTTCAATACTAGTGTACAGAAACATTACTGATTTTTGTGTTTTGATCCTGTATTCTGCCACTTTGCTAAACTTGTTTATTAGTTCAAGTAGCTTTGTCATAGACATTTCAGAATTTTCTAAATATAAGATCATCTCATCTGTGAATAGTGAGAGATTTATTTCCTCTTTTCCTATTTGGATTGCTCTAGCTGGAATTTCTAGCACAATGTTGAATAACAGTGGTGACAGTGGGCATCCTTGTCTTGTTCCCGATCTTAGAGAGAAAGCTTTCAACATTTCCCCATTAAATACGATATTGGATATGGGTTTTTCATATATGCCATTTATCATAGTGGGGAATTTCCCTTCTATTCTTATCTTTTGAAGTGTTTGTATCAAAAAAGGAAGCTGGATTTTGTCGAATGCCTTTTCTGCATCAATCGAGATGATCATGTATTGTTGCTGTTTTTCCTTCAATTTGTTAATGTAGCATATTACATTGATTTTCTTATGTTGAGCCACTCTTGCATACTAGGAATAAATCCCACTTGGTTGTGGTATATAATTCTTTTGGCATGCTGTTGGATTCTATTTGCAAGTATTTCGTTGAGAATTTTTGCAACTATGTTCATTAGAGTGATTGGTCTGTGATTTTCTTTTCTTATAGTTATCTTTATCTAGTTTTGGTATTAGGGTGATATTAGCTTCATAATATGTATTGGGTAATTTTCCCTCCTCTTCAATGTTTTGGAAGAGTTTAAACAAGATTGGTGTTAATTCTTCTCAAAATGCTTGGTAGAATTCACCTGTGAGGCCATCTGATTCTGGACTTTTCTTTTTGGGGAGATTTTTGATGACTTAGTCAACCTCTTTAAATGTAATTAGTTTGTTGAAATCTTATATTTCTTGTAGCATCAGTGTAGGTTGTTTGCTCATTTCTAGGAATTTGTCCATTTCATCTAGGTTGTCTATTTTGTTGGCATAGAGTTTCTCACAACATTCTTTTATGACCCTTTTTTATTTCTGTGGGATTAGTTGTAACTTCTCCCCTTTCATTTCTGATTTTATTTATTTGCATCTTCTCTCTTTTTTTCTTTGTTAGACCAGCTAAGTGTTTGTCAATTTTATTGATCTTCTCAAAGAACCAGCTTTTGGTTTTGTTGATTTTGTCTATTGTTTTTTGTTCTCAATTTCATTTATTTCTGATCTAATCTTTATTATTTCTTTCCTTCTGCTTGCTTTGAGAATGGTTTGCTGTTCTTCTCCTGATTTGTTCAGTTGTTCAATTAGAACTTTGAGTTTAGCTCTTTCTTCTTTTTTAATATATGCGTTTAGGGTTAATAATTTCCCTCTCAGCACTGCCTTCATTGTATCCCACAAGTTTTGATATGTTCTCATTTTCATTCGTCTCAACATATATACTTATTTCACTTACAATTTATTCTTTGACCCACTGATTATTTAGGAGTGTGTTGTTCAGCCTCCACACATTTTTGAATTTTCCCCTTTTCCATGTATTATTGATTTTCAGTTTCCTTGCATTATGATCTGAGAAGGTGCTTTGTATAATGTCAGTCTTTTTATATTTATTGAGACTTGATGGTGACCTTACATGTTGTCTATCCTGGAGAATGGTCCATGAGCACTTGAGAAGAATGTATAACCTGCTGATGTGGGATTCAACATTCTGTATATGTCTGTTAGGTCTAGCTTGTTTACCATATTGTTCAAGTGCTCTGTTTCCTTATTGATCTGTCTAGTTCTATCTAATGATATAAATAGTGTGTTGAAGTCTCCAACTATTATTGTAAAGATGTCTATTTCTCCCTTCAGTTTTGCCAGAATTTGCCTCAAGTATTTTGGGGCACCCTGGTTAGATGCACAAACATTCATGACTGTTATTTCTTCTTGGCAGATTGTCCCTTTTATTAATATATAATGGCCTTCTGTATCTCATAACTTTTTGTATTTAAAGTCTGTTTTGTCTGAAATTAGTATACCTACCCCTACTCTTTTTTGGTTACTGTTAGCATGGAGTATTTTTTCCCCAAACTTTCACTTTCAGCTGGTTTGTATCCATGGGTCTAAAGTGAATATCTTGGAGAAAGCATGTGGATGGCTCATGTTTTTTTATCCATCTGTCAGCCTATATCTTTTGATTGGGGAGTTTAATCCGGTCACATTCAATGTTATTACTGTAAATGCATTATTTACTTCTACCATTTTATTCTTTGTTTTTCATATGTCATATCTTATTTTTGGCTGTCTTTTTATTCTTTTGGTTATCCTTTCTGCTATTCTTGCCTTCTATACTCTCCACCAAGCCTCTCTCTCCTGCCTCTTTGTTTTGGATTGTAAAGCTCACTTTAATATTTCCTACAAAGGTGGATTCTTTTTTACAAACCCTCCTAGTTTCTGTTTGTTTGTAAATATTTTAAACTCACCTTCATATTTGAAGGGCAATTTTGTCAGATAAAGAATTCTCGACTGGTAGTGTTTCTCTTTCAGTACTATAATTGTAATATACCACTGTTTTCTTGCCTCCATGGTTTCTGATGAGAAATCTGCACTAAATGTCCTTGTATGTGATGGTTTGTTTCTCCCTTGCTGCTCTCACAATTTTTTCTTTGTCTTTGACATTTGACATTCTGAGTAGTATGTGTCATGGAGTAGATCTATTCGGATCTATTCTGATTGGGGTATACTGCACTTCTAAGTTCATGTAAGTACATTTCTTTCAGGAGTGTTTGTAAATTTTCAGCCATTATTTCCTCAAATATTCTTCTTGACCCTTTTTCCTTCTCTTTTCCTTATGGTACTCCCATGATACATATTTTATTGTGTTTCATGTTATTCAATGTTCTGAGCCCCTGCTCAATTTTTTCCATTTTTTCTCTCTTTTTTCTTTTTTCTCTTCAATTTCAGCTGTTCTGTTTTCATAACACTTATTCTTTCTTCTATCATTTCAAGTCTGCTATTGTATGACTCTAATGTGTTTTTGATCTCACCCACTATGTCTTTCATTCCCTTGAGCTCAGTAATTTTTCTATTCAGATTGTCAAATTCTTCTTTGTGCTCACTCAGTGTCTTCTTGATGGCCTTTAACTCTTTAGTCATATTGTCTTTCAACTCACTAATTTGATTTTGGAAATTTGTTTGAATTACATTGATTTGTTGTCTCAAATCCTGTGTCTCATCTGGGTCTCTGATATATTCCTTTGCTTGGACTATTTCTTCCATTTTCTCATTATGGGTTGTAATTTTTTTCTGATGTCTAGGCATCTGATTATGATAGTCAGTTTATTCTGTTGCTCAATTTCTCTCTCTTTTGTAGGGATTTAATGGCAAGAGACTGTATTGTTGTCATTCTTTGATTCATGGTTCAACCTGTTCTAGGTCTTTAGGATTGTCCTTATTATTTGTTTGATTCTGGGCCCTGGACCCAGTAATGGGCTGCAGACACTCTTCCAAGGGTCTTGGGGAGGGAGGCTGAAAAGGCCAGAAAAAGTCTCTCTTATTTACTTTTTTTTTTTTTTTTTTTTTGGATTTTTTAACAGCTTTATCCAGGTGTCATTTATATAACATAAAATTCATCCCATTTAATTGTATGGTTCAATGAGATTTCATAGCTTTATACAGTTGTGCAACCTCAATCCACGTGTAAAACACTCCATCACCCTGAAAAGTCCACTCTTGTTTGTTTGGAGGCAATCCTCCCATTCCTAGGCACAGGCAACCACTGATTTGCTTTCTGTCTCTGCATTTTGCCTTTTCTAGAAATTTCATATAAATGGAATCATACAGTATATAGTATTTCCTGCCTGGCTTCTTTCATTTGGCACAATACTCCTGAGATTCATCTATGTTGCTGCATGCGCTGGTAGTTCATTCCTTTCTATTACTTTTTATTCCTTTGAATTCCTTCACATGCACTTCCTTTGTTTGCCAGCAGATGGCGCTGTTCCACAGCCATCTCAGTTCAAAGCCTGGTTGGAGTGTGTTTGCTGCAACAGGGACTAGCTCTATGTGACAGAGGTTTCTGCCTGGAGCCTAAAAGTCTCATAATTCAAACTTTCTCAGAGACAGTTCTCCAACCTTTGCTGGTAGCCCCCTCTCTTTTCCCAGGTAGGAAATAATTCCACTCCCCTGTGCGTCCTCAACAACCAATTCCATAGAAAGGCCATTTGAGAGGGTCAGAGCTCTTTAGTCCTTACTGGCTCATGGGACACAGCAAACCAAATTTGTGGGTCAAAAGCTGAAAGAGCCTTAGGCTGTGTCCCTCTCTCTCCCATTTCCTGGGGAGGTGGATCCCTGCAGTGTCCTTTGTCCATAGCTGCAGGCATAAGGCCATAGAATTCAATGCTTTCTCCTCTAGGATGGGGGAGGGGCCTGGCAGCTCCAGCTGCTGTTTACTCATGGTCTTAATGTTGAGGTTCCTTTCTGTGCTTCTCTTTTGTGAGTGGCATCCAGCCTTGCCCTGGTGTCCTACATCCTAGAACTTTTTTTTTTCAGGCCATTTCTGCCTGTCTTCTTGCTATTTTTCTATGAGAGGAGAGAGTCTTGTGTCTTTCTACTCTACCATCTTCCCAGAAGTCACAAAGAAGACTTTGAAAACCTCTCTTTGTCTCCTGTCATTGTCTCTGCTCATGCTGCCAAGGACCAGAGCTGAGGTGGGTCCCAGGATCCTCAGTTAGGATTTTTATATTTAAGGAATAATACTCCAATTAAAGAATTAAACATGGAAAATAAAAAAAATTTTAAATACTTCTATGTCTTTGGGATAAAAATGTATACCTTAATAGAGATTAGAAAGCACACATTAAAAAATGAAAAGGCATTATATATTTTATTACCTCATATTAAAACATTCTGATGCTAGAGGTAAAAAGACAAGATTTTTAAAATATTTTTTTTATTTACCTATAGTTAAATCACTCTGGTTGGGACCCAGTGTTATGATTTCTTTTTCATTTTTTTTCAATTTTTGATACACATTAATAAAGCCTAAATTCTTCCAGAGAGTACAATCAATGGTATTCGTTTTAATCACGTTTGTGCATTCATCATGCAAATCACTCCCAGAGTACTTTCATTATTCCAATAATAATATACAAAAAACAAACAAACAAAATTCATCACTCTCAATCTCTATATGCCTCACCTGGCGTACATAGCTGCTATTCTTTTTCCTTCTCTCTGGTATATTTGGATTTATATTTTGCAGAAACATTCTTATACATACAATATCACCCATATTCGTGTTTTACATGAGGTTTTACTATTTATACAGTTCCATGTTACAGTTTTTAGCTTTCCTTCTAGTAGTATACACGACCTTAGACTTTCTTGTTCCAACCACTCTCCTAACCATATAATAGCACTGCTAGTTACAAACACCATATTCTTTAACCATTTCTATTCATTTCCAAAGATTTACAGACAACTTTTTAAACAATTTTGCACAGATTACCTCAGCTTTCCATCCTTTACCCTCTATTTTCTGCTGACTTATATTTTAATTATTAATTCCATGAGTTTACACAGTATATTTAGTTCATAATAGCTCTAATCATAACAGTATTTATCCTTTTGTGTCTGGCTTGTTTCACTTGTGTCTTCCAGGTTCATCCATGTTGTCATATGTTTCATGACTTCATTTCTTCTTACTGCTGTATTATATTCCATTGTCTGTATAAACCACCATTTGCTTATCCATTCATCAGTTGATGGACACCTGGGTTGTTTCCAACTTTTGACAATCGTGAATAATGCCACTGTGAACATTGGTGTGCAGATGTCTGTTCATGTCTCTGCTCTCGGTTCTTCTAGGTGTATACCTAGTAATGGTATTGCTGGGTCACATGGCAAGTCTATATTCAACTTCCTTAGGAACTGCCAAACAGTCCTCCACAGTGTCTGTACTATTCTACATTCCCACCAACAGTGAATAAGCATTCCTATATCTCCACATCCTCTTCAACATTTACAATTTTCTGACTTTTTAATAGTGGCCAGCGTAATAGATTTAAAATGATATCTCATTGTAGTTTTGATTTGCATTTCCCTAATTGCTAGTGATGTTGAACATTTTTTCATTTGTTTTTTCGCCATTTGTATTTTTCTTTGGACAATTGTCTTTTCAAGTCTTTTGCCCATTTATTAATTGGGTAGTTTGTCTTTTTTGGAAGGGTAAGTGTCCCGAATAGCCAAAAAGATTTTTAAAAAGAGGAACAAAGTTGGAGGACTCTCACCTCCGGACTTTAAAGCATCTTACCTATCTACAGTGGTAAAAACAGCATGGTACTGGCATAAAGACAGACACATTGACCAATGGAACCAAATTGAGAACTCATAAATCGGCCTTTATATATACAGTCAAGTGATTTTTGACAAGGCAGTCAAGCCCTCCCAGCTGGGCCAGAAGAGTCTATTCAACAAATGGTGCTAGGAGAACTGGATAGCCTTATCCAAAAGAAAGAAAGAAAACCCTTATCTCACACCTTATACAAAAATGAACTCAAAATGGATGAAGGACCTAAATATAAAAGCGACAACCATAAAACTCCTAGAAGAAGACATAGGAAACCATCTTCAAGAGCTTATGGTAGGCGGTAGTTTCTTTAACCTTACACCCAAAGCACAAGCAACAAAAGAAAAAATAGATAAATGAGACCTCCTCAAAATTAAACACTTTTACACCTCGAAGGAGTCTTTCAAAAGGGTGAAAAGACAGCCAACTAAATAGGAGAAAATATTTGGCAATAGCATATCCGATAAAGGTTTAATATCTATGATATACAAAGAGATCATGCAACTCAATAATAAAACGTTCTATGAGTTTTGACAAATGCATAGAGTCACATTGGCACCAAAATTACAATGGAGAGCAGTTCCATTAGTCCTCAGAAAAACTCACTTATGCTACCTGGTAGTCAAATATCCACTCCCTTCTCCACTTAAACCCTGACCACAAATAATCTGCTGTTGGTTCCTATAAAATTTTGCTTTTTCAAGAATGTCATATAAATGGAATCATCCAATATGTAGCCTTTTTGGTCTGTCTTCTTTCATTTAGTGTAAAAAATATTCAATTCAGATATAATGTGATATGAATCAGTGGTTTGTTCTTTCTATTGATTATAGTAGTTGATTGTATGGATATAGCACATTTTTTTTATCTGAATATCTTTGGAAGAACATTGGTTTGTTTCCAGTTTGGTGCAATTATGAATAAAGCTGCTATAAACATTCATATACAGGTTTTTATGTGAACATAAGTTTTCATTTCTCTTGTGGGATGACTGGGTTTTATAGAGTAAGCCCATGTTAACTTTATAAGAAACTACAAAATTTTTCCACAGAAGATATACCATTTTACATTCCTCCAAACAATCTATAAGAGTTCCAGTTGTTCTGCATCCATGTTAGCACTTGATATTCCCGGGTCTTGGGGTTTTAAGAGTAGCCATTTTTATAGGGGTATCATGGATAATTTGCATTTTCCTAATGTCTATAATGTCTAATTATTTTACCTGTATTTGACATCCATATATCTTATTTGGTGAAATGCCTATTTCGTTATTTTGTCCATATTTTAAAATTTGACTTTTTTATTTCCTCATTATTGAGTTTTGACAGTTTCTCATATATTTTGGATACAAGTACTTTGTCTATGACTTTCCTTTTCATTCTTTCCCTTTATCTTTTGAAGAACAGCATGTATATAATGTGATTAAGTCCAACTTATCAATTTTTTTAATGGATCATTCTTTTTCTGTCATATCAAAGAAATCTTCCCTTAACCCAAGGGTGCAAATATATTCTCTCATATATTTCTGGTAGGACTGTCAGGTGGTGAAACCACTTTGGAAAACAGCTTGCCAGTTTCTTAGAAAGTTAAACAAACAATTGTCATATAATTCAGACATTTGGCTCTTAGGTAGTTACCCAAGAGAAATGAAAGCATATGATCATGCAAAGAAAGAGTTGTCCATGAATTTTCATAGCAGCATTATTTGTGATAACCATAAGGTAGAAACAACCTTAATGCCTATCAAAATTTGAATGGATATATAAATTGTAGTAGGTACATACAATGGAATAGCACTCAACAATACAAAGAACAACCTATTGATACACATAACAACATGAATGAATATCAAAATAATTATTCTTAGGGAAAGCAAGCAAAAAGTATATATAATTGATTATTCCATTTATATAAATTCTAGAAAGTTCAAACTAATCTACAATGACAGTAAGCAAATCAATGTTTGCTTTGGGAATGGGTAGGAGTGGGAAGAGAGCATGGAATAAAAAGTAATACAAATAAACTTTGGGAGTTTTGTTTATGTTCATTATGTAAATTGTGGTGAGAGGTTCATGGGTTTATAGATATGTCAAAACACATCAAATTGTACATTTTAAATATCTTCAGTTTATGTCAGTGATACTCTATGAAGCTTAAAAAAGATCATATATTTAACATAAAATTTTAAAAATGACAAAATTAAGGAAATCCCTTATTAATGGATTACAAATTCTACCATTTCTGGGCTGTGGCATACAGATGGGAAAATCACCTAGGAAATTATAATGATACTAGACAAATTAAGATACATAACTACAAATCTTCAGCATTTATCTCCATTCTTCATTCCATTATAATCACTTCAATAAATAGTTGATAACAAATACAAGTTGCTTGCCTCTAATTACATACCTTTCAGAAAAGTTAAAATATGGACATTTACATAATTCTTCACTATCCATTTTTTTCTTCCATGTAGAAAAATTATGTTTGACAACACTTTTTTTCTTTAACTTTTATCTATGCAGAATGAACATTTTTTTCTCATTCTCCTCACCCTAGTTTATAAAATTAATTTGGGAAGAGCTAAGAAATGACCAAAGTGTGAATTTTTATTTTAAAAATACCTGTATATTGAAGTACATTTTATAATTTGTGGTAAAAAGCAACAATGGAATGGAATTTGCTTTTTAGTATGATTCCTCTTGAGAAAATATTATCTGGTAAATAAAATTCCATGTATTGTTTCCTGGCAAAACAAAGATTTAGACATTTAGATATTTCTGGTGTATCATGTCAAAATTAATAAAACTGAAGGTGATCACCTTCTTCCATAAACCTCTTAGAAATGTTTTGTTTTACAGTTTTTCAGCTTTCAGTGGTATGGCATCAGAATAAGCAATCACATAAAGCTTTAAAATGAATATGCTTAGTCCATCAATATGCCTGTAAATGTACTAAATATTATTACTTATTAATGATGGCTGCTAACTCCCTATTAATCACGGAAATGAATGACTTGCTCATAGAAAGCAAGTGCCAATTCTATTTCAGTAGACAGAGTGTGGCTTGGAGCAAAAGCGTTCTGAAAAATATGACGTGACAGAAATAAGCAAGCCAACACCTATAAAACTTGTTTCTCTTGGAATTCCTTGTATGATCTCAGGAATATCCCAATATATCTTCTTTCTGATTGTATCCTTATTACACAAAATTTCCCAGTGGTGACCAAGGATGTTCCCATCTGATGATGTTGAATGATTCTTAGTTTACTCATCAGGTCAAAATCTTTATCAGGGTCACCTTGAGGAACTCTAATTTGTAGTTTGCTTTGGTTTTCCAGCACTGTTATTAATGTTTGCTTCAGTTATTTTAGAACATTTGCCTAATTCTCCCTGCTTTTGACTCCTGTCTAGACTTGATGTCATTAAAGATTTTCTTTTATTACGTTTTTCCTAAATAGACTTTGAATTTTTGGATTTTGTTTTCAAAGCCCCATTTTCCCAATATTACATTCCCAATGTTATTTCCTAACTTGATTTTATCATTGTCAATGTTTTTGAATGTTTATCATTAATTTTCTCTCATAATTCATCTTCCTCTTGGACATTCATGGCATAACCAGTTTTGACAAAGGTATGGGGATGAGAGAGTCATTTCCAAAAATTCCTTCTTGCTTCAGTCTTTAACATATTGCTACTTGTTAACAGTCAGTACATAACTTAAGTAACTGATTCATAGTATCATCCCCTACACATGCAAAATTTTATGTATTAGCTTACCTTTCATATAGATTTTCTAGCATTTTTTTTTTCAAACTTTAAGTTCCCTGGAGACACTTCCATGGGCTTTTGGGGGGTTTAATGTGTTAATTTTTGTTTCACTAACACTAATAAACAAACAGTCACAAAATACCAGTGGCAAACAACAGTAATCATGTATTCCTTATTCCTGCACCTAAGGGTTGTCTGGGGAGATTTTATTCAGCATGTTTCACTCTGGTGCCAAGGATGGAGGGGCAGAGTTACCCAAAGTCTGATCTCCTATGGCAATGACAATGGCAAACATCCAAGACATCAAGGGCAAATAGCACAAGCCCTAGTGTATTGCAGCCACTGTCCAAAGCAATTCATGTGTCCAAGCCCAAAGTCAAGGGATAAGGAAGTACAATTCTCCCATCAAGAGATAAAAGACTAACGACAATGACATTAGAAGATATATTCTTCCCAGTGTTGGTGGGGAAGGAGGATAGATAGTGAATTTTGCTGAAAAATAATCTAATCTACCACACTAGTGGAATATTTGCAACCCCTTTTGAAAGTTAAAAGTCTAAAGAAGTAAAAAAAAAAATAACTAGACTGACAGCAGTGCTTCAGTAAGAAAGACATATTGATTGATTTTCCCAGAAAAATATAGTTACATATGGAGATTAGAATCAATTTTTAAATTACATTTTGGGTTAAATAGATTTGAAAACTGGCCTGAAACCA
Source organism: Tolypeutes matacus (assembly GCA_026826555.1). NCBI lineage: Eukaryota > Metazoa > Chordata > Mammalia > Cingulata > Chlamyphoridae > Tolypeutes > Tolypeutes matacus. The sequence continues at coordinate 16,344,442 of JAKSZT010036119.1, read as the reverse complement.
AACCACCATGAATAGTGTTATTTATGTGTTCCAAGTCATGAAACTTCAAACTATAAACTCATTTTTTGGTGAAAGCAGTAATTTGGGGACAGCCTTCATTTCCTCATATTTTCATTGCTTTACTTTTTCATAATTCACACAGAACAGCTAGAATTTTAGTTTTGATTGAAGTGACAGAAGCTTAGAATAAGATGTGAATTTTCTTAGACACACATTTCCTGAAGGTCTGCATAAAAACATAAGCCAAAACACATACCATTTTCTGAGGATATTAATAGAAAATAGGCCCAGAGAATCCAGGTTATTCAACTTTGTTAGATTTGAATATTTAACATCTTTTAAAGTTACCATTAATATACTCATATTATATAATAGAATAAAAAATAATTGCCTAGGTGTAACCTTAAAACAAACAAAAGTTCATGTAGGATATCCAGAGTTAGACTTCTACTATAGCCAGTACATTTATACGTATCTCAGCATTTCCCTCTCAGACATCCAGGTACACTTTTCCAAGAACAGATAGGAGGTGCTATGAGAACCACACAACACACACAGAGAGAGGGACAGGATAAGGGATGTATATAAGCTTACGAAACTACCTTGACATATAATCAGGCTTTAGTGTCTACATGGACTAATTTATGTCTTAGAAATTCCATTTATCTATGTTTATCATAATAAATAGTAAGACAATAAAATTAATATAATTTAAAGCCTTAGAAATCTTAGAAAATCTAATTAAAATATCTATTTAAATATATAGGGCAGAAGTCTCTCTTCAGACCCCCTCAGTTGGGAGAGCTTCCCAATAAACTTTCTGCCTGCAATCGTCAGTCTCTGTGTCCCAGTGAGCACCGTTTTATCTAACATTACTAATCAAAGAAATTAAAATAAAAGTAAAATGTAAAAATAAATAAATAAATGAATAAATACATAGTAATTCCTTTGAGATAGTCTGGTTGAGAGTTTATTCCCACTATATTCCCATTGTGTTTAGTATTGACATATTTATCTACCTTTCTTCAAGTGGACTGAACTAATTCTAGCATTGACATTCCTGATCCAGAAAAAATATGTGTAAACTTCCTTGTTATCTTTCATTACCCAATTAATATTGTTGCTAATTAAATAATATAAAGTGATATATTTTATAAACAGGCCACGACACATATAGCAATTGGATTTTTTCCCCATGGAATTTGTTTTTTGATTCAGAATAAGTTGATTTAAGCCACGTTGACACAAACTAATATTGACAGAAACATTAAAACACTGTATTATTTCATCCATAATATATTTTTTAATTCTAGCACTTTATAAATAAGCATTACAATATTTGTATCATAAAGAGTTATCAACAACTTTTGTGATATCTGATTGTGGCTACCTAATTCAGATGAACAACTACAGCAGTGACCACCATAATTTTACCCAACTAAGTTCTCTGGTGTCAGCATTTGGGGATGTCTGAAGTCCAAGACATCAATCATTTTCTGCACAGGCTGATCAATACCCTCCCATATCTTAAAAAAATACCAGGACCATCAAACAATTTCATTTCCTGAACGTCCTCCTTCCTTCCTCCATCAGATTGCATATTTGCAGCACTCTGTTGCCTAACTCCCCCCACGCCCAATCTAATCCTACTCTAGATGCTAGGTTTGGTGAGATGTATTTATTTGGTTAATTTCAGCTTATGACTATACTTTATCTTGTGTATGTTTGTTAAATTTCAAGAATACCTATTATGCACCAATACTACACATTCACAGATTATATTGTGAGTATATACTTAGTTGAATATTCATGTTAAAAAATTTTCATTATTATTGCTCACACATTTTTTCTCCCCATCTTATCCTAAATGGAGGTCTATTTTTCATGTTTATTTATTATCTGGTTATAGTATAAGCAAATAATATATTATAGTTTAGAGCACAGTCACTTAAGTCAGACAAACAGTGTGAATCACAGCTCCATTGTTGCCTGATTGAGTAGTCTTGAAAAGTATATGACCTCTCAGTGTCTCATCTATTATTTGAAGTAATAATAAAGCTTGATTCATAGGCATGTTGTTGGTATTGTTATTGTTCTGCAATAAGGATTGGTTAATATATGTAAAAGGACTTAGGAAATTGCCTGATATATTGTAAGAGCTCATTATCTGCTGTTACTGTAATAGTTTTCTTAAAATGAATTCTCCAAAACCTTTCATATCTCAAATATCATTCTTTAACTCTGGTTTGTTACGGGAATCATGAACTATAGTGGATTTTTTTGTCAGTAATATGCAAATGCCATTCCACCAACACCTACCCTTATATGTTAGAGATAAAAATGTCTGGTTTTGTTCTTTATCTTTTATAAGCAAAATTTTCTTCCCACCTGAAAGCTTATATTCTTTGCTGTTTTTCCTTGTAGCTCATGAATTTAAAAGTACATAAGTTGTTGTGCATCTTTTCTTATTTATCCCACATAGAACTTAGCAAGTCATTTTAATGTGCAATTGGGATTTTTAAAAAACGTATTGTGGTTATATATATTCATAAAATTTCCAATTACACCCATTTTTAAGTATACACATCAATGGCATTAATTACATTTGCAATGTTATGTTACCTTCGTCACCATCCATTACCAAAACTTTTTCATCACCTTAACCAGAAACTCTGTATCTTTTAAGCAATAATGTTCCATTCCCTACTACACCTTTATCTTGGTCATCTTTAATCTGTTTTCTGTTTCTATGAATTTGCTTATTCTAAATATTTCAAAAAAGTGGAATCTTACATTTGTTCTCTTGTTTCTGGCTTATTTCACTGAACATAATGTTTTCTAAGTTCATCTACATTGCAGCATATATTAGAACTTCGTTCTTTTTATGGCTGATTAATATTCTATTGTATGTTTATACTAAATTTTGTTTATACATTCATCTGTTGATGGGTACTTGGGTTGCTTCCTTCTTTTGGCTATTGAGAATAATGCTGCTAAGAACATTGATGTACAAATATCTGGTTGATTTCCTGTTTTCAATTCTTTGGGGTATATACCTAGAGGTGAAATTTCCAGGTTTTATGATAATACTATGCTTAACTTTTTGAGGAACCTCCAAGTTGTTTTGCAGGGCAGCTGTAACACTTTACATTTTACTTTTTACATTTACAAAAATTCCAATTTCTCCGCATCCATACCAATACTTATTTTCTTCCTTCTTTCCTTCCTTCCTTCCTTCCTTCCTTCCTTCCTTCCTTCCTTCCTTCCTTCCTCCCTCCCTCCCTCCCTCCCTCCCTCCCTCCCTCTCTCTCTCTTTCTCTTTTTCTTTCTTTCTTTCTTTCTTTCTTTCTTTCTTTCTTTCTTTCTTTCTTTCTTTCTTTCTTTCTTTCTTTCTTTCTTTCTCCTCCTTCCTTCCTTCCTTCCTTCCTTCCTT
>JAKSZT010036119.1:16030196-16340909 GCA_026826555.1 Tolypeutes matacus | reverse complement strand
TTCCTTCCTTGCTTCCTTCCTTCCTTCCTTCCTTCCTTCCTTCCTTCCTTTCTTTCTTTCTTTCTTTCTTTCTTTCTTTCTTTCTTTCTTTCTTTCTTCTTTCTTTCTATACCAGCTATCCTTGTGTGTGTGAAGCTGTAATTCATTGTGGTTTTGATTAGCATTCCCCTGGTGAGTGAGTTTGTGTATCTTTTCATGTGTGTGCTTGCCATTTGTATATCTTATTTGGGGAAATGTCTATTCAAGTACTTCACCCAATTTTAAATTAGGTTGTTTGTCTTTTTGCTGTTGAGTTGTAGGAGTTCTGCATATATTTTGGATATTAAATGCTATAAGAGATATAATTTACAACTCTTTCTCTACCATTTCATAGGCTGTCTTTTCACTTTTGTGATAATGTACTTTGATGCACAAAAGTTTTTAATTTGATGAAGTCCAGTTTATCTATTTTTTTTATTTTGTTGCTTATGCCTTTGGTATCACATCTGGGAAAACATTGCCAAATCCATAATCTTGACAATTTTCCCTTATGTTTACTTATAAGAATTTTATGGTTTTAATTCTTATGTTTAGGTCCTTGATCGAATTTTTAGTTGATTTTTGTATATGGTGTGAGGTAGGGGTCACATCTTTCTTAAAATAAGTGAAATTTTCTTACAGTTTTGGTTCTTTTCTATCCTTTTGAGATTCCTTCCTCCTAAAAGTTTCTTACCTTTATATGTGCCTCATACTTTTGCTTTGTGATTTGAGATATGTCTTCAACTTTATATTCTAGGCCACTGATTTTATAATCAGTATAATAATTCCTATTATATAAATATAATTATTCCTTTGATTTATCTATTGCATATTTTATTAAAAAGATATTTCTAAGAATCTTTTTGTGCACTTTACTCTCCTTAAGGATAATGTCCCTACTGGCAATACAACAATGAACAAGACCATTTCCCAGGCCTCTTATAATGGTTAATTTCTTCATCTATAAATTGTGTGCATAAAATGACTTGTATTCATAGTAGGCTTCATCCATAGTAGGCTTTCCTTTAGATTATGTTTCTTTTGGAGTTTTATTAGTATATAAATACTGATTCACAGTGAAAGTTTGCAGGGAACAGTTGGTCATTTGAGACATTGAATTAAAGGCCTTAACTACAATCAAGATTATCAGCTGATATAGGATCCTCTGGTTGCAGGTGTGAAGAGCTATCAGGAAGCCTTGATAATGAGTTTGATTTAAGGAGGAGAATATAAAGGAGTCTTCCTTTGGAAAGTGCATTCTTATATCTGAAGAAGTTTGTAAACCAATTTGTAAAACTTTTTGAAGTCCATGGTTATCTTACACTTTAATTGCATTTTGAAAAAAGTTATAACTGTGAAAAGCAACTTTGTGGCAACATGAAGGCTAAATATGAGAGTGCTTCTAAATTCAAAGACATAGCATACTAGCACAGAGGTTCAGAAGTTTAAGAAAATCCTGCACCTTTTTATCTCTATCACTTGTTGTAGGCACTTGAAGCAAAACATGGCAAAATTTTTTATGTGTTGTATATAATATTTTCTGAAAATTAATATGTCAAAATAATTGGTGAGTGACACATGAAATTAACTTTCACAGGATGCCTTTAGGAGAAAAAGAGTGATGGGAAGCAGATGTGGCTAAAGCAGTTGGGCACACACCTACCACATGGGAGGTCCCGGGTCTGGTTCCCGGTGTCTCCTAAAGAAGATGAGCAGGACAGCGGGCTGGTGCAGAGAGGTGGCGCAACAACAAGATTACACAGAGAGAAGACACAACAAAGAGACATAACAAGGAAACACAATGAGTGACACAACAAGCAGGAGTGGAGGTGGCTCAAAGCCATTGGGTGCCTTCCTCCCACATGGGAGGTCCTGGGTTCAGTTCTCAGTGCCTCCTAAAAGAAATGAAAAGAAAGAAAGAAGACAAGCACACAGAGAGCAGACAGTGAGCGCAAATGACAACAAAGGGGGAGAGGAAAATAAAGAAAATAAATCTTAAAAAAAAATAGCCAAAAGGGAACCATTGTCTTGAAAGTGGTATGACTTTTCAAGAGCTAGTAAGATTAAAAAGTTGTTATTGAACATCCATTCAGTTATATAAAATTTGTGAGTATATGCATGAAGAAAGTAGGTGGAAGAAATGATGGTTTATTGTTGTGCAAGTTGTGAATTTCTTTACATATGATTATATGTATATAAAAACAAAAGAAATATCAGAATCCATGTGTGTGTGCATATATGCATATAGGCATAAGCAAAGAAAATTTGGTGAAAGTATGAAAGAATGAACACCAATTTTCCTTGCACTTATTAACAATTAGGGCACCCTTTGTAATTTTTTTAAAGTGCTGCCATTATGATTTGCTTTCCCTCCTCTTTGATGTTCTGTGAGAGAAACAAAATGTAACTATTTTAGTTAACATTTGAATATTTTTCTTTTATTTGATGATACAAAACCATTCCTATGTATAACCAATTGGGAAAGGAGATATATTGGGATTAAATATGTATGAAACATATTTTCCAGATTTTCAATTCAACAAAACATTTTCTACTTCTGTGGAACTCCGACTCTTTTTCAGAAAGGTTTCACTTTTAGCTTTCTGACCTTGGAAGTATTTTTATAGGAATATTAATGGGTCTAAAATTTAGAAAATAAATTAAATCACCCATTTAATCCAAGTAGTATTATGCCAAACATTTTAGAGCCAATTTTAGCTGCCTGTGACTGCCAAAATTATACCATAATCAGGCTTGTTTCTGACTTAGTGGTATGACCTTTAGTTATCAGATATAGCATGAAGACTTCATCCTGGAAATACTTAGATACATATTAGTCCTCACCAGTTGGTTTTAGTTTTAAATTGCTACTTTAATTGGAACAGAAAGAATTTACTTTCTGCCAGTTATGTTAATATATACTTATGAGAAACTTAATTAGCTGGCTTCATATTTTAAATATATTCAAGTGATTGTAGACTAGGGCCAGGCATCTGTCCAGCTAGCTGTCCCACACCTTAATGAAGGAGTACGCTCAGCAGGAGCTGGCAGAAAGTAGACAGCTCTGTGTTGTGTACACATGCACATACACACATAACTCTGTCCAAAACACTCCTGCTCTGTAATGTAGCAGCTGTGGGACACCACAGGATCCAGCTTTGTGTTTGATTTTCCCACCTCTTACATGAGCCCATATGTATAAATAATTTCCTTTCCCCAGTTTAAGATCAAGATCTGCAAATCCTTCAAACAAGGAGGACATACATGGTAATGGCAATAAGGTATTTTTGTATATCTTCACATCGTTCCCTTACCAGCTTCATCTACCGTCATTTACAGCAAGCTTTTAGTTTGTATCTATGTGCATGTGTTTAATTTTTTTTAAGTGTTTATTTTCAAAGGAAGTTGAAAAGGGAGTACAGAGAGGACCCATGTACCTTTCACCCAGTTTTCCCCAGTGGTCACACCTTACATAATTATAGTATATAGTATATAGTATATAGTATATTTGATAGTACAATATCAAACATTGGTACAACAATGTTATGGATTCAATCATGTTTGAATTCTAACCCACAGTTTTATCAATGTGAACTCATTTGCAAGTAAGACTTTGAAGATATTATTAGTTAAGGTGAGGCCAAACTGAATCAGGGAGGGCCTTAACCAATAGGACCAGAATCCTTATTAGAAAAGGAAATTTGAACACTTAGGAATAGGAGGGAGAAGGAGATAATGGACATGTGACTGAGGTAGAGATTGAGTTATAGATTGTTAACAAGCCACCAACAGAATGCTACAGACTTCAGAGAAAGCATGATCCTGCAAAGACTTCCAGCCTCCAAAACTGTGAGTCAACTCTTCTGTGATACTTTGATAAAAAAGCCCTGGCAAAATAAGACAGAATTGTTGAATAGTTTTATATCATTTTAATACATGTGTAAATTTGTGTAACCCCCAACGCAATCAAGACACAGAACTATTTCGTTACTACAAAAATCTCCCTTATGCTAAACCTTGTATATTCACACCCAACTCTTGCCCCCACCCACCGTCCCTAATCTCTGGAATCACTAATATCTTTTCTATTTGAATTTGTTATTTCAAGAATGCTATGGAAATGCAATCATACAGTACAGGACTCTTAGATTGACTTTTTCTCACTCAACATAATGCCTTTAAGATCCATCCAATTTGTTGTATATGTTGATAAGTTATACTATTTTAATTCATTTTAATTCTGTAAGGCTGAATGAAAAGAGTTTTCATCCCATAAAACTATGGGAAAGATACTATGTTAGATTAAGTTCCAGATGAATATTCACAGTTAAGAGTGGTGACCAGAAAATTAAGGTTGTCTACTCTAGTAATCTTAATTTTCTTACTTTGATAGATATCTTTGTCATGTGTTAAAAGTGAGAGGGTTGATGTTAGAAGATAGACTTGAGGCAAGGGGTTACATTTTGTTAAACTTGAGAGGAGATGAATAGAGAAAATGATTAAGAAATGAAAAAACAAAGAGATTGTTTAGCCATGTCAGGAAACCAGCTGAAATTAAGAGTGCACCAATTTTGTCATAAAGCACCCCAAGATATAAATTTATCTTTCCTTTGTTCTCATATTTTAACCAGCCAAGATAAAATTCTTTGAATAACTTACAATCCTGGAGAGATTACTTTTTTCAGAAAAATCCAGAAAACCTCATTTTTTAAAATTCCAAATATTCTCCCTCACAAAACAGAATTGTATTAAAATTGTGCTTGAACCTGTCAATTAGCAAAGCACATTAATTAGAGCTACTTAAATAATATTTGTTGAGCAAATGGATCATTGAATGAATGAGTCAGTTTTTGACATTGTGAACTGGACACAAATACCTGTCCAATATCAAAATGGAGGTTTTCATCATGCTAATAGTTTCATATACGTATATGCCTCTTTTTCATCTGTCACCTATTGCTAGTATTCATCATTTCCCAATGTTCGATTATTTTCTCCAGGATGGCAACTTGCCACCATAATATTAAATTTATCAGAAGAGAGAAATCTTAGAAGTTATCCCATCCATCAATTTGTCTCCTGATTAGATTACATCTAAAATATTCCTATTTATAAACACCTGCAGAGGAGGAGATTCCATAACTTTGCTTGACAACAATTTAAATATACAAATTTCTTTGCTGCAAGAATGTGTCTTTCTTAGATCTTTTTCAAATACTGCATATACAAAAGAGAGCCAGTTTTCTCTTGTTATCTGGTTTTGTTTAAAAGATCTGGTTGCAAGTTGTCATATACGAGTGTTAACTTTGTGAACAGTGTATTGTAGGATGCCTTTCTATTAAAATCTGCCTGATATTTCACCCATGATTAGACCTGGATCATTGATTTTGGTGAGGAAGATCACAGAGGTAATATGATTTTTCATTCCATTATATTGATTAGATATTATCAATATGATTTATGACTCTAGATATTGACCTTGATCACCTGACCAGTGTAGAGTTTCTCAGGTTTCTCAACTGTAAAGTTACTCTTTCTTTTCACCCTTTCCATAATACGTGGAAGTTACTATGCACATCACACACGTAGGTACTTTGCTTCCCTCTTTCAGGGAAGAAAATCTACATAATTTATATGGTATAATTAAATATAGAACATTTGTCTCTTCTCCACAATTTTAATGTATTCATCACTTAACTATATTAGTTTGGAGTCTTAGATATTTATTTTAGACTTTGAATTATAATCTAATGCTACTTAATTTTTTTGCTCATATTATTCAAACTTTGGTCATTGGGAGCTCTTTCAGTTGTCTCATGTGACCCTTTGGCATACCCCCATCAATGCAAGTTTTTTGTTTTTTCCTGAGCACTTCTACGATCAACTTATATATTACCTAACCAGTCTTAGAATCAGACATTTCTGCTGGGAGCTGTGATTGGAGAATAGGATTAGAAACCTATTCCTGAGCACTAGATGTTCTCATTACCCTTGGAGTCTTTTCACTGATGCCATTCCCAATGACAGAGCAAAGAAATGCATGTGTGTATTCTAAGTCATGTATATGCACATATCTATAAATACCCCTACATGTATCTATATAAAGTCAAGTGAGGGCTTACTGATGTCTCTAACATTAACCCATTTCCATACAAATCCTAAACTCTTCTGTTGTGTATCTGCAAATCCCTACTCCAACAAGTGAGAAAACTGGCTGCTACCAATTGCCATCCATTTTCTTAATTGTTCAATTCCACTGTACATATATAGCAGTGTCATAATTACCTTTTTTTTTCTCTAGTGTCATCTTAGGGGATCCCCAAGAATCCCTTCTAAAATAGGATTGTGTTTTGCCATTCTTTCAGCTATAATCCTCTGTTACCCTTTAAGTGTTCCTACCAGTTTCCGGCACCAGTGTCCTTTGCTCCATCCAAGCTAATCTCAGCTGTATTTCCTGTGCCTTCAGATTTCAAGGTTGAAGTTTGTTTGTGATCTCAAATTTCTGATAGGACTAAGAAAAGTCATTAATTTTCAACCTGAAGTTTTTTTCTTGTTGTAAGAATTGGAGTGGCAGTTTCCAAGTTTTTTGCATGTCAGAGCTCAAAACAGAAGTTGATTCTTGGTTTTAAAATATTAAAAAAAATATTTGAACCATGTAAGATGTCCCTCAAACTAGCTACTTTTATTCATTTTTTACATAATTATCTTTCTCCAGTAATAGTTTATCAACTTAATAGAAATTCACAGACATGATTCTCAAATATTCTCTCTTCTCTGTGTATTTACTTTGAAGTTTTCATTTTTCTAATGGGAGGAGAGGAAAAATAGGTTAAAAGCTACTTTTTCTATAGAAATTATATGTCTTCTTTTCTTGCTTTACTCTTTTAAAGCATTTCTCTACATTGAGTTTGTCAGGAAACATATTGTATATTACCTGATGCTTTCTTGCTATTTTTTTACATCTGAAACTAAAATGCTTTATTACAGTAAAGAATCCATTCAGTAGAAGATTCTTACTTTTAAGAAACTAATGAGAAGATTTCCTAATTATCTTATGACCTGCTTATAGAGAATTTATGACAGGCAGTTGGAGAACCTCTGGTTTATTTCCTGAAAATAGTTGTCATTTGATGTTGATTTCTTTATTCCTATAGAAAATTCTTTTATTCTACTCCCCTCTCCTGAAGTTAAGATAAATATAACACAAATTATGGAATTAACATTTAGAGAAGAAGAAGAAGAAAAGAAAAAGAAGGGGAAGGGGAAGGAGAAAGAGAAGGAGAAGAAAACATAAGGATTTTAAAAATATAGCTTCCTAATAAATTATTTCTAAAGATTGTCAGGCCTTTGTGATAAAGAAACAATTATTAGACATGCCTCAGAAATAGTGAGTTTTTTTTCACCTATGACATATAAAACTTTGGAGCCTTTTCAAATTACAGTATTTGTTAATAAGTAAAAATGCAGGAATTTATTGATAGAAAAAATAGAATACAATAGAAATAAAATGACATTTATTGCACTGAAATATATAAGGTGTAAACATACCCACATATAGTCTAGTCAATCACACACACACTACACACACACACACACACACATACACAGAATCAAGTTCATTATTATTCACAAATTGTGCATTTGAAAATTCACCTACTCACTCAAATTTTCACCTGAAATCAATATTCACAGTACTACCAGGTTATTCACACAGAATGGTGAAAATATTTTGTTGTCAACATGCACAGCCCTAAGGTCAAACAAGATAATGGTCTGCCTTCTTATTTCATCCCCCATACTGTAAACAACTGTCCCTTTTGTGGTATATTTAGTGCCACATTTTTTTGCATTTTGTGCTTTTTTGTAGGTGATTTCACTGTTTTACAAGGTTCCCAAATGTAGTGCTGAAGTATGTCCAATGTTTCTAAGCACAAAAAGGCTGTGATGTGCCTTACAGGAAAAACAACAAAAATATGTGTTAGATAATTGATAAATGGAGCCATTTAAAAAATTTTATTAAAGTTTACCTGGATAACAAACTATTTCTGAATTGGGCAGCACCAACCCAAAAGTGGTAAGGAGCTCCAAGGGAGTGGAAAGTAGGGTCTTCTATAGAACAAATGTGAAAGCAAGTGAGAAAATATTCTGATTGGATATCTCACCTGCAAGGCCTTATATGGGCAATTTCTGGTAGAAATTCCCTTACTAAGTGTCTATTTCTGATTGGCTGGCATTACGTTTCATTTTATATCAGAAGGTGTTACAAAGCGGGGAGCAGATAAGCAGATGTGCATTAATTAATTTGGTATATCCATTCTGATAAGCTCTTTCTCCTGCAACAAATGGGTTTATCACCAGATATTGTTTTTTTCTGTAGGGCGTGTTCCACTGTTCCATTTTCTCAGAAAACTCCTGGAGGGAGGTCAATTGTGTTTGTCTTTTGGAAAATCCTTTCTCAGAAAGGGTTATGTCCTGGCAACATCCAAGGCAGGCAGCCATTTCATTTTACTTAAAAAAATAAGTGTTCAGGCATAAGTTATAGTGTCGTTGGCCAGAGTTCAATGTTAATAAACCAACATCTTATTTAATGAGTTCCAATTGCCTCCCAATTTATTATTAAACTTGCTAAAATTTATGTTCAAGGGGCTTTGCCTATTTGTTGCTTTAAAATGTTCTAAAGGCAATGACACTATTTCTAGATGGGATTAAACGAGGGCAGTCTATCTAAAAGGCTGGTGACACTGTGAACAATGCCTCAAACAATGGGGCTACTGAGGACCCTAGAAACATCCAAACACTATAAGCAGAGATTACATAGGTAACATAAATATTATTATATTAAAATAATAAAATAAATATACCTTTATTTTATCTATACCTTTATTCATTGTAACCTACCTCATATTCTTTATCACAACAAGCACAACACAACAAACGAAAAGATAAAAGAGTTGAAAATCATATTTTGGAGTGAGTTAAGTTGCTTTAATGCTTCAAGTAATCTACCCTTAAAATCTCTTGCCCATTCTCTTTGAAACTCAATTCTCTTACCTGTTTGAGAGCCTCAGAAATACTTAGTATCATCACTTAGTGGAGATTTATTGTTATTTCTATACAGAGGCTTTCTCTCGCGATGTCTAATTGACTACTTTCTTTATCTAGATCTGATTTATAACATAGGAAATGTGAAGTAGACCTCATCACAGTAATACTAGGAAAGAAACACACTTTCATCAGCTGGCTGAATATAGACACATAAATAAGGATTTTTATTAAAATATTTTAAACTATTCATTACTAAATTACCATTGAGAGTTGATATGTTACTCATTTATTCACGATGTAATCAATGTATAAAAATTCATATCACCACTAGTAAAGTCGCCTAGAGTTATTTCCTCTAAACAGAGTTTATGTGGTTTAAATTTCATATATCAAATTATTATTATTATTCAATTTGCTTTCCTAGCATTTATTGTACGCACAGACACACACAAATCCAATCTCAAATAGATTTAACATAAATTTCTAATCTGTACTAAAACATATTGTTTCAATAAATTATATATATTAAATATATTATTTATTAAAACAAAATTACTTATTTAATGCCATTTTATAAAACTTGTTTAGTGAAACTAGAAATAAGAATTGGATGAAAGGAAGATTCAAGTATTATCAGAATAAAATGCATTAATTAAATAAATAACAGATATTTAGTTATTCATGCAGACTGCAGAATTTGAGTAATCAACCTCTGTTCCATGAAATTTACATGATTTTGAGTTAAAATTTAATCCTTAGGGTAACTAATTTCTAATGTGTTTGGGAGTTGATGCTAAAGGCCATAGAGCAAAAGTTAAGTACAATTCTGCATTCTTCAGTGCATAGTTTTTTATTGGTACTTTTTGTGGTTTTTATATATTATCAGGGATTCATTTATGACCCTCACTTCCATTTACTTGGCCATAAAGATGATTAATTTATTTAAATACTTGAGTCAATGAAGTTTTTCTGTTGCCACGTTACATCTTTATTCTCTGCCCAGAGTTATATCTTTAGGCAGTATTCTTTGCCAAGAGATGCTTGTTTTGTAAACAGAACAGACTGTCCTTGTTGATTCATATAAATGCTTCATACTAGCTCTACAAATGGCAACAGGAGAAATGCTTTGATAACTAAAATTTAGAGCTAAAATCATGTACTTCAAATATAGAATTTAATAAGCATGCATATTAATACATATTTATTCTGCTGTTACTTTTTATTCGGCATTTTATCAAGGGAAGTAAAAGGCATAATGTGTCAAGAAACAAAATTTGCAATTTCCGCAAGAAATATGGTAAAGCAAATGTTGAAAGTTCTCTTTACCAGATCAAAATAAAACCTTAGAATCTGTATGATTTTTGAAGTTTACGTTTTTCTGTTTAGTTGCATTTTCCATTATTTTGTTTCAATGATCTTTAACCATACAAATGTTGTTTTGCTACTCTGCTCAGAATTCAAGCTTATGATTGTTTAGGGAGTTTCATGACTATATTTTTTTCATTGAAAACCTGTTATTCTTTTCAGTGGTTTGGAACAAAGGAAATTTTCTGTATTTTTCATTTTCCTTGAATTACCAAAATTCAGCGCTTAGCTTTCTGAGAACTCCATGAAGAGAATAAAAAGAGAATTGTGGGAATCACAAGAGCATCCTGAGCTCAAAAAGCATGCATGCATTCATGTCAACATAATCATGTTGACACAAACACTCTTTTTTTTTTTTTTTTTTTTTTTAACCGGGAGGTACCGGGGATCGAACCCCAGTCTCTCCATATGGTAGACGGACGCCGAACCTCTTGAGCCACATCCGTTTCCCAGACACAAACACTCTTAACAGGTGACTAGAGCATTCTGAGACAGATAGCAAATGCATATTATCTGGCTTGAAAAAAAAAATCCCAACATGGTAAACTCCTTGTTTTCATTTGTACTCTATATTGAGAAGCCACAAACAGTATGCCTGCTGATGGTTGAGCCCTTCTCCCAATGTAATGCTGTTTAACTAGATGCTGTGGTCACCTTTGGCGTCCTATCCATTCCCATTCCACAAAGTGTTAGCCTAACAGAATCTTAAATTTAGTAAGGTATCCATCCCTCCCTCATAGGTTTCAGGAGGATCTCCAAGCCTGGCAATCCTATGATCTTATGTCACACACCTCCCCTCCCCCAACAAAATTAGTTGTGAAACCCAGACTTCAGATTTCAGGACATAGAATTTCCATGGTGGTAATTTTTGGTCCAGAAGTAGCTTTTAATTTAAGGATCTCAGTCAAACTTGGGAGGAAGACGTTATGACATGGTTAGAAAAGGTTTTCTTTTCCCCCCACTAGGCATTATAACGAAAGCCTTTTAATTTAGTGATTGCTAGATGCCAACTCTAAGGCAACCTAAGAAAACAGCCTGGGGACACAACTTATTCCCAGATGAAGGCAGGGACAAAAATTATCTAATCCCAGAACATTTCCATCACCCCAAAAAGAAACCCTGTTTCTGTTAAGCAGTCGCTTTCAATTTCTACCTTCCCTCATTTCCTCACAACCATTGATCTACTTTTTGTCTCTAAAGATTTGTCTTCTTGGATATTTCATATAAATCAAACTTTAAAAAGATGTGGTATTTCATTCCTGGCTTTTTTTTATTCAGCATGTTTTTTATTTTCACCCATGTTGTAGCATGTCTGAGAACTTCATTCCTTTTTATGGCTGAATAATATTTCATTGTATGAATATACTATATGTTGTTTAACCATTCATCAGTTAATGGACATTTGGATTATTTTCACATTTTGGCTATTATAAATAATGCCACTATGCACATTCATGTACAGGTTTTTTTGTGTGAAAGTATGTTTAAAGTTCTCTTGAAATTTAACAAATAGTGTAATTGCTGAATCATATAGTAACTCTTTGTTTAAATTTTTGAGGAACTATTAAAACTATTTTGCAAAGTGGCTGGCCCATTATATATTCCCACTAGAAATATATGAGGGTTCTAATTTCAACATATCCTCATAAATACTTAATCTTCTCCATTTTGTTAAATATAGCCATCTTAGTGGGTGTGACATGGTGTTTTAGTCTGCCAAAGTCTGCCAATGCAGAACTACCAGAAATGGGTTGGCTTTTATAATGGGGTTTATTAGGGCAAAACATATAGTTCTGAGGCTTTGAAAACGTCCAAATCAAGGCATCATTAGAGATGCTGTTTTACCGAAGGTCGGCTTCTGGCAGATACTGGAGTCCTACCATTTGGCAAGACAACATGATGGCTCTCCATCTGGGTCTCTGCCTTCTCCTCCAGGCCTCTTTCTTCTTAAGCTCAGCTATGGTTGATGAAGACATGGCATGGCTCCTCTCTTCAGCTTTGAACTGCTCTGTGGGTCTAGCCTCAGCAGTCTCTTTCCCTGTCTCTGCTCCGTTGATTCCAGCCTTTGGCCTCTCTCAGCTTTCAGGGTTTCTCTCAGTCTCTTTCTTAGCTGTAGCTGATCCTGGGGTCCTCTTTCACATGGAAGAGTCAAAATGTCAGCTCTCTTTGTGTGTGTCTAGTTTCAGTTCTCAGCTTATATAAGTCCCCAGTAAGATCCAGTACAGGGTCCAATTTTGTTCTTTCACATGTGGATATCCAGTTGTCCCAGCACTACTTTTAGAAAAGACTACCTTTCCCCACTGAATGATCTTAGAACGCTTGTTGAAAATCAGTAGTTTTTTGTGTGATTTTTTTAGGTTTTTCTTATAAAAGATCATGCCATTTCTTCCTTTGCCAACTGGATAGTTTTTATTTCTTTTTATTGTTTTATTTCCTTGACTAGAACTTTCTATACAATGTTGAATAGAAGTGGCCCTAGCAAACCTCTTTGCCTGTTCCTGGGCTCTGGGGAAAATGTTCCATTCTTTCACTTTTAAGTATGTCGTTTTTCAAATTGCCTTTTATCAGGTTAATAAAATGCCCATTAACTCATAGTTTTTTGAGTGAGTTTCTCATAAAAAGAGTTTTGGATTTTTTCAAATGATTTTTGGAGTCGACTGAAATGATCATGTGGGTTTTGCCTCTTTATTAATATGATGGTAAGACATTGGTTGCTTTTCATATATTGAAACAGCCTTGCATTCCTGGAATAAATCCCATTTCATCATGTTGTATAATCCTTTAATATGTTACTGGATTTGGTTACTAGTATTTTGTTGAGTACTTTTGCATGTATATTAATAAGATATAATGTTCTATAGTTTCCTTTTCTTGTGATATATTTGGCTAGCATTGATAACAAGCCTTAGAGAAACTTAGTAAGAGTTCTTTTATCTACTATTTTTTAGAATTGTTTGAGGAACATTGGTGTTAATTCTCCTTTAAATGTTTTGAAGAGTTTACCAGTGAAGCCATCTGGTTCTGGGTTTTACTTTTTTGCAAGTTTTTCTTCATTACTAATTCAATCTTTTTATTTATTACAGATCTGTTCAGATTTCAAATTTCTTCTTATTTGAGTTTTGGTAGCTTTTGGGTTTCTAGAAATGTAAATGTGCCCATTACATCTATATTATCTATTTTGTTGGCATACAGTTGTTCATAGCAGTCCGTCATAAACCTTTTTTATTTCTATAAGGTGTGTAGCAATGTTTCATCTTTCATTTCTGATTTTAGTAATTTGAGTCAGTAATTTTCATAGTCAATGTAGCAGTTGGACAGTTTGTTGTAATTATGAATTCCAAAAATAGATAGTGGACTATGCTTATAAACTGGTCTGTTAATCTGGGCATGATTAAGTTATGATTAGGGCATTGCCTGGGCCACGTCAGTAGGGCATTGAGCCCCACCCCTTGGTGGATGGGGAAATCAAATATAGGCATGACAAAGGACAGAGGGAGCAGTTTTGATGTTGGAGTCTTGAGCTGGAGCCCCAGGAAGTATGAGAGCTTGGTCATGAGGAAGGAGAGAAGGGCCCGGGATAGAGACAAGCCATTCGCCTGATAGTCTACAGCTGACCTTGTGGAGGAAACAGAGGCACTAAGCCCGGAGAGAAACGCAGCTCCGGGAAGAGAGGAACCCAAGAAGCCTGAACTCTGGCAAACATCAGCAGCTGTCATGCTCCAACACATGGCTACAGACTTTGGTGAAGGAAGAAACTTATGCTTTATGGCCTGGTAACTGTAAGCTTCTACCCCAAATAAATACCCTTTATAAAGACCAACCGACTTCTGGTATTTTGCATCAGCACCCCTTTGGCTGACTAATAAAGTCAGTCTAGCTAAAAGTTGATCAATTTATTGATCTTTTCAAAGAACCAAATTTGTTTCATTGACTTTTGGTTTTTTATCCTTTATTTTTTAAATTTCCATTTTAATTATTATTGTTTGCTTTCTTCTGGCTTTGTGTTTAGTTTTTTTTTATTATTATTATTAAAGTGAAAGCTTAGTTTATACATTTGCAGTCTTTTTCTCTTTTTAAGGTAGGCATTTACAGCTATAAGTTTGCCTATATCTGATAAGTTTTGTTATGGCATGATTTATTTTCATTCATCTAAAATTATTTTCTAGTTTCTCTTGTGATTTCTTCTTTTTCCTTACTGGTTATATAGGGGCATATTGTTTATTTTACACATATATGTGGGTTTTCCAAGTTTGCTTCTGTTTATGCTTTCCGATTTCATTCCACTCTTGTCAGAGAATAAATTTTGCATAATTTTAATATTTTTTAAGTTTTTAAGGGTTGTTCTGAAGCTTAAAGGATGTATGGTCTATCCCGGAAAGTATTCCATGTGCACTTAGAAGAATTTGTATTCTGATGTTATTGGGTAGAGTGTTATGTAGATGTTTGTCAGATCTACTTGTTCCGTAGAGTTATTCAAGTCTATTTCTTTGATGGCTGTCTATATTGTTTTTCTATCTATTTTTGAAAGTGGAGTTTAGAAGTCTCCAACTATTATTGTTGAAGTGTCTATTTCTCCCTTCAATGTTTAGTTTTAGTTTCATATATTTTAGGGCTCTATTCTTAGAAGCATATGCGTTTTAAATTGTTATATCTTGATGGATTAACCCTTTGATGGAAATATATTATCTTTTTTCATTTCCTGTAGTAATTTTTGTCTTAAAGTCCATTTTTTATTATATTAATATTGTCATTCAAGCTCTCTTTTAATTAATGTTTGCATGGAATATCTTTTCCATCTTTTAACTTTTAACCTATGTGTATCTTAGAATCCAAAGTAGAATCTTGTAGTTAACATATCAATGGATTTTTTTAATCCATTCTTCCAATTCTGCATTTAATTGGAAATTTAATCCATTTACATTACTTTTATATGTAAATTACATTTATCATTATTTATAAGGAAGAACTTGCATCGCTATTTTGCTATTTGTTTTCTACATGTCATATCTTTGTTGTTCCTCAATTTCTCCATTACTATATTTTTTTTTGTTAAATGTATATTCTCTTGAATATTATTTTAATTATCTTGTCATATATTTTACTATATATTTTTAGTTATTTTCTTAGTGGTTGCCATTGGAATTGCAATTAACATCTTAACTTATAAAAATCTAGTTTGCATTAAGATTAACTTAATTTCAATAACATATCAAATCTCTTCTCCTATATAACTCTGTCCCCCATCCCTTGTACTAATACGCAAAAATACATATTAGTATACGTACGTATAAATATTTATAGATTTTGTACCCATCAATATAGGTTTATAATTGTTACTTTAGGTAGTTGTCTTTAAATCAGATTGGAAAAAATGAGATAGAAACAAAAATATATTTACACTGTCTTTCATATTTACCTACATAGTTACCTTAAAAAGTGTTCTTTATTTCTTCCTGTAGATTCAAGTTATTGTCTAATAACCTTTTATTTGAACTTGGAGAACTCCTTTTAGCACTTCTTGTAGGGCATATTTGCTAGTCATGAACTTTCACAGATTTTTATTTCGGGGCAATGTCTTAATTTACTCTTCAATTTTGAAGGAGAATTTTGCCAGATATAGAATACTTGGTTGACAGTTTTTTCTCTCAGTACTTTGAATATGTATCCCACTGCCTCCTAGCCTCCATGGATTCTAGTGAGAAATCAGCTACTAATCTTACTGATGATCTCTTGTATGTGAGAAGCCACTTCTCTCTTGCTTGTTTCAAGATTCTTTTTCTTTGGCTTTCAATGGTACGATTATAATGTGGCTGATTTTGTCTCTTTGAGTTTACCCACTTGGAGCCATTTAGCTTCATGGATTTGTAGATCAATATTTTTCACCAGTTTGAGAAGTTTTGAACTATTATTTTATCAAATATTCTCTCTGTTCCTTTCTGTCTCCTCTCCTTCTGGCACTGCCATTATATGTGTATTGGTAAGCTTGATGGTGTCCCACATGTTTTTTAGACTCTGTTCATTTTTCTCGATTAATTTTCTTTCTGTTTCTCAAACTGGATAATATTAATTAGTATATCTTCAAGTTTACTCATTCTCTCTTTAGTCGGCTCATATCTGCTATTGAGACCCTCTAGTGAATATTTCATTTCTGTTTTTTACTTTATAATTCCAGAATACCTGTTTGATTCTTTATTGTAAATTCTGTCTCTTTATTGATATTATCTATTTTGTGATACCTCATTCTCAAACATTCTTTAATTTTTTTAGCATGGTTTACTTCAGCTTTCAGAACACATTTGAAATAACAAATTTAACATCTTTTCCAAGTATGTCAAATGGCTGTGCCTATTCAGAAATAGTTTAGATTGATTGATTTTCACTGTGTTTGAACCTTATTTTCTTTTTTCTTTTCAAGTCTTATAAATTTTGTTGAAAATTGGACATTTTGAATGTTACAAGTCGTTAATTCTAAAAATCAGAATCTTCCCTTCCCCAGAGTTTTCTGTTATGTCTTCTTGTTTTATTTGAAATTTCTTGTTTGTTTAGTAACTTTTAGAAAGTAATTCTGTAAAGTCTGTATTCTTTGTCATATATGTCTACTGAATTCAGTGTTCCATTAGTTTAGTGGTCATTTACTGATTAGACTGAAATGTCTTTAAACTCATGGAAGCACATATCTCCCAATCTTTGCAAATAGACTTTGTGTGTATATTGGAGCACACTTTTAACACTCAGTCAGGTACTTTATAATTCTGCTTTTCCCTTCACTTTCTGCTTTCACTAAACCTCCCATTTAGCTAGAGGTGTCAGCTTAGGGCATTCTTAGGTCTTTTATGAACACTTTCACAGTTCTGGACAGGTATGTGACCTTCTAGATTTCCAGGAATATTTCAGAGAATTTCAAAGTCCTTACATATATTTCATTCCACAGCTTTCCCCGGCAAGCTTTTGGGTTAGTCTTTGCTTCTCCCACTGTTATCAATTACTATCAACTACTAAAACATTTATAAATAATAAATGTTATAGTAAAGGCCCCCCAAATCATGGTTTTAACACTGAATTCCCAGGCAGGCAACATAAAATCAAGTCTTTGAGCTTATGTTTCAGGATGCTCACACACATTCACCAAATAAAAAGAAACAATAATGAAGAACATAATTTCTCAACGGAAAGAAGTTTTAGAATGGAATTTGGTAATCCATGTTGTGTGAAGAGATATCCCAAGGTAAGAATATATTTGGGCTAATGGTGAAGCATGAATTGCATAGTTTGTTGTGCATGAAACTGAAAGAAAACAAAGTTTGAGAATCAAATACAAGGAAATTTGTGGAAGAGCCATGTAGTTTGATCTATGGAAGTAAGCACAAAGCATGTTAGCATCCACCATAGAGCATCCACAATGAAAGAGACACTGATGTGGGCACAATGGGTCCTTGAACAGAGCATCCATGTGGCAGAGATGGTGGCTATGCATTGGACAAACAGTATGGACTTCTATTCACAAAGGTATCTATCTACTGTGTGCAGATATCCTTTGATGAGTATGAAACTCCCATTTTAGAACATATATCAATTCATGCTGGCTGTAACACACAAATATTCCAAATATTAAAGCCAGTAGCAGTATGACTGAGCTGTAGTGAGTACTATAGTGCACTGCCCAGATCCCTCCTTCAAGATTGATATACTCATTCCCTCATTCTTATGAGTGCTTGTGGCTGGCATCTCCTCATTGATTTATTCTCCATAAACTACCCTCAGCTGAAAAGTGCAGCTCCACTCAAGTTCATGTCCTCTAAACTTTTCAGGATATCTTTAATGCAAAACATTAATGAAAAAGACAAATGTACAGTGTTTTAGTTTCCAGTCTGCTAAATCAAATACCATCCATTAGGCTTGCTTAAATAATGGGAAACACAGTTTTGAGGCTAGAAGTCCAAAACCAAGGTATCATCAAGGCAATGCTTTCTCCCAGAAGACTGTGGCATTCTGGGTTAGCTACTGGAAATTCTTGGTCTTTGGCTTTTCTGTTACATGACATTGCACATGGGAGTGAATCCTGGCTTCTCCTTTCTTTTCTAGTTTTCACTGACATCCAGCTTCTGGCTGCTCACAGTGACTTTCTCTCTCAGTGATATTTCCTGTAAATCTTCAGTAATAGGATTCATAACCACACTGATTCAGCTTGCCACACGTTAACTGAAGTATCCTCTTCCAAAGGTCCTATTTATAAGGGTTCACACCCACAGGCATGGTTTAAGTTTAGAACATGTTTTTCTGGGGTGCATAGCTCCAAAACACTATATTCCACTCTCTGGACCCCCAAAACACATGTTCTTTCTGCATTCAGAACACATTCATTCTATCACAATATCCCAAAAGCCCTAAGTCCTTTCAGTAACGTTTCTAAGTAGAAAGTCTATGGATTGATGTTTTGGTTTCCAGTCCTGATGAAGTGGCAGCCCCATCCTTTCTGAGCACTTGTGCACTGGCCATACTCTCACTGAATATGGGCGAAGCCTCCATCCTCTTCCAACATTGGATGATGGCCAGTCTCTCTGTGAATGCTGGGACACTGGTCCCACCATCTCTGAGCATTGGGGTGGCAGCAGTCTCCTTGAAAAACAAGGTACAAGGCCAAGCCCCTCTAAGTTAAGAAAGATGTCCTGCCACCTCCAAATGCAAGGGTGAACCTGTGCTTTCCACAAATGGGTGGGCCCACTCTCATGACCCAAGAAGATCTCTTCAGTCTAGATTTTGGCTTCCATGGTTCTGCTCTAGAAGTCATTCTTCCTTCAATCCATACCTTTTCTGTACCTTTCAGCCTGGACTGACAGTAGTTCTGCTCCTACAAATTTTGCAAAAGTCTTATTGAATTTGCATAAAATTTACAAGGGTCTAAACCACCAGACAATAGAATCTTCCACAGATCCTTCCTGCACAACTGCATTTACGATGCTGAATTCCACTGAAATGGCTGAATGCTACTATTGTTTTAGTTCCCTAGGCTGCTCAAAGTGGATACTATGAATTGGGTTGACTTTAAACATTGGGAAATTATTAGCTTACAGTTTGAGGCTGTGAGAAGATACAAATCAAGGCTTCATCAAGGCAATGCTTTCTTCCTAATGACAAGCTGCCAATGATCTTGGGCTCCTCTGTCACATGGCAAGGTCCAAGGTGGCATCTGCTGGTCTCTTCCTTCTCTACTGGGTTTCATTGCTTTTGGCTTCTTTCTTCTGTAGTTTTTTTCTCTTTCTCTCTGTATTCATTCTTTTTATAAAGGACACAAGTAAGAGGATTAAGACCCATCCTGAATGAAGTAGGTCACATCTTAACTGAAGAAGCCTATTCAGTAGGTTCTACTTACAATGGGTCCACACACACAGGAATGGGTTAAATTTAAGAGCATGCATTTCTGGTGTACATACAGCTTCAAACCCCATCTATATTCAGTTAAACACTCACGTGGAGGCTTATTCTCTGGGAAGTCACTTTCCAGAAGCTCAGGGAGGACTTGATAGAGCTGCTTTTGGCCCTAGTCTCAATCAATTTCTGGTTTCTTTGTGTTTATGAGTTCATTTCTCAGCTTAACCTTTTCCTCCCTCATATCACTAAAAGATGTAAGAAGAAATGAGGCTTCACCTTCCACACTTAGCCTAGGATGAAAAATAAATAAATAAAGTAAGAATAAAATAAGCCTTTAAAAAAGAAAGTAGATAGAATACAAAACTGTATGTAGAAACCTATTTCTACATACAGTTTTGTATTGAAAACCCAATACAATACTCAATACAATACAAAACTCAATACAAACTGAGTTTATATTGAATCTAAACTCAGCATATAAATACATTACCTTCCCCCCAGCATGGGACATGACTCCCGGGGATGAGCCCCCCGTGGTACCAAAGGATTACTACCAAGCACCAACTAGCAATGCAACTGGAAAAAGACCTCCAATAAAAGGGGTAAAAGGTAAAGACAAATGAGTTTATATGGCTAAGAGACTTCATAGTGAGTCGGGAGGTCATCCCAGAGGTTACGCTCAAGCACATCTCAGCAGGATCTCATAGACTGCCAAAGTGGATACTACCCCAAATAGTGGGGCTCCTGAGGGCTCTGGAGACACTGAGGCCCTATGGTCAAGGCTGATAGCTCCAGAGTTTTGTGCCTTGCCAGTGGGGCCTACTTTGGAGTTTGTGCTCCTGAGAGTGACAGAGTTGCACTCAAATATGTCTTGCCTAAACATGGCTCATCTGTCCCATCTATTTAAACCTATACTTAGTGCTGGAGTTTGTAGGTGTACATCCAAGAGACACTAGTCTTTGGGCTGTCCATGTGCCAGCAGAGTTGCAACACCTACTCTACAGCTCATTGAACTCACCCAGGACACCTAACAAGGAGATGATGATAGGCAACAAACATCCGAAGGAACAGAGAGAGTCTGCAACTGCAAGCAAGATAGTCTTATCCATCTTCCCCATGGGATATAAGCCCCCTTTCATTTAGAGGTGGAGTGTACATCACAATCCCAGAATCCTGAGGATTGGGGAAAGAACTATGGACTAGAGTGGACTTACTGTTATTCTACTATAGACATATTGTGATTCTAGCAATGGAAGAAATTACAACATTGATGTGGAGCCAGTGGCCACTGAAGGTTCTGGGGTTAGGGAGAGGGAAAAACAGTTGTAATACTTGGGCTTTTTTGGGACTTGGGAATCATCCTCATTGACACTGCAATGACAGATATAGGCCATTTTATATCATCACATAACATGCAGAGCTGTGTGGGAGAGAGTGTAGACTACAATGTGAAACATGGTCCATGCTTAATGGCAAAGCCCCAGTATGCGTTTATCAATTGAAATGAATGTGCCACACTAATGAAGGATGTTTTTGTGGGAGGGTGTGGGAAGTGTGGGGAGTGGGGCATACTGGAATCCCTATGGTTTTTGTGTAAAATTTATGTAATCTAAGTATCTTTAAAAAAAAAATAGATTATAAAAAAAAAAGAGCAAATGACAAAGGAGATTTTAAAAAATAGTAAGAATATAGAAGACTCAAACAATGAATTAATAAATTTGATCCAAGTTATATATAAAACCCCAAAACAGGGAATACACATCCTAAGTACACTTTGATAAAAAACTGATGATGTACTAAATTAGAAAGGAAGCCCTAGCAAATTTCAATATATCTGTATCATACAGATTATTTTTTCTGACCACTCACAATTAAAATCAAAGTCAACAATAAAAATAAACTAAGTTAAAAATATATATAGGTTTGGGGGATGTGGGTGTGGCTCAAGTGGTTGGGCATCTGTCTACCATATGGGAGGACCCAGGTTTGATCCCAGGGACCTCCTGGTAAAAAAAAAAAAAAAACAACAAAAAAAAAAACGAGCAGGGCCCATGTGGTAAGCCATGCAGCAAGATGATGACGCAACCAAAGAGAGACACAGGGGAGAGTCAAGGCAAAACGCACCAGAAATCTGGAACTGAGGTGGCGCAGGTGACAGGGTGCCTCTCTCCCACATGGGATGTCCCTAGGATCGAATCCTGGTGAAGCCTGGAGGAGAAAAATGAGAAGAGAAGGCAAGAAAAGGACACAGATCACTCATAGAACTGTACCAAAAAGAAAAAATAAAGTCAATTAAAAAAAAAAAAAGAATATAAAACTGTTTGTAGAAATTATCTCAGTTTTACACTTATTTTTATTTATATATGTATTTATGTATGTATAATAATAATATAAATAGTTATTAAAATATAATAATTATAAATAATTAAAGGGTTCAAGTATCATAGGTTAATAGGAATATTTTCTTCAGTTGCTGGAATTATAGAGTCCTATTATATTTCTTATACTTTGCCAATTATTGGTACATTCAGGCAAAAAAAATATTTTAACAAGTGCTACTGGAGCTCAGAAAGAACAGATTATTTCTGGTTAGAAGGACTGAGAAAAGTATTTTAAACTACATAATATTTGATCTGAATGCTGAAGAATTTGTTGGATTTTGATGGGAAAAATTGGAGCAAGGTCATTCCTCTTAATGGGAAGACTATTGACCAAGAAATGAAAACAAAGAATGTCTGGGACATTTCTCCAAAATGGTGAATAGTCCACTTTGCCTAGAGTACATTATACTTTGGAGGAAAATGCCTAAGAAGTAAGACAGATATTAATTTAGCTTGTATTATTTTCAAAGAAATTTGGATTTTAATTTTTAAGCAATAAGAAGCAGTGTTTTAGAAATACAAACTTATTTTAAGGTAGGAGTGAACCATATATTAATAGACATTGAATTATATACTGAGATTTGACTTTATTTCCGGCTCTATTGAAGTACTTTAGAAACACTACTCTGAAAGTCTTCCTAAATAAAATTTCACCATATCATTCAGTTATTTGTTTTCCTCACTGCTAAGATATTATACATTTTGTATTTTATTCTTATTAATATTTTTCATGAAGTTAAATTTTAATACTCACCAATTATTCTCTTGATTATGTATGTTTTCTTCTTTAGCTCAAGTTTTTCCCAACACCCTGACATATATAAGAATTGTGCCCAATCTATCCTAAGATCCAAAGAGTCAGTATTCTAATTAAAAGTAAAGCTACTAAGCAAATGCTTTAAACACTGTGAACAATTAAGTAATACTTACTAACAAGCAAAATAAAGGCTCAAGGTTTGTATTTGTTGCCCTGTTTTTCTCCTCTAGAGTGAATAAAATTGATTAAAGGAAAGGGGAAAGTTAGACCAACTGATTTTATAGGAAAATCCAGAAAAACTCCTTTTTTGATGGATAATTTGAGAAGGGAATTCTCAATCAAAACATTCCCTTGAGAAAGGGAAATGTTAGATCCCTTACTTACAATCACATGTTGAGTTAGAAAAAAAGAAAATAATAACTGTCCAGAAACCTTACTCTAATTTGTGTAAACACACATTAAATTAAAGAGTTGCTCATCTATAAAAAGAAAGGATTTCTGAAATTAAATCAAACATCAATATTTTAGCTTTCAATGTAGCTACATAAATTATTCTAATGTGTGGTAAAAGGATGTCCTCTAATTTTTTGACAGTGTCTACTATACAATCAGCTCAATGCCATGCCCTACACTTTTCACATATTCAGTGTTTGAAATCTTCAAGCAAACCAATCAGATACCTATTATGAAGAATTAAGCCTTTTATAAATCCTATCATTCAGAACTACATCAGTCCCAAGGAAAAATTGCATGCCATTAAAAAAAATAAGATTCTCTGCCAAAGGAATTATAATTATATCCTACTTGTTATTATAATCCATTCTGACACTGGAGAACATCAAATGATATTTTGTATCAACTTTTACATTTTTCCCGTTACATAGGTTAGAATAATATAAAATATTCCAGCATCAGTTTTATTATGAATATTGTAATGTGATAATATTTGCTAAACTACTAAAAAATAACTACTTTTATCTATCCATTTTAACTTTTGGAAGGAGTTTATATTTCAAAGTACAATTTATTGGTCCTAGGCCATAAAGTGGTACCATAAAACAGGAGGGACTCTACTTCAAAAGAATTCTGGTGTTTTTATTAGAAATATTAAATACTTGATGACAGTTATAAATGAAGATCTGTAGGGATCCTTGTGTAACTCCAAATCTTTAAGCTTAGCATTTATCCTCTAATTCTTGCCATAAGCCAGGCTACTGCTACCAAACTGCATATTTCTCCTAGATTAAAGAAATGCAGCTCTAATGAACTCATAAGTACTAGGCTTTGCATTCATCACTTCTGCCAAAATCAACATGGGAATCTCAGTGGGTTCCATGTAATATTTTGGGTATCTAAGCACCTCTTAAAATATATTTATATATATACATAAATAACATTTTTGTAAGCAAATGCACATATATGCATATATATTTATATATCATTTTGCAAATGTTGGTATGTATTGTGAAAATTTTGATTTTTACCCACAATAAAAAATAAATAAAAAATAAATAAAAAATAAATAAAAATGTTCTAGCAATAGCAATAATAGATTGTGCTGATAAGAAGCTAATAAATTAACTAATAAGGTAATCAGTCTCATAGCAGTTAACAGTCAAGACACCCAGCTAAAGTCTCTTATTAAGTAATGGATATACAAGAGTAAGATTATTACATTCCATGTTAATTTCTATTTTTGTGGAAGCTTAAGAATTTAATTTACTTTATGTCTATTTCCACTAGGGAATATTTATACATGAGAAAACACTTCTGTACAGTGTTTGTAGGTTAAATATTTCAATAGCTTAGTGAACAACTCTAGAATACATTTATTCAGGTAATAAAACCTGTGCTCACTAACCTAATCATAAAATAATTAAAAATGTTTAGTTTGTCTTATACAGTATTGTGGTATATAAATGATGATTTCAAAATTAATATTAAAAGAATAAATTGATAATTTTCTAGTGAGGAATGCTGACATTTCAAGAAAGCAACATATTTTATTAGAGAGGAACATGGTAATATCTTTACCTCACCAAATCAATTAAACCCCTTAATACACAATATTTCTGTTCTTCAACTGGATGCCTTCAAATTATCTGTAGATATCATTTGTTGTTCTAATATATAACTGTGAATGCATGTTAGAAATATACACTCATCATAAACAGTGTTCAGCACGAACTCATGCAAAAGTTATCATTCAGTAAATAATCTTTTTAATACTGCTAATGTATATTAGGCAATATTTGAGTATGTGTGTTTGTGTGGCATGTTTAGCACAACACTTAGCATGGTAGATGTGCAATTTATTTTACGTCTATTTTCTCTATTGTTTATCTTCATATAATTGATTACATGCAGCCCCTATATTATGAAAAGAGAACTTTGTCATTTACATTGGAGATATTTTCCCAGTTTATGGTTTTTCTTTCAACTTTTAATAGGATGTTTATTGCTGTACAGATGTTTGATGTTTTTAGTTTGTATATAATCAATTCCGCCTATAGGTTTTCCTATATCTGTGGATAGGTTATTCTTAAACCAATGTTATAACAAATATTCATTTATTATCAGGGGTCCTTAACCGTTTTTGTTCCATGGATCCCTTTGCCAGTCAGGTGAAAACCACGGACACCTTACTAAGTACACACTATATTGTGTATTATTTAATAAATATATCACACCTGCACCAACACATCCCCACAAGAGTAATGTTTTTTATTTATTTCAATTCACGCTCACAGACCCCTTGTTAAGAACCCGTGTTTTATACTGTCCAGTATTTTTAAATTTTAAACTTTTATTATTTAATCCATCTGTAATTTGTGAATGATGTCAGGCAGGAATATAATTTATTTTTCAAAATTTTGAGTCAATTGTTTCAAACCACTGAAAGTTTAATTTATATTTCTGAAGAGATCCGAATTGCCATATTTTATAATACACTAAATTCCTCTAAATAACAGATTCTTTTCCTGAACTTTTTATTCGGTTTTGTTGACACCTTTTTCCCCTCCATAAGCATGTCATCAAAAATTCCTGCCATTTAATACTTCTAAAATACAGCTTGAATTCATCGCCACCTCCATTACCACCACTCTAGTCTAAATTACTATAATCTTTTAAATGGATGAAAATAAAGCTACTTAAACAGTGTTGCCCAACTCCTCTCATGTCCATTTTCAACAATGCATTCTGAATGATCCATTTAAAAAGTCAGATGACTTGTTAAAATTATTCAGTGGTATAGAATTACAACTGCATGAATATCCAAATTCTCTCTAAAATGACAAACAAAACCCCGGCAATATTGCTCTCACCCACCCAAACTATCGTTTATGGTTCTCCAAGCAAGCCAAACACTTTTCATTCTCAGTATATGTTGTCCTACATTATAGGTCTGTGGTAGTTTGAAGCTATATTTAACCCAGAAAAACATGCTTTTAAATTTAATCCATCCCTGTGAATCTGAACCCATTTTAAGGAGGGCTGTTTGATGAGTTACTGCAGTTAAGAAGCTGTTGCCCACCTCAATCAGGTTGAATATTAATCATAACACTGGAGTCCTTTATAAGAGGAGTGAAATTCAGACAGACAGAGAAAAACCACAGGAAGCAAGAGTCTGGACAGTAATAGAACCCAGAAGAGAAGGAAAAGACCAGCAAATGATACCATGTGCCTTGTAATGTGACAGAGGAGCCAAGGATTGCCAGCTGCAAATCCCAGAACACCACAGTCTTCAGGGACAAAACATTGCCTTGATGACACATTGGTATGGACTTACTTTTAATCTCAATTGTAAGCAAATAAATTCCCACTGTTTAAGCAGAACTATTGCATTGACATTCGCTTAAGCAGCCAAGAAAACTAAAATAAGGCCATTCTTTCATTAGGTCTTTCTTGCTATTTCTTAGTTATGCTTCTGGTTTCATTTCAAATACCCTTCCTTGACTCATTCCTTTGAATGGAAATTAATATATGCCCTGCATACAAATGCTATTGACAGATTTCTTTTAAAATTTTTTTTTATTTTTGTGTTTTTTCACAGATTTCTTTTTAAAATTTTTAGACCTTTAATTTCCAAGACAATGTTTTTTTTCCTCTATTGCTGAATATTCTTGTTTTATCTTTTATTTTTACTTTAATGGTGTGGTAGGTTGAATTATATACCCTAGAAAAAGACGTTTTCTTAATCTTAACTCATTCTTGTGAGCGTGAATAAAGATATAAAAAGGACCTTTTGAAAATGCTATTTTTAGTTAAGGTGTGACCAAACTGGATGTGGATGGGTCCTAATCCTAATACTGGAGGCTTTATGAAGACAAAGCTACATGGAAGAGCAGAAGCTGGAAGTCAAT
Organism: Tolypeutes matacus; assembly: GCA_026826555.1. Taxonomy (NCBI): domain Eukaryota; kingdom Metazoa; phylum Chordata; class Mammalia; order Cingulata; family Chlamyphoridae; genus Tolypeutes; species Tolypeutes matacus. The sequence continues at coordinate 16,313,610 of JAKSZT010036119.1, read as the reverse complement.
GGAACAGAAGAGAAAGGAGAAAATGGTGCATGTACATTGCAATGTGATGGAAAAGCCAAGGATACAAGGATCACCAACAGCCAGGCCCAGAATGCCACATTCTTCAGAGAGAAAGCATCACCTTGTTGATGCCCAAAGTCAATAAATTCCCATTGTTTAAGCCAACCCATTATATGGTATATGTTTTAGCAGCTAATAAACTAAGACATATGGGAACCATTTTCTCTGATTACTTAGTTCTCCTCCTTTTGACAGTTAATTATCCTCAGCTGTTACTTTTTCCTAGTCACAAATTCAGATTTTTATTAAAGGGTATTATAAGCTGGAACAGGCTCCCTAAATATTCATGTTGGTCACTTTTTAAATATCCCCAGCACAAATCCACAGAGCACTGCAATTGACAAAGGAGCTCAGCAGAAGTTATCTTCCCTGGATGAAGTGAATGGGTAATAAGCATTAGATAAACTTCCTTAAGGTGTTCAGCTAATCCTGTGATGCTTTGAAGCTGTATGTATCCAGAAAAAGGAAGTTCTTAAACCTAATCCATTACCATGGGTGTAAACCCATTGTAAGAAGGATCTTTTGATGGGGCTACTTCAGTTAAAGTGTGACCCACCTCAATCACGATGGGTCTTAATCCTATTACTGTATTTCTTTATAAGACAATGAAATTCAAACAAAGAGAGAGAAAGCCACTGGTAGCAAGAAGGTAAAATGGAACCCAGAAGAGTACACCAAACAGGAGATGCCATCATGTGCCTTGCCTGGTGACAGAGGAGCCAAAGATTACCAGAAGCCAGCCCAAGAATGATGCAGTCTTCAGAGAAAAAGCATTGCTTTGATGATACCTTGATCTGGACATTATCCCAGCCTCAAAACCATGAGCAAATAAATTCCCATTGTTTAAGCTGAACCATTTCATGGTATTTGCTTGAGTTGCTTAGGAAACTAAAACAGATTTTGGTACCAGAAAAGTGGGATGCTGCTATTGTAAATACCAAAAATGTGGAAACAGCTTTGGAATTAGGTAATTTGTACAGGCTGGAAGAATTGTGAGGTGGTTAATAGAAAAGGCCTTGATGGCTTTGAATAGACTGTTGGTAGAAATATGGATGCTAAGCATACTTCCAATGAGACCTGAGAATAGAATGATGAATATGTTATTGTAAGATGGAAGAAAGGTGATCCTTATTTTAAAGTGGCAAAAAGAACTCGGAAGAATTGAGTTCTGATGTAAGATGGCAGGCCAAATTTGAAAGTGACAAGCTGAGGAGATTTAGCTGAGGAGATTCCAAGTTAAATGTGGAAAGTGTAACCTGTTTTCTCCTTGCAGCTTATAGTAAAATGCAAGAGGAAAGGAAAAAGCTGAGAACTGAACTCCTAGGCACAAAGAAACCAGAAACTGATGGGAATTGATGACTTGGAATAGTGTTGCATGTGAGGGTTTAACTGAACATGGAACCATTCAGCAATTTCTGTGCAAGTCAGAATTGGACAAGCAGTTATCCAGCAAGGATTTGTGGAAGCTTCTTTTGTCTGATGGTGTGGACTCCTGTGCACTACTTACAAAACTGACAAGTTTTTTGCAAGTTCTATATGAACAGAATCACTGTCAGCCTTGACTAATAGACACATAAAAGGGACAAATTGAAGGAAAAATAACTTCAAGGACAGAAACATGGAAGCTGCAGACTGGACCAAAGATATCTTCAGGGCCAAGAGAGTAGGCCCACCCATTGGTGTGGAAAGGGTGAGTCTGTCCTGGTGCTTGAAGAGGGCAGACCTTCTACTCAGTTCTTCAAGAAGAGTGCTGCTACCCCAATGCCCAGAGATGGTAGAGCCTATGTCCCTGTGGTTGTGGAGAGTCTGGCCACCACCCCAATGATCTGAGGGGAGAAGACTGTACCTCTACATTGAGGGAGAACATGGCTGTTGGGCAAACACTTGGAAGGGGTAGGGTTGCCACTCTATCAGGCCTGGAGGACAAAACATCATTCCATGAATGGCTCTCAGACCTTGAAATCTGATGGGGTATGCTCTATTGGGTTTTGGAATTGTTTGGGACGCTTGACCAATTTTCCTTCCAATTTCTCCCTGTGGGAGTGGGAATGTTTATTCTATGCCTATCTCTCCATTGTATACCAGAAACAGATACCTTGTTCTCTAGGCTTCACAGGTCCACAGATGGAGGGGAATTGTGTCCCAGGACACATTCATAACCAATTTTAATATAACTTTGTACTAAGCATTGCTACTGAAATGACTTGAAGCTTTTGGGGTATTGTGATGGAATGAATGTATTTTTCATATAGAAAGAACATGTCTTATTTGGGGTCCAGAGGGCAAGTAAGTTGGTTTGAAGCTGTATGTATGTAAGAATAAAATGTTCTTAAATCAAATCCATTCCAGTGGGTGTAAACCCATTGTAAGTAGGACCTTTGGATGAGGCTACTTTGATAAGGTGTGACGGACCTCAATCAGGATGAGTCTTTATCATATCACTGGAGTCCTTTTTAAGAGGATGAAATTCAGACAAAGGTAGAGAAAGCCACCAGAAGCAAGAAGCTAAAACGGGACCCAGAAGAGAAAGCCAAACAGGAGTCACTGCCATGTGCCTTGCCATGTGACAGAGGAGCCATGGATCACCAGCACCCAACCCTAGAACACCACAGTCTTCAGAGAGAAAGCATCACCTTGATGATGCCTTGATCTGAACATTTTCCCAGCCTAACAACCATGAGCAAATAAATTCTCATTGTTTAAGGCAAACCATTACATGATTATCTGCTTGATCAGCCTAGGTAACTAAAACAACATACCCCTTAACTAAGGTAGACAAGTTTTCTAGCTTAGTTTCAATTATGTTCTTTTCTGTCAGACAAGGCAAGCCTCAAAACCCAGGCCAGGGCAAGCTGCTCCAATTTACTACTCTGGTGGAGTTTGGAATGTTTTGCAATATATTACCCAGCATACAATAAGAATATTAGGGATGTCTGCATTTAGTTACAACTGGAAAAGAGGAGACTTGTTTATAGAATTAAAACATTTTCTTTTTCTTATTTTAAAAAATCTCTGTTATTTTTGATAAAGCAAGTCATAAAAAATTATGTAACAACTAATGAAAAATTTTGGAGGAGGAAAGAGAAATGAGCATGTGGCCTAGTTTACCCTGACACCAGAAATATGTGCATTTCTCAAATTCTCCAAATGTATGTGAATATCATTAGATTATATCACAATTAGAAAACTATAAACATAGTCAACACTTATGTGAAAAGTGAAGTGCTACTAGAGAAAGAGATCTGTAGATTGTCGATAAAGAGACCCCAAAGGGACTGAACACAGAAAAAAGAAATGGATATAAAAGACTTGGCAGCATAGCATTAAGAATTTGTTAAAGTCAATTAACTAAGGTATGTTTTTCCTTTACCTCTCTATTTATAAACAGAGTTATGAGTTGTGGTCATAAAATTAACACAGGACTCAAGCACACATTTAGGAACATAGCTTAAATTTTATAGGGTACTTGTGCAACAGATTGGAAATCCTGCATATAATTGAGGTGGTGGGAAAGGTGAGAGTGAGGAGCCAATATAACACCTATTATAAATAAACCAAAACGATGAATTCTGTGGGGGTAAAAAAAATTTCAAAAACACATATGCTATCTCCAAAAAATGTACAACCTTTCTTTTCTTTCCTTATTGAAAAAACCATTCTACATTTCCACTGACACATATGAATGGACCACCGGGATTTCAATGTTTGTGAACACCAGATGAGCTCCAAAAACACATAGAAAGATATAGCATTAGGGTTCTAGGCAAAATCTCATAAATAAAAGTTATGATTGGGACAAGACCACTCCTACTCTATTAGGTAATACCTATGGATATCGGTATTAACTACCTCGAGTTAAGAACAGAGAGCTAATTAATTATTAAAAGCAACAGAGAAGAATATTTTCTAGTGTATTGTGTGAGGTGACACATATCCCCTGAACAGAGAATGAGACAAGATTCTTGATGCAAGAAGCTATAAGACAATGAGAATTAGAATCTCAGAAGCGGAAGAGTACCTCAGCTAGCTCTATGAGAGAAATCTCAGCAACGTTATGAAGATGGCAGTAGAAGATTGGCAGTGGCAGGAGGAGCAATGCCTCAGCAACAGGAGAGCTTGGTGCCAGCAGTGATGTCAAGCATGAACCATGAGACAGAACTTCTAACAGTTGGCAAAAGGCCTAAAGGCAAATGTATGTAGATGAACACCAAGGATTGCAGTTAATTTTAGTTGCTGTCGAGGCAAAATGTGGATATTTTTAGTTTCTTACATAGTCCCCCCCGAAATAAATCTTGGATTTGAAAGTCTCACAAATTCCAAATGATGTGATGCAGAGCAAAAAGTTTTATTAATTGTACTAACACCAAAATGATTACTTTCCAAATTCATGGACTCGAATCAAAGCTAACATAAGGGAATGGGATGAGGAGATGAGGATTTGGTCAGAGGAATTGTTTTGATCTTCAAACTATGCTGATAGTAACTTTGATTAATTTAGTACTTAGTGTTGTATCATATCTTGGTGCAGATGTTAACATGGCCTAATTTTCCACAGTAGAATGAGATAGCATATGTGAGGTTTGAAGCTTCTGTGAATCCCAGTTATACAGGAAGGATTTGTGGCAAGTCCTATTGTCTGATGGTTGGGACCCCTGTGAACAAACTTTTTGCAAGATCTGTATGAATGAGAATACTGTCAGCCTGGACTAAAAGGGACAGAAAAGGGAGAAATTGAAGGTAAAACAATTGCCAGAGCAAAACCATGTACACTGAGGTCTGGATTTAAGACGTCTTCTCTGCCAGGAGAGTGGCCCCACCCATGTGTGCAGAAAGGGTGAATTTTCCCTGGCATTGGAGGAGGGTGAGCCTTCTGTCCCATTGTTCAGGAAGAGTTCTGCCACCCCAGGCTTTAGAGAGGGTAGATCACGTTCCCTGGGGTTTGGGTAGAGTAGGCCACTACCCTACTCTTCTGAAAGAATTGAACACATGCCCTGGAGATTGGGGAGATTGTGGCCATCACCCCAGTGTTCTTGGAGGGTGAGGCCTAGAGCTTGTCCACAATCCAGATGCTTCATGAGGGTGGAACTGAGAAGGTGGAAACAGACCAGCCCTTGGAAGGGGTGGATCTCCATGAGCAGCCCAGGAGAAGAAATGATCATTCTACAAATGACTCTCAGACATTGAAATCTAATGAAGTACGCCTTGCACGTTTTCAGAACTGTTTGGGACCCATGATCCCTCTTTTCCTTCCAGTTCCTCCCTATGGTAATGGAAATGCTTATTCCATGACTGTCTCTCCTTTGTATATTAGAGCAGATAAATTGTTTTGTAAGTTCCATAGGTATTCAGCCAGAGGGAAATTTTGCCTCAAGACAGACTACATGCCTATAACTGATACTTTATAATATTTTGTACTTAGCATTGCTACTGAAATGATTTAAAGCTTTTTGAAATATTGCTATGGAATGGATGTATTTTGCATATGGAAAGAACATGTTTTGGGGAGATCCAGAGGGTAGAGTGTGAAAGTTTGAAGCTTTTGTGAATCCCAGAAAAGGTCGTGTTTTTGGAGCTGATCCATTCCTATAGGTATGGGACACTTTGATGGATTGCATTCAGTTGGAGGTCTTTGGTTGGAGTATTTCAGTGAGGAATGACCCAGGGTGGATCTCAGCCCTCTTGCTGGAGCCCTTATAAATGGGAGAAACATTCAGACACACAGAGAAAGAGAGCTGCCATTTTCACCCTGCCATGTGAGAGAGGACTCCAGGATTGCGTACAGCTACAGAAAGACAGAGAATCCCTGAAAGGCTGAGAGAGAGGCTGGAGGCTGGAATCAGCATAGCAGCCTGAAGCTGAAGAGACAAGGCCCAGGGAGCTCAGAGAGAAAGTTATCCTGGAGGAGAAGGCAGAACCTGGCTGCCATTTTGCCTTGCCATGTGACAGGAGTCCAGGATCTGCCAGCAGCTGACATTTGGTGAGACAGCATCTCTGACGATGCCTTTATTTGGACATTTTCACAGCCTAAAAACTGTAAGATTTTACCCTAATAAATTCCCGTTATTAAAGCCAACCCATTTCATATGTTTTTGCATTGGAAGCCTTTAGCAAACTAAAACAATATACAATGAAGAAGAGGTTGGTATTCCTTTCTCCTTTCAAAATGGAAAGTTGAGATTTTTTATAAGGGGAGGGGGTCCCTGTGCACAAAGTAGAAAGGTAAGAAGGTTTTGGAAAGCTTGTGATTTGAGAAGAAAATAGTTGGACTATGCTGGACTAGTCAAGAGTTCTGGATCTTGAGAAATAGAGATAGAAGCTCAGACATTAGAAGAGAGATAGAAGGTTGAGGGTTTTCCTTTAGTGGCAAAGAAGAAAAATAATATACTGATTCTTTTTGGATGTCAGTGTAGCCTGAATGATCAGTATCACTAACAGAAGAGCATCAAGGGCAAGGGCAGATCAAAGTTTTGTGAGTCCTAAAGCTTATACAAGTTACATGGTGGGTGGGGGTGGGTAGCAAAGGGTGGTGGAATTCTCTTCAAGTAAAAATAGATAATTATGAATACAGACTGAGGTACAAAAGTGCATTGTTATTTAGAATAAGAAAAAAAAACTCTCCCAACAAAGTATGCATTTTTAAAAACCTGACAAATACACAATAAATATCTCAAATAAAATATTTTATTAATTAACTATCTGACATATCTCTGTAATACATTTTTGGTCTCCAGTTTTTGGTACATATGTACTATTTCTCATATGAAAACTATTTGTAATACAATTTTCTAAAGAAACAAGAGAAAGAAAATTTAGCTTACTCTAGGATTATTTATAAAAAAACTTTTGTCATGGTTAGTTTAGAAAAATTTGTTTCAGGTTCAAATATTATTATTGAAATATCATGTATATTTTTAGTATTGTCAAACTTGGAAAACCTCTATCAGGATGTAAGATATAATGTGTTTCAAATTCATTTCACAGTAACTAATTTTAAGTAGACTTTAAATTGGTAACATTCATTTGCCAGTTTATAGTAGATGTCTCTGTTGTAGTAACATTTTATCAGTTTTATGAATATCTCAGTATTTCATGTCATATCAAGAAAAATTTAAATTTTTAATATGTTTACATGATTCATACCTCAACATTAATTGGATTATCAAACAATCCATGAGTTTATATTTTACTTTAATTTGGAATAAATTCCTCTTCATTAATTACTATTTCCAAATGATCTATAGTATTTTAGTTACAAATAACTTACTGGCATCAGAATAATTTTTATTAAATTTATTGCCCATTTCATTACTTAGTCCATATTTCATTATTTTTTTTCTGTATTTTCTCATAGTTCTTTCATTAATAAAATTAAAAGCAAATACACCCCTCTGTATCAGTCATCTATTGTCACAATAGTATGCGTAATAAACCTACTTCAAAGCTTAGTTTGGTGAAAAACCACCATTTATTCTTTTTTGGTTTTGCTGATCTGAGATTGGTTAAACTGTTCTCTTCTGGTCTCCTTAAGATATCTGGACTCAGCTGACTGGTCAACTGGTTGCTGGATGGTTTGAGTGCCCTCAAATGAGAACAAGGCATCTCTCCTCAAAGTAGTTTCTTAATCCTCCAACAGGCTGCTCCAGGCTTGTTCTCATGACAATGACAGAGGTATAATAGTTTCTAGAAGTATGCAAAACCTCTTGAGACCTAGAGTCTGAACTAACACACTGGCACATTTGCCCCATTCTATTGGCCAATGTAAGTAACTAGTGTAGTCCAGTTTCAAAGGTGGCAAATAGACTCCACTGTTTAATGGCCACACTGCAAGTCCCATCGCAAAGTGCTTGGAAATGGAGAGGTATGAAAAATTGGGGCCATACATGATACCCATATATTATAGCTTTCCACCTCCAAACCAGGCAATTTCTAACATGTTTTATTGAAATCATTCTAAACATTGTTATAAGTATAGTTAACATAGAGTAGCCAAGCTTTTTCAACTTTTTAAGAATTTTTTGTATCTCATTTGTGAATAGGTTACCCCTCTGATTCGTCAAACATATACTTGAGTTTTATAAGATGTTGTACTCACTTTATAAGTTTTGAACAGCTTAATAACAGTCTTGTTACACTGACATTATAAAGAAAAATCTGAGTTACCCTGAGGTTCAAGATATTTGACATAGGAGCCAAATTCTAAAAGAAAATGTATAATATCTCAAAATACAAGAATAGTAAACAAAGTGTGGTACTGTGTAGACAGCCTTATCTCCAATGAATCAAATGATATGAGCTGCACTTATCAAAAAATGAGTGACACTTGGTGCAGGATGAGCAGCACAGTGGGTAATGGGGCTATTCCTATACCAGTTCTAAATAACGTTATGCAGCTGTGACTGCAAACCACAAACATAAATCCTACCCAACCCAAGCTAACTATATCCAAGGTAAACTTTGTTACTCCAAAGCCATCTAACACAAGGGGACATATGATGGAGGGGAAGTAGAGAAGATAGATATAGGTGTCCTCAATAATTGCATTTAAAATATCTTTAAAACACACACACACATATGATCTGTTGTGCATATTGTTAGAGCTCACTCTAAGACTTTGAAAGAAGCTCATGCAAATGTGGGGCTCTGAAGCTTGAGCTTCATTAACTTCATGAAAATTACCTATTTTGATGGGTTACTTGGATTGGTCTGTGGTCACAGGGATTGGCCACTCTAGGAAATAGTTCTGATTCTGCTGAATCAGAGGACAGTCTCTGGAACACATTTTCACATATCTACATTTGGCAGATGGATAAATAAGACACATGTTGATCTCCATTGTTAAAGACTACACCGATCCCAGTTTTCCCGGTACTGTATAACTCAAGGTTCTTATAAGGTCCTTTGAGGAGAAAAGCAAGGAGTCCCAATAATAATTAAGGTTGATTTTTTCACAAGAATAGTACAAGAGTGTTCAGAAACAAATTTTCAGGTTTATAGAAATAAAGAAATATGGTATTTTTATACCTAAATTTTTGAGAAAACATTCTTACTTACGTTTATTATTATTCTTAATGATAGCCAATATTATCATTATCAATTAAGTTCCAGAAACACTGAACACCCTATCTCCTTTTTAGAGATTTACAATACATGTTGACATAATGTTTTTGTTCCCAACTGCTAAAACAAATACCAAATAATGGGTTCATATAGCAACAGGAATTTATTGGGTCATAGTTTCAGAAGGTAGAAGGCTTGCTTCCTCCTAGGTCAGTATCTTCTGGCTGACCAGCAATCTCTGGGTTTTCTTGGTTTTTCTATCACATGGAAATGCACATGGTATCATCTTCTCCTTTTTTCTTCCAGGTTCTTTTGACCTCCAGGTTCAGGCTGCTCTCTGAGGCATCTATCACTGTGGCCTTTTCTATAAGGCTTCCAGTAATAGGATTAAGACTCATCCTGATTCAGCTGGGACAATGTAACTGAAAAAAAACAGATCAAAAGGTCCTATTTACAATGGGTCCACACCCACAGGGATAGATTAAAATGAAAAACATGTTTTTCTGGGGTACATAACTCCAAGCCACAACACATAGATACTAAATGTGTGTAACTTTGTCTAAGCTAGTCTTCCAAAATTTATTTGATGTTGAATGATTAACATCTTCCAGACTAGTGTGACAGTTTGAAGTTCTTTTATGAAGCTCAAAAAAGGGATTATGTTTTTGAACTAATCCAGTCCTATGGGTATGAGACCATTTTGATTGGACTACATCAGTGAGGCTTGACTCAGGTTGAGTCTCGGCCCTCTTGTGGGTCTGATATAAATGGAGACACAGAGGAAGAGAGACCTCCACCATATTTGATCCTGTCATATGAGAGAAAGGACTCCAGTTTCACCCACACCTGAGCTGCAAGGAGAAAAGATCCCAAAAGGCTCAAAATGCTGAGGCCCAAGGAGAGAGGAGCCAAATGCCTGACAGCTCACAGCTGAACACAGGAAGGAAGTGGAGTAGTGGAGTCTGAGAGGAGGCCAGAATGAGAAATGCCCTATGCCTGATTGCCCACAGCAGAGCTCTGGGAGATGGTATATTCTGGAGGGGAAGGCATAGACCTCAGCAGAATTTCGTGGCCAATTTCACCATATGGCCAGACGCCAGGATCACCTGTAGCTAACTTCGGTGAGAAGACATTTCCGTGCCTTAATTTGGACATTTCATGTCCTCGGAATTGTAAGCTTTTACCCCAAATAAAATTACCATTATAAAAGCCAACCAATTTGCATTGGCAGTCTGGCAAACTAAGACAACCAATATCCTAAAGAACACAAAAATCAGAGCACCAGAGAGGTTATCCAAAGTCAGACAGCATTTGTAGTCTCTGACATTTGGCCAAAAAGCATTTCCCTTAATCCATGCTTAATATCATTACCATAGCAGTAAAATACATTTTGCTATATTTTGGAAGATATAAATTTTGCATCATGATCTTTGATGAGTTAATTATATTTATTTTTAAGCATTATCTTTCAAATTAGGTAGAGAGGGAAGAAATGATAACTTTATTTTATAACCAGCACGTAGTTCATATCATTTTTTCATTATTTCTCTATCAATATACTAACATCATTGAAAATTACTGCAATTAAGTAAATCTATCTAAACTTTTTTCAGTTTTAAAGAGCATGTAAAATAATCATCCTCTGAGTGACCTATATGTGTGTTTGATTTTCACTATGACGAGTAAGGTGGTATCATTTTTTTTTCACAATTAGATGTTTATTATTGTTCTTCATTGAGTATGTTCCAATATCACTATGTATTTAATTACTAAAGAAAATTTTAAGATTCTATTTTTGCTTTCTCTTTTGCCTTACAATGTGGTTCAAGTTGGCATGGTGATTATTTTTGTAATATAAAATTCAATTATTTTTAGTCAGCTTTATTGAGATATAAATTTCATGTAATAAAATTCATTAACTGGTAGTATATAATTCAATGAATTTTAGTAATTTTTAAATTTTGCAACCACCATCACAATCCAATTTTAGAACTCTCACCACCCCCAAAATTTCCGTCAATCTCATTTGCAGGCAATTCCCACTCCCATCATCCCAATGCCAAGCTAAACATTGATTTGCTCTCTGTTTCTATAAATTTGCCGTTTGGGGACATTCCATATAAATGGAATTGTATGATACATGGCCTGTATTCCAAAATTATTTCATTTAGCATGTTTTTTAGTTTTGTACATGTTGTAGCATATATCATTATTTCATACTTTTTCTTTAGTGAATAGTGTTAAATTGTATGGCTTTACCACATTTGGTTTATCTATTCATCAATTGAGGAATATTTTCATTGTTCCTGGTTTTGGGGATATTATGAATAATGCTACTGTGAATATTCATATAGAATTCTTTGTGTGTACATATTTTTTCATGTCTCTTGGGGAGATTTCTAGGAAATTGCTGGGTGATTTGGTAAATCAAGTGGGCCCCTTCCAGCAGTGGCAGCAAGGCTGCTGGTTTTTACAGCCTTCCCTGCCTGTTTGAACTGGCATGCTAACTGAGCTGGGGAAATAGAAGCAGCCCCAGGCAACAATGCCACACACCTTAAGCTATTCTTAGCTGGAGGTCAGTAAGTTTCATGAATAAACACTTCTCAGCTTGTTCAATGTCCTTTGGTTGATTTCCAGAGAATCAAAATGATTGCTTTAACAGTTTTCTCTGGCTTTATAGCTGTTTTGGGGGGAGAGGATTTACTGACCTCTTCATTCTATCATTCCAGAAGTGAATTCCAAAATTTATTTTTGAATATCCTATTTTTTTTTCATTGCTTCTAACATTTTTTTGAGGTACCAGAGCCAGGGATTGAACCCAGGACCTTGTATGTGGGAAGGTGGAGCTCAACCACTGAGCCACATCGGCTTCCCTGCGTTCGTGTTATCATTTGTTTTGCTTGTTGTTTGTTTGTTTGTTTGTTTGTTTGTTTGTTTTCTTTTGGAAGCACTGGGAACCGAAGCCACTGGGAGGCAGGCACCCACCTGCTTCAGCCACCTGCTTCTAAAATATTTTTGATGCTAAAGAGAATGTAAAGAACTCAGTTTTATTTTGTTTTTTTTTTTTGTTTTTCAAGCATGTGTAAGCAATAGTCCACACAGTAGGGCCGGTTTCATTTTTGTTTTGTATAATGGATAATTTAATTTAAAAAAATTTGTGCAATTGATGGCCCACAATTTACAAGACGTTTCTTAATTTTTCAAAATCAATTGGTTGCACTGTGTATTCCATTAGGGTGCTAAGCTTTTATAATATCCAGAATCCATTAATTTTTTTAAACTGAGACATTTAAAAATATTTATTAATTCATTAAAAATAAAAACAAATTTGCTACAAGTTAACATAAATAGCATGTGTTTTATGAAAAATTACTTTCTAGGACAAAAGTTTCATAAAAAGGGTAGCATGATTTTACATAATAATATCAGCTGGATTCTCATATCGGCTTCCACATTCGTTCTGTTGTGATATATTGTTTTTTCAAAGTATATTAAAAAATTCCAACCTCACAAAGAGATGAGGGTGGAAAAGGGAAGGGTACTTTTAATAACCTTTTCATAAAATTGTGATTAGTATTCTTTGATTCTACACCAAACTTTAGGTGAACTTTTCAAACTCCATTACATTAAAAATCCATTAGTGCCTATTAATGTTAACCAGCCTTTAAGTTGCCTACTAAAGGTTTTTTTTGTTTTTGTTTTTGTTTTTGTTTTTGTTTTGTAAGTTACAGTCCTGTCTCAGTGTTATATGTCATCACATTGAACCTATTATGCCAGTTGTGTTTAAAGAATAGATCATTTTTTATGTGGTCAAGGTAAAGATGAAAAAGAATGTTAAGATGCCAATGCCATTCTAACTCATACTGCCTATAAACTATGAAATACTAGTGTGGAGACCGAAAAATAATAGGTATTTGAGTCAAGCTCAATGATATGTCTTGGAAAATATACTAGCAAAATTAGGTCTCAGTGAGGGTCAGGGTGCCCTGGTGGGAAACTTAGGATGGTTTCCCAGTGGTAGTAAAAAAATAAAAATAAAAATAAATCCTAAGGGCTATGGAATTCTTGACAGAAATATGTTAATGAAAGTGTTAGGTTTAGTGCAATCAGCATGTGAAGGAGAAAAGATTTATACCAGGGATTTTAGCATAAACTTTAAAAACAATCAAACAAATAAAAATGCATTTCCAGAAACATTATTCAAGAATAAAAATGTGAAGGACATATAATCATGTATAAAAGACCATGATGAGCATGGTGATATCAAATGATAGTGAGGAATGGGGAATGTGGATGTGGAGGTGTTTTAGTTTGCCAAAGGCAAAGTACCAGAAATGTGTTGGCTTTTATAAAGGGTATGTATATGGGGGTAAAAGTGTACAGTTCTAAGGCCATGCAAAGTCCAAATTGAGGCACCTTCAGATAATGCTTTCTCACTAAAGTCAGCTACTACTGATCATGGTGAACTTGGGAAGAGAGCAGAACAGCCAAGGCTGATATAGGAGGCCCAATAAGAGACAAGCCCTGTGCTTGGTTGCCCACAGCTGGGCCCCAGGAGATGGCACATCCTGGAGGGGAAGACAGAGACCTAGGAAAAGATCACCCACCATGTGGCAGCTGACTTTAGTGAGAAAGAGCCTCTTATAGTGCCTTAAATTGGAAATCTCACAGCCTTGGAACTATAAGTTTTATCCCCAATAAATCCCCTTTATAAAAACCAACTCATTTCTGGTACTTTGCATCAGCAGCCCTTTGGCAAACTAAAACAAGGGGTAATCTGTAGCACTCTCACAGATACAATTATACAAGAAGTCTGGGTCCAAGTAGACATTGATTCTAAACAGGAAAAATCTTTTCAAAATTACACCAGCAAAAAAGTAACCTGTGCTATAAGTAGGAGGAATCCTATAGTTGAATACAAAAATTAGCACCAAAGGATATGTGGAGAGTGAGAGAAATTACAGCAATAGTGGGGAATTAGAAAAACTTTCCTGTTGGAGGTTGAAAGAATGGATAAAGTTATTATCGTGAGTTGAAAGGTATTTACTTTTGATGTTTGAACTCCAATTGAGTTAACAGCTGTGCAAATGTTTTTCTACTTCTGTTCCAGGCTCACAAGCTTCTTATACCTAAAATGCCCTTCTTATAAGTTCTAGCCATCTTTTATGCCTCAGTTCAACCTCATCTTTTTTTTTTTTTTAATTTAATCTAATTTAATTTTTTTATTCTGGATAAAAATCTAATTTTTCACAATACAAACCAATATTTGTAAAATGATATATAAATGTATATGCATATATGTGCATTTGCTTACATAAATGTAATATATATATATATATATATAAAGATGCATAGATTACATAAATGTTAGACAAAAATTACAGGGATTCCCATGTTCCCCTCCTCCCACACCTCCCACAACCTCCCACATAAACATCTTTCATTAGTGTGGCACATCACTTGCAATGTATATACACATCCTGGGGCTTTGCCACTAAACATGGACCACAGTTCACATTGTAGACCACATTCTCTCCCACATAGTTCTACATGGTATATGCTGATGTAAAATGGCCTATATCTGTCATTGTAATGTCACTCAGGATAATTCCCAAGTCCTGAAAAAGCCCCTGTATTACAACTGCTTTTCCCTTCCCTACCCCGAAAGCGTCCAGTGGCCACTGGCTCCACCTCACTGTTATCATTTCTTCCATTGCTTGAATCACAATATGTCTAGAACAGAATACCAGTAAGTCCACTCTAGTCCACAGCTCTTCCCCCAGTCCTGAGGAGTCTGGGGTGGTGATGTCCACTCCACCTCCAAGTGAGAGTGGGCTTATATCCCATGGATACAGTGGACGGGATTATCCTGCCTACAGCTGCAGGCTCTTTCCATTCCCTGGGATGGCTATTGTCCATCATCATCTCCTCACCAGGTGTCTTGGGTGAGTCCATTGAGCTGGAGAGTAGGAGTTGCAGCTCTATCAAGATTCCAGGCAAAGCTGGCACATGGGCAGGCCAGAGGCTCCAGTCTCTGGAAGTACACCTACGAACTCCAGCATCACATATAGGTTTGAATAGAAGGGACTGATGGACCATGTGCAGGGAGGACTTATTTGAGTCCATCTCTATCACTCTCAGGAGCACAGATTGCAAAGTAGAGCCCACTGATTAGGCATCAGTCTCTGGAGCTATCCCCCCTTATATAGGACCTAGGTGTCTCCAGAGCCCTCAGGAGGCCCTTTGTGTGGGGTGATATCCACTTTGGTGATCTATGAGATCCTACTGAGGTGTGCATAAGCGTTATCTCTGGGATGACCTCCCGACTCTCTTTGAAGTCTCTTAGCCACATGAACTCATTTGTCTTTACCTTTTCCCCCTTTTATTCAAGGTCTTTTTCCAGTCGTATCGCCAGTTGGCACTTGGTATTAACCCCTCGTTGCCAGGGAGGCTCATCCCCGGGAGTCATGTCCCATGCTGGGGGGAAGGTAATGCATTCATATGCTGAGTTTGGCTTAGAGAGAGGCCACATTTGAGTAACAAGGAGGCTCTCAGGTGGCAACCCTTGGGCACCCCATAACAGTAGACTAAGTTTCAATTACAAGAGCAAGGACTCATAAGGCTAGTCATCAATAACAAGAACCCATCAGTGGACCATCTTCTTTTGCCAGACACTGCCCCTGCACTTGGGGGACTATTGCTGCTCCCTTGGAGAATGTGGCAGAGCTCTCCAGGCTGGGAATTCAGTATTCCTTCATTTAGTGAGTGATTGTCTACCCACCACAACCATGCCCCACCCCTTGATCATTTGAACAATTTTATATATATTTCATGTATATTCAGGTGAACTTCCTCCCATGAATCCCCCATCCCAGACAACCCCCACCAATGATCCTCTGCAGCCCCCATTGTAACCCTTCTGTGATCTAAACCTTCCTTGAAGATGAAGCCCATATAATAACCAAATACAATTAATAGGAAAATGAAAAGCTTAAATGAAAGAGATAAAATACATGGAAAGTCAGAAAAAAAAAAACTAAAAATAAAATATAATTAACAGATTGGGACATTCAAATAATGGGAAAAAAAACAAAAACTTAAAAAAAATTTTTTTTTTTCCTTTTATCACTGCATTATCGGGTGTCCAGTCTGTACCGTGGCACCTTCCCCCTCTCATTCCCCAGTGTCTCCCAAATTTTAATTTAATTTTCAAAGAAGTTTTAGGTCATAGCAAAGTTGCACACAGAATACTAGGGACTCTTATATACCCAACCTCCTTCCCCTTTCCTTACCCACACTAAATCAACCTCATCTTTGCACATTTTAATGTGCTGATCTAAAGGAATCTCTTTGGCCCACTTTATCGTCTCTTTTCCAGTCTTATTGCCTGTCACTCTGCTACACAAACCTTGTGATCCAGTCTAATTCAACTACTTTCTCTTCTCCAAACACGTTCTCTGTTGTCTTGCTTTTCCACAAACTATGCCCATGGCATAGAAAGAGGTTGTTTTACCCCTCTTCTCCCTCATTCTCTAGCCTTTGTGGTCCTTTCAAAAGCATCAAGATCTATATATCTTAGTAAATTCAGTTTGAGAAAAACTCATTGAGGTGTAAACAGTGAGAGGAATGAGGCTGAGATTCCTTATTGAAAAAAAAAGGAAACAATATGAATGCTAGAAAAAGAGAAATGCTAGATACCTGTAGCAGTTTGGTTTTGTTTATGAATGCCAAAAATAGATATTGGATTATGTTCATAAACTGGTCTTTTCTTTTAGGCATATTAGATTGTATTAGATTCAGAGGTTTCACTTTTACTTGATTAAATTATGATTAAGGCTTTGATTCAGCGATGTCAGTAGGATGTTGAGTTCCTGCCCCATTAGTGAATGGGGAATCACAGAGAAAATGACATGGCAGAGGAGACAGCTGGAGTTTTTTGGATACTGGAGCCCTGGGAATTAAACACACAGGGGAAGAATAGAGAGGAATAGAGATGGCTGCATAGACACAGCAGAGGCCCTGGGAAGAGAGAGAGCCTGACAGTCTGTAGCTGATCTTGTGGAGAGACCAGAGCAGCTGAGCCCGGAGAGAAACAAGCCCCAGGAGAGAGACAAGAGATATCCCATTCTACAGCTTATATTGGAAGAAGCTGGGACCACGGAGCCTTAAGAGGAAGAGGGAGGCTGAACTCTTGGTAGATGTCGGCAGCCATCTTGCTCCAACATGTGGCAACAGACTTTGGTGAGGCCAATAACTTACGCTTTATGGCCTGGTAAATGTATACTTATACCCCAAATAAATACCCTTTATAAATGCCAACAGATTTCTGGTACTTTGCATCAGTAGGTAATGAGTAATGATATTGGAAGAGAATATGATCAAGAACAACTCAGACTCAGAAGGAACTAAGAGATTAATTTAGACAGGGTGATCAGATCAGCCTCCCTAAAGAGTTAATATTTGAATCAAGGCATTAAGGATGAAAAGGAGCCAGCCAGGTGAAAACTGGTGGTAGGGAGGGGAGAAATATATCCCTTACTAAGTGTATAGCAGTTACAAAGGCCCTGATATGGGAATAAAATTGGCCTAATTAAGTCTCAGAAAGAAGATATGGATGAGTGGAACAGAGGCAATGTGTGGGTGGCGCGGGGGCAGGGTGGGGAGAGAAGGGAAGTGGTAGAAAATTAAGTCAGAGAGACAGGCAGGTACCAGATCTTATAAAATGTGTTCAATAGAGTTAAATGTATGGGTAGATGTCAGAAGACTTACGTCATTCTTTAACAACATCAATACAAAATTTTCAAATTTTTATTGATATTTCATCTCCCTATCTCTTGAACTCTCCTCTCACTTTGCAATTCATTTATGGCTTTTACTATACTCCACATCATATTAATTACTCATTCCTGTTTTAATCTACTTAGCAGATAATAATCTCCTTGAGACTGAGGACGATATCACTCATTTTTGTATCCACAAAACACCTAATTTGGTATCTTGATCAGAGCAGGTATTAGTAATTATTTTTTCAACATGTTTAGTATCCTGAAGCTGTGTATAGTGCTACAAATAAAATTACACCAAAGCAGATTTTTGTTGAATTAATTGGCATGATTTATTATTTTTTAGCAAATAGTTGTTTAGTGAAGAGTTTTCTTGATGTTATTTGGGACTCTGTTCACATTCAAGTATCATTGAAGTTCCTGTAAAAGACACTGTTAAAACAGCATCTAAGAACAAGTAGATTTACTGGAGCATGAGACTTTATCTCATCAAACTTCATTAGCATACTTACTTTAGACATTAAAGCAATTCTAACAAACTTAATGAAACCAAATGGAAACCTTCTGCATGTTGCAACTTCTATAAAGCTAATTAAAGGAAACGGGATTATCAATACCACAGATGCAATGTATGAGATCTGAAGAAGTACAAGGAGACTGGTTTATTGAATTCCAAGTACCTGCAAGCATTTCAGGAACGATGTAAATCAGTGATGTGGGAAATAAACTTTACAGCCCCTCCTGCTTCTACTACAGATTTTTTTTCTCAGATCCTTGGATATGATAACGCAAGAATGCTACTGTGTCCTTTAAAGAACACTAAATTATTTGAAAATTTCTGCTATAAGGTAAATCAAGCTAATGGAGTTACCTATGACAGACATTAAGTTAAATACATTCAATAACTGTGGAAAATTTTGAGAAGAGATTAATAGTATTTTCCTCCACACTTGTAAACATGATTGACATATACAAAAGTCTCTGAGTGGATTTCAACTACTTGGGCTTCACTGTATAGTATTTTATTTCTCTGCAGGTTCATAAAACTTTGTTCTTTGGGCCAATGTCAATAGTGTAAAATAAGTCACCTTTAATACAGTAAGTTCTATAAATGCCCTTTTACTTTCCTTGTGTTAAACAGAAAATGGTTTGCACTTAATTGCGCGTAGTTTCTCAAAAGAATGTTGGTGTCTTCTCTTTGTCAAAGAACATCTTACCAGCCTCAAATGAAAATTAACAGCTTTTGGTTAGCATTTGAAAATTATAATAAAGGAATTGTTAATGGCAATACACAGTACTATAAATTTCTTTTGCAGTGAATGGCATAAATAACATTTCTCTGAAAATTATAAAAATCTGCTATAACGTTAAATTCTTTAAGAAAACATCTTTATTTCCAAATTTTTACTCTTCTATAAGTACCATGTAGTCAAACTATTCTTCCACATTTACCAGTTTACTTATTTTTTGTTAAACTGAATTTAACAGTATAGTAATACAATCATAATATTGGGAGGATTTTGTGTTTACCAAATGTCTGTTGTCTGTGAGTTTTACTGACCCTCTGAGAATCTAATGAAAGTTGTATAATTTTTCCTCAGAAAAATGAACTTAAGTGCCACCCTCCTCAAAATTTCTGTAAACAATTTTGAAAGATTTGGGGCTTTGGATTTTCTTCATATCCTTGTCTAATATACATAGGTAAATAGTTTTCCACCATTTTCCTAAAGCTCTTAAGAAAAAGTATTTCATAACATCTCTTATTAATGCATTACAATCGGTTCAAAACCTTTCTTAATCAGTACCATATCCAACAAGAGTTTGGACCTCATTCATCAATTCATATGAAAACCAATTGTTCTCATCTTCACTGTTCCTGGAATAAATTGCGCAGGTACAATAATGAGAAGTAAGTAAAAGTAAATAATCTCCAAATCCAGGTTTTCCTTTTGCTACTCTCAGTTGAATGAGACTTTCCCTCTGAATTATTGAAAAATTGATAAACTTGGAAATTACCTGGTGAACTATTTCATTTCTTAATTGAATGTTATATTGTTGCAATTCATGAAACAAACACCTGTGTTCAAAATTTCCTTAAGTATATCCAGGGAAATATGGAGGCCTTTCCTGAGATTCCAGATTATAATGAACTAAAGGTTTAAAACAATGACTATCTTACCAGATTTAAATTCACTGTTCACTGACAATTTTCCCAACATCTCATCTAACCTGCATTCCTGCATTTCCTTGCTTCTACTTGAAATGTAAATGAGATGCAACCTTGACTCACCACGCATTCATTTGTCTTTACATGTAGAAGCCTTTTGACCAGCAGCATTTCATCAATTATTTGTTTACACACATGCTTACATCTTATCATTTATTAGATTTTTACCCAAAATGATAATAGTTTCTTTAGCCTTTGTCAATTTTTTTATTTTTTAAATTGTTTGTTTCAAAATTTGAAAATTACCATGTAGATCTCAAAATATGACTTCATAGGGATAACAATATTCAACTATCCTTACTATTTAAGCAGCTGAGTTAAGTGACAGAAAGCAGGATGCTGTATAAAAAGTGACAATGTATCTCAAATTGAGCTTGGATATAACATTGTTACCAATATTTATGATAGAATGAAGTATTCTAGGATGTTTATTTATCTCCTTATTTCTAACATTTCACCCACATTCCTTGTCATTCAATTTAAATCATTTTACAAACACAAAGTTTACAAATTTTTATTTAATTAGCACAAATAAGTGTTTAATTCTTGTGCTAAACATATTTCTGAGATTGAAACAAGATTATGACACATAGATAATGTGACCCACAAAGATTGGTAATTCACTAAGATCACTTAGATATATCCAGCACCATTTGGAGAAATTTGATAGTATTCAGCTCACTTGATCATGTCTTCATGATTTAATTTTTTAGCATTCATTTTATATTTCTACTTATGCATTTCTAGACTTAAAATTTTGTTGAAGAGCTCATTTACTACCACTTGAGATTACTTTGGAAATCTTAATTTCCTTTGTCTATTAAAAAATTTATAACACACATGGATAAAGAAAACATTATACTCTTAGTTAAAATATAAAGTACTGAAAATTTCATTTGAGGATGACTGATTAGCTACTTATGTTTAACCTCTTTGCCTCTTAAAAACCCACTATCATAATGGGAATAAAGAAAATAAAATGAGATTTAAGTCCACAAGGAAAAGGAGAGCCGAAGAATAGATGCAGATGACAACCTATGACAGATATGTATGCTGTGTGTGTGTGTGTCTGTGCTTTTAAGACCGAAACCTGGTTGAACAAAGTCTACTATACAGAACATCAAAATCTCCAAATAAATTGTGTATAATGTTTGCAATAAATGAAAGAACTATATATAAAGAGTCTTGTTTGGAAGAAAGCAAAAGGAATCCCTCAAATATGAATCAGAGAGGCACCTGAAAAGCAGAACAGTAAGTTCAAGAACCAAAACTGTGGTGGAGATGGTGGAGGGAAGTTGGGTACTTGGAAAACTTGTATCTACGACCATGAGCTTGACAGATTCTCAATATCTAAAAACTTTTCAGTGATCTCTATAGTGATTTTAATATGATTTTCTGAAACTGTGTAATGAAAGGCGGCAATGTTGGGAAGATGTGCGTAATTCAATGGACAAAGATTTTCCAAAACCATTCATGAATAAAGATTCTATTCAAAGTGCAAGGTAGGCCAGTGGATCTTAATGTAACGGAATAAGAAATCTCCCTTGATATATCTTCCATTTCCACATTGCAACTAAAAATTAGGAAACTTTATCAAGTTTAGGTTTTGCTTCAAAGAATATCCACAGTTATCTGAAAATGGTATATCCAAGTGAAGCTAAATTTTCTTAATATACTTTAAGCAAAAGAATATATTTCAACACATTTAATGCCAAAGAAGATATGATGATATATTAATCCAGACATTAGAGATTTTCAAAAAAATAAAACAATGTTACTTTTCTCATTAAATATTTTTGCATTTGGGAAAGATAATTATGTGTCAAAAAAAGTTATTTATGTTAGCATATAATAGGTTTATTATTGCCATTTTAAGTGAATTAATAAGTAAATATGTTAAATAGTTCTGTTTTAATTTTAATATGGCAAATATTATTAGATATAACCCACTTGAACCAAAACTCTTTGGGGCCCTCAATAACTTTTAATAGTGCAAAAATTTCCCAAGACCAAAAAGTTTGAGAACTATTTGAATTATAGCTAATGAATTCATTGAATTAGAACTAAGTCACATGTTCAATGACATACAGGAACTGAAGTTAGTATGTCACATTAGAACATATATTTTTCCCAAACCACCAAGCTATTCTCCTTCAACTACTATTACCATTCATCAAACATCCATTAAGCAGAAAAGTGTGGTGAATGTCTACATATATAATAATATACTTTTCAGGAGTTGGTGTGTTTATACTTGTATGTGTTTAGTTCTTATGTGAGAACGAATTCATAGATATATAAGCACTGACAAAGGCTCAACAGTTTGTATTCCAGCATCTTGTTCTGAGGAATTAAAAGAGTGCATGCATTTCTTTGTAATTCCAATTTTTCTCTTTACATTTCTTTGGCTTTACTATTGTTCTTAATCATTTACAAATAAGTATAGAAAGTGAGACTTTAATGATACATCATAGACATTATATCACATTTACTTTGTACTGTCCATTAGAATGTAAGCTCCCTGAGAGTAATCTAGATGCACTATGATTTGACATATCTGTATGAGTTTTTTTTTTTTTTTTCTTATTTAGTTGACTATCTTATCACAAGCACCTAGAAAAAAATCCTGGTCTTGATAAATATTTTATAAATTGACAACAAATACTAAGACTATATAGCTGAAAAATTGTGAAAAGGAATCACAGATAAGGTGGCCTTGACCAACCTCACCATTGGATATTTCTTCCTGTTCTTATGTTTCCTAAAATTTGCTTCTTTATTCAGGGCCCTGTATCTTGAAACTCAACTCTATCTTTTCTTGATTCTTTTCTCTCTCTCCAATGCCAGGTTACCCAAGCATTGTTACCCCAACCTATAAGGTAGGAATAAAAAAATCATGTAACAAAATTACTATAATACCAGTCAATTTTTTTTTTGTCTAAGCCTATCTGATCTAGGTTTGCCTTTCATGATAAAAGACACCCCATTAAAGGAGTCATAAGAGTACTTGTTCTTCCCCACTATCCTATATGAAATTGATATTCTCTCAACATTTTTTAAAAATGATGGGACTTCATGTTAGGCAGCTTTAAAAACAATAATTGGCAGCAGTTAGAATAGAGAAGGACTGGAAACAGAGACTTGTTAGGAGGTAATTGCAGTACATAGAAAAAGATAAGAGTACCATCTAAGAAATAAGCATTCAACTGGAG
The DNA here is from genome assembly GCA_026826555.1 of Tolypeutes matacus. Taxonomy (NCBI): domain Eukaryota; kingdom Metazoa; phylum Chordata; class Mammalia; order Cingulata; family Chlamyphoridae; genus Tolypeutes; species Tolypeutes matacus. The sequence goes on along the minus strand of JAKSZT010036119.1, from coordinate 16,290,271 downwards.
AAAGGGGGATGGACTATATATATATATATATGGAAGAGGAAGAAATAATGCAATTTATTTTAAGTAATTATATGTGAAATAAGGGCAAACTCAGCGGTGATTATTAACTCACTTTCAGGAAGAAGAAAAATGCTGTACTCAAGATAATCCCTACGAACGAAAAAATGTGTGCAGGAAGCAAAAACTACTTTGGAAATCTTGACTTGTGGTACCTGCGAAACAATGAGGTAAAGATGTTTAAGTAACATTAAAAAATATCTGGTTCTGGCACTTAGGAGAAAGGCCAGAATTTGGAAAAGAGATTTAACGATCACATATTATGGATGGAAGCATGAGCCAAAGGAAAGGATGAGCTCGCCTAGAAACAGCAAAGAGAATAAGATGCAAAAGTACCTAAGGGAAGAAACTTATAGCACAAGCTCTCAAATATCTTGGGAAAGTTAAATAGGATAAATACTGAAAAAGGCAGAAAGAAATTCAAAAGGCCAATCTTCATATTATCTATCCAATTTTCTAAATTAAAGTCCACAAAAAGAGTATTTAAGAAAAGTGTATAGGATCATCTCCAAGGACCATAACTGAATCATAAAATGGCTGCATAATATACTGTATATCCATTTTTAGGAAAATATTTATAGCACTAGATTAAATATAAAAATACAAACATAAAATTCTAGATGCACTATGATTTGACATATCTGTATAAAAATGTCAGCATATGAATAAATACTGGAAGCAGGACGGGAGAGTGTTTAAATATAGGCCAAAGAGCAGATTGCTTGGATGTATATATAAGCTTTAACAGTAATGTCTGAATTTTGTGATTTTTGTTTTCTAACTCCCTAAGCTTCAGTTACCTCATCTTTAAATTGGAAATAATAATAGTACTTCCTTCTGCTTGTGGAAAGGATTAAATGTGATAATCTATGTGCTGGACAAATGATTAGCACTCTAATTGTTAGTTACAATTATTTTAATTTTGTTTAGTGGAAGGAAATAGAGAACAGCAAAAACAGTTGCTGTTTTTGATGGATGATTGTGGTTTTTAAGGAACTAGACGTACAGGTTACACTCCATGAAATCAATTTCTGCAACCTGGGCGAATTACTTAGTATTTCTGGGCAAATAACAATAACACTTACCAACAGATTTGTTGCAAAAATTGAACAAGATAAAAACTACAATAGTGCCTGACACATTTAGGACTTTAACATTTTTGTTAATTTCAAATTTTTCTAATTATTTTTTAAAAGTCATTTTTCCATTTCTTTGAATTATTTTTACTGAACGTTTTAAAATTTATACTGTTCTTGCAGTAAAACTCCAAAATGGAAAATTATCTAATTAACATAAGACCAACATTGGCTTCCCTGACTTTCAAAAGATAGTCCAATTCTGTTTTCCAGTTTTCACCAGTCCACCTGAAAACATAGTGTGTAATTATATATATAGTGTATATATTCACGCATGCATATAAACACACAGAATTTTGGATTTTATAATGTGCTGTGATATTTAAGCTTACTTTATGTATGTGCTAAATATAGATAAATATCCACTCTTCAACCTGGAAGATCACAGACCATTTATTTTCATATTCTTGACATTTTGTTCATTATATTTTGACTTTAATATTTATGAGTTCTATGATATGAAGTAAATACCACCCAGCATCTATATTAGTCAGCCAAAGGGGTGCTGATGCAAAATACCAGAAATCTGTTGGCTTTTATAAAGGGCATTTATTTGGGGTAGAAGCTTACAGTTACTAGGCCATAAAGCATAAGTTATTTTCCTCACTAAAATCTGTTGCCACATGTTGGAGCAAGATGGTGCCGCACCGATGTCTGCAAGTATTCATCCTGCCTTCTTCCTCTTAAGACTCCGTGGTCCCAGCTTCTTCCAACATCAGCTGTAGGCTGGGATAAGTCTTGTCTCTTTCCCAGGGCTCGATTCTTTCCAGGCTCAGCTGCTCTGGTCTCTCCACAAGGTCAGCTGTAGACTATCAGGCTCTCTCTCTTCCCAGGGACTCTGCTGTGTCTATGGAGCTGTCTTTATTCCTCTGTGTTCTTCTGTGTGTTTCCTTCCCGGGACTCCAGCATCCAAGACCCCAACTTTAAAACTCTAACTTTCTCTTCTGCCTTGTACTTTTCTCTGTGAGTCCCCTCCCACCAAGGGGACTACTGACGTGGCCCAATCAAAGCCCTAGTCATAATTTAATCAAGTAAAAGTGAAACCTGAATTCAATACAATCTAGGGGTATCACTAGCCAAGAAGAACAGAGCAATTTACAAACATAATCAGTATTTCTTTTTGGAATTCATTAATAATATCAAACTGCCATAGCATCTTAGAGATCAGAATGGATATTCAAGAAAATGCAATCTAGAAATTATATAATCTTAAAGTCAGGCAATATAAGTTCCTACAAATTTCTACACTTAAATACAATTTTTTTTTAAAAGACTGAAATGAGATATGCCAAGGGTAATCACAACTATATAATAAACTAGATACTTCAGAAAATGAAATGAACTCAGGTACAAAAAGGTGAAACAATGGAAAATGCAAATATATATGTGAATGCACAAAATAATTCTTAAAGAATTGTTGTTACTATTGTTTTTTTGTTTTTGTGACAAATAAAGGCACTTACTGATGTACCACATATCCCACAGTTTAGCCTCTCCATCTCAGTCATATTGATCCAATCATCTCTTAAAGAATAGGAAGAAATATTATGTCAGAGAATGAGTACCCATGTATGTCACGTATGCCTCTTTGAATTCCAGGTCAAATTCACATATGGATATTAATTTTCTACTACAATTGCTAAAATATCAGGGTAGTTATTATAACAAGATGATAGATTCCATAATAACAAGACCCACTTTTCACCTTGATAAGAGAGCAAGAAACCAAGAGGTAAGTATTGGAAAATGCTTAAGAGCATGGACCCCAAAGCAGAACAGTGTCTTGAGACTTATTCTGCCACATACAAGTTGTGTGATCTTCAACACATTTTCTAATCTCTGCTCCTTGGGTTTCTATTTGTAAAATGAAAGTAATTATAATGGCCTATAATAGTAATGCAACTCTTAGGATTGTTATGGGTATTAAATGTGTTACTATGCATGTAGTACTTAAAAACAGTGACTTTTGGGTGAATTGTATACTTTATTAATATAGATCAATAAAATTGATTAGTTTTAAAAAATAACAATAAGAAAACAATGCCTAGGAAATAATAAGGACACAATATGCATTATCTATTTTTAATATACACAAATTATTGTGTTTACAGGCCTTTTAAAAAATCTCTTTAGCTGGCAATTTATCCAATGATGAACTAATGATTATCCTTTGATACAATTCCCCATCATATTTTAAATTGTGGAATTTCCAGACTGCAAAAGTTAAAGTATCTTTGGCAAAGGTGTCTCTAGTTGATTATGTGAAAGGCTTGGAATAGATGAACAGATTATTATTAACTTTCAAATACATTATATCAGTAAATCTACAATAATAACTTTCATGAATAACAGATTATAAATCAATTCATGTTTTATAAACATAAATTATAGCAAAATGTTACATTCTCGGTCACCAATTCTGGCAGTTTGATATTGTTTATGAATTCCAAAAATAGATATTGGATTATGTTTGTAAACTGGTCTGTTACTCTGGACATATTAGATTATATTGGATTCAGAGGTTTCACTTTTGCTTGATTAAATAATGATTGAGGCTTTGATTGCGCCACAACGGTAGGCCGTCTCTGCCCCCTTTGTGGGCAGAGACTCACAGGGAAACCACACAGCAGAGAAGGGAGTTTGGAGTTTTGATCCCGGAGCCCAGGGAGTAAACACACAGAGAAAGCTCCATTAGACATGGCAGAAGCCTGGGAAGAGAGACGAGCGGTTCGCTTGACAGTTTACAGTTGGCCTTGTGGAGAGACCAGAGCACCTGAGCCTAGAGAGAAATGAGCCCCAGGACAGAGACAAGACTTGTCCCAGCCTGCAGCTGAGATTGGAAGAAGCTGGGACAATGGAGCCTTGGGAGGAGGAAGAAGACAGAACCCTCCCAGACGTCGGCAGGCATCTTGCGTCAACATGTGGCAACAGACTCTGGGTGAGAAAGTACCTCTTATGGTACCTTGAGTTGGACTATTTAGGGCCTTGTGTCTACCTCAAATAAATACCCTTTATAAAAGCCAACCAATTTCTGGTATTTTGTATCAGCACCCCTTTGGCTGACTAATACACCAATCTAAAATAACTTTCTTCTAGGAAAGCATTCTTCCTTCTCCAATACTTAGTATTTTTTTAATTTATCTAAATCTCAGTTTCTCATCCAAAATAAATTGATAAAATGGTGGGTTTCTCATAGTGTTGTAAAAATATAATGAGATATTACATGTAGACACTAAAATCTTAAAATAGCAATGTCCAGCTATTGCACTATTTATTCAGACACCAAATCTGAAGTTATAATTTACTCTTCTCTGTCTCAGAACTAATTCTTTTCAACCTACCTCCAAAAAAAAATCTATTCTGAACTCTACTTCTTCCACCATCTCTGCTGCCAGACGCTACTTCAAGCTTCTAACATCTTTAAGCTTGACTCCCTGCAATGTTGACCTAACATGTCTGCTGGTTTTACACCTGTCCTGTATCTGCCCTTCCAAACACATCATCTGTGAATGAGACATGCTTTTAAAATATGAGTTAAATCATGTCACTCCACATTTATGCCCACACACTACAGTGCCTCTACATTTCATTTAGTATAGCATCAAAGTCTTTAATAAGACCAGGTCCCTCTTTCACTTGCTTATGTCAAGCCATCCACCATCACCTTCTTGATGCTTCCTGAATACTCCAAACAAATTTCTAGCTCATGACCTTTGCACATGCCACTCTTTTGGTTTTGCCAGTGATTGCCCAGCTATTTACAAGGCTCAATATTACAGTTCATTTGGGTCTATGCACAAAATCATTCACTTTCTACTCTCTAATGTTCTCTATTGTTCTTTTTCTATGTCATTGATTAACTTATAGTTGTTAGCTAAATGAGCACAGGTACTCTGTTTTGCTCACAGTTACATACCAGATGCCTAGAACAGCTAATATTAATTAACTATTTATTATTATTATTTCCATTATATCATTATCTAAATAAGCTCAGAGTATACATATTTCTTTTTCTGATTACAAAATTATACTTGCTTACTTTATAAATTTCAGAAAGTACCAAAAACAAAAAGTACATTGTCATGGATTACTTCTCCCTATCCTCATGTAAAGAGATTATATTATTGAATATTTTTACATATTTCCTTTCAGAATACTTATAATGCATTTATATTTTAAAGAGTTGAAATTACAGATTAGTTTGGGTTGTGTCATTAAAATAGAAATCATTCTAGCTACTTAAAGCAAAAATGGGTTACAAGAAATGAGATGTTTACAAAACCACTGAGTAGTGGATATATAAAGGTATATAAGGACACTGCTAATTATTCAGTTTACTGCCATTTTAGAATTCACAGGAAACTTCAGAGGATGATCACAGCTGCCTATAACAATAGGGTAGGAATTTCACAGGAAAAAACCCAGAGACCTTTGCAAAATCCTATGTCTGTCAGTCTATGCTTACCCACTGATGAGGAGGGAAGATAATATGCCGTTTCTCCCCCATTATTTTCTATCTCAATATTTGCTATAACTCTCTCCTTATTGCTCATGCTGATAATCCAGATGATATTAGCCTCTCTCTCTCTCTTCCCAAACTTTCAATCCTACTTGAGGTTCTGTTGTGTATAATTCCAGAATCATATTAAATTTCCTTCTTCTCTCCATGTTTACTTGTAACAGTTCTTCCCACAATTCAATTGTTGCAACAGTCGATATTCTTGCTCCCCCCAAACTATTCTCCACATGGAAGTCAGAACTTTTTTTTGTTAACCTAAACTGGAAACACTTCAGTGGCCATCGAGGATTCAACAATTTACTGTGTTAGATGAGTAAAAATTTTAAAAGAAGGTAAATGTGGCTTCACACACCCTGAGTTTAGAACTTAGGCAGACTGGATAAAGATAACAAGTAAGCACTTGAATTCTGTGTATGGAACATTGGTCAGGAATTGAATTCTTTTTTTTTTTTTTACCAATTGGGCATCAATAGAATGATTTCTTCTAAGTCTAATCTAACAATGATAACTTTCCCAATACACGTTAAGATTTTGGACAGATGAAGTGTATATGAGTGTAAGATTTAGTGATAATGGAGCACAAGGTAACAGTCTAAAGGTAGAGGGAAAAGAGCAACAGTAGAACTTTGTAAAAAGAAAAATAAGATGCAGATGGCAAGCCTCTTCCTCAGATAGAGTCAGATACTAGAAAAGAGTATAAAACTCCAAGCAGTGTTCCTGGACCTCAGGACTTCTCTGTGCTAAGAAATTCTCACTAGTCATATTGTACACCAGTTAGATTATGGAAATCTGCTATCACAACAGACACACAAACACACAGTCTCTCTCTCTTTCTCTGCCATCTACCAAGTTCTAAAATCTCAAAACAAAGTAATTTTGAAGTGAAATTACCAGATATTCATTTTTTCTTAATCTTAGTATAATTCTATTAATTTATCTTTTATCCTCCTTAGATTTTAAATCTCAACACCAAGTAACATGTAGTTTTTGAAAATGAGTTCTGTATAATAATACATACAAAGTCAAAGTGATATAAAAAGTATACTCATTACCAAAAATATGCTGTCCTAAATATAATTGTATTACAGTTTTATTTTCTTGTGTTAAACCAGACATTTTGCTATTTTAAAAATTGTTTTCCAGGAGCAGTCTTTCAAATTCATCTGGTAATGCCTCTAATTAAAGTCAAAACTTGTTATTTTTCCTTAATCCTCTGGCATGAATCTGTATTTAAAAACATCAGACAGTTTTAACATATCAAATGAAGACAATTATGACCCAGGAATAGGCTCACCCTTTCATAGTCCTCAACTCTCCCATTTTATTTAACTAGGAACATTTGTTCACAGATAATGATAGAAAACTGACAAATGTTAACTGACAAACACCTGGTACTTATTAGGTAAAATCTACAACTAATCACAGCTCATATACCTTTATTTCAGCTATAAAATTCCTTTTAGAAAGACTCATTAAAACACTTTTCAAAATATATGAAATAAAATATTATGATGGAAATATAAGTATATAAACAAATGATTTTTCTAAGGAAAAAAAACTAACATTCATGCTTTATTTTTCTCCCTTACCCCAGTAAATATGTCATTATTTCACTAGGAACAACTGTTGTCTTTAATTCACCAGCTTTGCTGACAATAACCTCTCAATTTTTGAATCTCCGTGGCAGTCAACCATTATCTACCCAACCTAATCTAGTAAGAAATCAATCACCTGCCAATGTAGAGATCACCATCACTGAATGCTTCAAATTTCAATGCTTAAAACTCAGTGGATATAAAAACTATAATTTTTAAAAGCAATTCTACCCAATCAGATTCAACCAGTTCAATAAATTGCAAGCATTTACAGGCTGGCTCAAGGTAAAATAGTAACATTAAATCATAATCAGTACTAGAAGAAGAAAGGAGCTGAGAGCAGATGTAGAGCATTGATTTTCCCAATGGCATCTAATTTACACACTTATGAAACATCTGCTCTATGGAATTTCCGCTTTTCCAAATGAACCCATGACTTCTGTTTAAAAAAAAATCTGATTGATTTCTGTAGGTCAATGATGGCAGCAGAAGTACAGGCAGAGAATACTTAAATTTATATTGAGCAATCTGAATGCGTAAACACCAAAAAGAGGGGAAGAGGCTGTGGCTCAATCAGTAGGGCTCCCGTTTACCATATGGGAGGCCCCGGGTTCGGTTCCCGGGGCCTCCTGGTGAAGGCAGGCCTGCCCGTGCGGCGTGGTTGGCTGACCCAGCGAGCACAAGCAGCAGGGGGGTGATAAATGAATAAATAAATAAAATCTTTTAAAAAAAAAAAAAAAACACCAAAAAGAGGGTGAGGTGGAGAGAAATAAATTTTCTCTGACCTAATTACACAAAAATTACTAATATAGATAGAGCACTTAAGATTTTTATTTGCCTCCTTGTAAGAGATGAAATTTTACTCAGTTATATATAATATTTAGAAATTAGTCAGCTAAAAGTTAATTTTCTTATGGTCAAGGGTCAGTTCTAAGGTCTTTAAATATGTAGATTACCAGTCAAACTGCTATTTATTTTCTTTGAAAATGATCAATTTTCCCTCAACATAAATCAATATCTGTGAACACTATACACCCCAACCCAACCCCTAATTCAGGATCCTTTGGGAAGATAGTCTTGTACACATCATCTTCTGAAGGACCCAAAGTAAAGTATGTTGTGAGAACTGAGAGAAAATGAGGAAAAAGAAAAAAGACAGAAAATTCAGGGACACATTTAAATATCATTTAAAGTAGTACATGCTTTCAAATGTAAATATAATGCATTAAATTATCAACACAAGAAGAAAGTGGCAAATAATATGCAAACTTTGAATATGGATACATTTTTACTGTAATAAAATTTGCCTGCCAAATGTTTTTGTAAAATATGGACAGAATAAATTTCCGCAAAAGCAGATACTTTTCAATTTAAACATAAGGATGCAGCATTTGGAATATTTGGATTCTATACTAGTTGTTTAAGTAATGCAAGTCACCAAAATAAAATCACAACAGAAGGAAAGAATTTTTATTTATTTTTAATTTATTTTTATTTTTATTTTTTATAGAGCTACCTCAGCTGCAGTCTTCAATTCATGCAAAGTTCAGATACAGGTTATTATGAATCATGCCCATGCAGTTTTATGAGTAAAATGACCTTAGACCTTCACATTTCCAGATGTTACTATTTGCTGTTTAATAGTCAAAACAGAGTTCTAACCCAGACTGAGAACTGGCAGGAATTCATAGTACAGTAGATCGGGTTATTTATTTTACATGTCAACAGAGTTTGGGCATGTCCCTAGTCAGCATATTTTCATAAATCACTATTATACACATATTTTCTAAGGATTCTTTAAATTAATGACTATATTTTATTCTCTTGTTTCTTTATTCCCACCTCACTGTGAGTAAATTGTGCCAACTGCATTAGCAGAGAATACAACTTCATTCAGGAAAGAGTGTAAAAAACAATTACTGTTAATTCCCCCACCTTTTTCTATCAGGAGAAACTTTTTGGGCACTCTACAAATGTAGATGTAAAACAGACTTTAGGAGTGGTGCTAAGTAAACGTGAGGTGACATATTTTAATTAGATAAATGTGTTGGAAATAAAATTACCATCACTAGTCTTTTTAATGTAAGAAATAAATTCCTATAAATAGCATGCAAGCTATTGTTAAGAATTTTTAAGTTACTTTTAAAAATAGTCACACAGGATGTAAATTTCTTTAATTATTTTTATATGTCTGTAAATAGGGAAATTTTTTCTTCTCTAACTTCTAGAAGAATCTTCCATTCTCAACTATCTTAGATTGAAGTCTCAAAATAAGGGATGTGGGGGGAAATAAACAACTACCTTATATTATATTAATAGGTCATATGTATATAATATATAAAACAAGGAAAAAGATCCTCTTATTATACTTACTCCTTATAATACATTTACAATATATTTATATATCAGTGCATAAGTACATACTTATATACTGATTTTTCAAATTTGAAACAATGTGCAATGCATTTATAAGTTTAATGAAATGTTTAATGCCTGCATTTATTTTTATAGAGGAAAAACTATTAAATTTTTATGAATACTATGATTTACTTTTAGAGTGAAAAATTGGATAAAAATATAAAAGTGTTGCTTAGTGTTTTTTGAAGTTATTGTGTTTTACCCTGCAGTTTGAATATGTGTTTTACCTTGAAAGTTCTCCTTGTTACGGGTCAATAGTATTCACTATAAAATATTCAGATTTTCCAGAACCTATCTGTGAATTATTCCAATAAATGGCACAGGAATGTGTTAATATGGTTCATACTGGAAGGAAGAATTATCTCTCAGTGTAGTGATTCTCAACCTGTGGCCCTGGACCAACGCCTCACCTGAGTACTTGTTAGAAATGCAAATTTTTGAGCTCCACCCAAACCTACTGAATCTGAAACTTCGGGTTGCAGCCCAGCAATCTGTTTTAACAAGCCAGGTAGGTGATGTGCATTATCACTTGAAACCCAATATTTTTGGATATCTTACTCTAATTGGTTGAAATTTGCATCTCACAATGAAAATCCTCCTTTGTTAGAAAAGTTAACTTGGAAGAACTTTTAACAGCTGATCTGGGAAAGAATAACTTCTAATTAAGAAGAAACAAGTGGAGAAAAATTAAGTGGATGTCTTAAATATTCCTTGAGGAGAGAAAGATTTTTGCTCAAAGTATCTCTTAGGTATTGTTTGTGTCCTCAAATTTAAAGACCATGGTTCTTAAATTTCTCAAATCTGTGATTCTTTCTTCCATGGGTAGTTTAAAAGGATATCCTTAGTAGGGTAAAGGCAGAAAGGATCAGTAGCATATGAAAATGGAAAAGGATGAGGATAATACATAGTGTGGGGAGATGAGGAGGAAAAAACACAACCCCAACAGAAGACTACTTCCCAAGGATGCCAAATAAGGACTTTCTTATGAATTCCTGTGCTTGACCATTTTCTTTTGATTTATTTGTCTTTTTCTTACTTTTTTCCTCCTAGTTACCCAAGATTATTATTTACCTTATAAGGTTCACTTCATTTTGGCACTACTCCTTTTTATATTAGTTCAATATTTTAGTTGACTTTCTCTTTCCATTGTTACCTTATTTAAAATTGCATTTCATTTTTCCTACATTTAAAAATTTTACCATTTTACCTTTATTTTACTTTGTAGTTTAACCCATTCTAGGTATGTCTTAATAATAGATTTTTTTTTTCATTTTAAATCTCATCCTATTTATATGATTATATAGACTAATGCATGCAAACATATGCATATGCACTCACTCTTCATTATCTGGTAGTATCTGGTGGAGTAGTATTTGGCCCAAGTTCATTTTTCCAAGAGGAAAAGACCAAAGCAGTTTAAAAGTGAATGTCATAACTTTTTCCACATATGGGTAGGATGGCTCTTTGTCCTGCTTTGCCTGGGAAGTCCTCATTTTCTCCTGTTGTATCATAATAATTATAAATAAACTTGTTTAGTGCACAATATGTCAGTCACGTTCATATAATCAATGCAACATTGATTAAATGAATAGCCTATCTACAGGGAAGAAGTTGAACTTAGCTTTGGCCCTTCCCTAAACATGTATTGGCCATCAATGAAGGAGGGAAATTCTTCTTAAGTTCCCTGACCATACCTTTTTTTAAAATTGAAGTTCCTTGTGAACATACCCTATTTCCATCCTCTGCTTTAATTTTCTCTATAGCACTTAACACTAATTACTATATATTTTACTATAGCTTTTCTATTACTTCCCTCTGGAATGTAAGTTCTATAAGGACAGGAATTTCTGTCCTTTTTTACCTTCTGTGTCCTCAGGACCTCGTTCAATTCTTTGTACATATTCATTGATTAATACACATTTTTCAAATAAATTAATATTTGTTTCTTTCTCAACCATATTCTTTCAACTCAATCTTCCTGGAATTGCCTTTAATGAGAAACTATTGAAATTAAACATCCTTGGTTTGTGAAATATACAAACAATAGTCATTCTTAATTTTGATAATATGTTAGTTTTTGACACAATGTTTCTCAGTTCCGTGATTATATTTTTTCATATTTTATGGTTGCTGTTGTTCTGATTGTGTAGTCTTCCCTCAATGTAATTCATAGGTAATATGCCTTTTTTCTTAAGTTGTTTAAAGATCATCTCTTCGAGTTTTGTGAGCTAGTTTCACTATAAATTGTCTTAATGCGGTCTTCTTATTATTTATCCTATTTTGGATATGTTGTGCATCTTTAATCCCTTTCTTTCCTCAGAACTGAAACATTCTCATTTATTATATCATCAAATCGTGCCAATTCTCCTTCCCCAGTCTTCTCTCCCTTAAGAACTCCTACTAGAAATGTTTTGCCTTTCTTGTCTCTTCATCTATCATTTTCCCACCACATTATCTCTGTCCTGCTTTTTGGATAATTTCTATTTCTGGATAATTACTTTCAGTTCACTACTTCTCTCTTAAATTCTAAATAGTGTGAACATAAAATGAGTAAATGGTATAATTAATTTTAATGTCCAAATATTTCATTCATAGATACTCTCTTTGGTTCTCTTTCAAATGTTTGGTTGTTTCTGAAAGAGATTTATCTTTTTCTTGTACTCAATTCCTTCTTTTATTTATTTAATCATCTAAACATATGCATTTTATAGTTTATTAATTTATTCAATCCTAGCTGTAATTGAAATTACATGGACCAATCTCTGTGCAACATATAATCCTTGCAAGAATATATTCGGTCAGTCAGATGTTTGGGGCAGAGGGGTCTTTCCTTGTGCCGCTATGGGAATATAATCTCCCTCCATCCTGTGAGTTCCTCTTCCACCAGACTCATGTATTCCTCTCCATTCTGCAAGAGGTTAAAAAAAGAGAATGGAGGATTGCACATGGGGAGTTTTACCAACAAAATTTAAATCATGAGGTCATTGTGAACTGTAAGGGAGACTGGCAAACGAAATCCATTTCTAAATCTAAGCAGAAAAGCTAACAGGTTTAGAAAGAAACTAGCCTAATCTATGCCACATAGCCTCCATCCAATACTACTATTCTGCAGTTCTTGACAGACTAAGTCTGCTATTTGTTTTGTCTGCTGCTGGCTCAATCATGGTGGCTTCTTTCTTCAGATATTTTGCTATTTTAGATTAAAAGCTTATATTTGATGGTGCTTTATCTCAGAAATCTTATGTATTCTCGGTTCTCAGACCTCAAAAATACTATAAATATTAATACAAAATATAAGTGAATGGATGCATGTCATCACAAAAGCTCTGAGGGAATATCTTTTTTTCCTCCCCTATCCAGAGTTTAAGTTGAAACTTCCCACATCCTGGCTTGACCCTGTGCTACAATGACCATTGGCACTCAAGTCCTGAGGTTGTCACTATCAAAAAATACCATCAAGCACAGCTTGGGCATCGGTACTCACTTTCTGCCCTAACTTTTAACTTACGCTTTGTCTTTTGGACCATTATATTGACATGCACCAAAGTACAGATGCGGCATTGGTTCCCATTTACTACTCTCATTTTGAATTTACTCTTTATTTTTGAACGTTAGGACCTTCACTAAGAATCCTGATAATTCCAGTGTTCATTTACAATATTTTGTTATATTTAATTCAACATTCTAAGTGTTTTGATGTGATAGATTTTTCTAGATAACTTTTTTTCCCATACATCTGGAACAAGGTTTCTTTTCCCCTATTTATCTTCTTCTCTTGTGTTCATGGTACTTTTACAATTTTAGAAAGCATAATTTATTTAACGATGTTTAAAGTTAATTGCTATGATTAGTCTCCACCAAAGACAAAAAAGATGCTTATTATTCAGTACTTCCAATTACTCCACTGCTTTAATTTTCTTTTCCAGAACTGTTTATATCTCCCAAATTTTGCTAAGCCTCAATTGGATTTACTGATATGTTTAACAGGTTCTGTGGTCACCGTTGTATCCTGCATCCTATTTCCTACTATACAGAGATTCTTTCCTCCTGAATGACATCTTTTAATACATTTTTGTGTCGTGGTTGGTGAACTCTCATTCATTGTTTCCCTAGCAAATATCTTCTTCACACTTATTTTTAATAATAGCTTATCTGGGATTGTAATTCTAGACAGGCAATTATTTTCCCTAAGCACTATGAATATATAATATCATTTTCTACTGATGCTTTCCTGATGTCAAATTTCAAGTCAATCTTATTGTTTATTGTAATTATTCTGCATTTTCCCCCAGGCTATTTTTGAGATCTCTCTGATTCTGCAGTTTCCTAAAATATTTCTAGGTTTAGGCATATTGTTGTTTATCCTTGTTGGCAATGGTTATACTTTTAAGATCTGAGGATGAGAGGACTGTGGGAAGATGGCAACTGACTAACAAGACAAGCTGAATGCCCTCACAAAAACAACAGAGAAAGAGCCAAAAGCTGTCCAAGGGATCTGCTTTGGGGGTCAGTGAACAAGGACAGTGCTACACAACTCCCAATCAGGTGAGGGACAGAAGCCAAAATGACAAACTTCAGTTACCAAGGCTCCTTGGAAGCAAGGAAGGGTTCCCCTGCCCCACTCCCAAAATATTAAGCTGGGTTAAAACACCTGGCTCACTGCAGCAGACTGAGAAGGGAACAGATATCTTTCTCCCTTCCAGCTGTTTCAAGGGAAAAGGAAGAGGAGGGCAGGGTGCTTTTCTTCAGTGAAAATATGGCCAGCAAAGCCTAGTTTATATCTCCAATTTTGAAATTCAGCACAGGAACACAAAAGCCAAGACTGAAACACCTGCCTGGAAAGGTGCACTGATGAGTGCCATCTGCTGGCTGGTTTTGAAATTGCATGGACAAAACCTGTTTGTGCACTCTGTAGCCAATCCTTGGGAGAAAATCTGCACCCCACTAGGGAGTCCCTGGCCCGATTTTGAAAACTTAAGCTGAGCAGTTTTAAAGACTGAGAATAAGTTGAACCAAATATCAAAGAAGAGCTGTGAAAAAAAAATAGGCAAGAAAGAGAAATTGGCCATCAGAGAAAATTCACCAAAATATTCAGATGCCTAGACATCAGCAAAAAATTACAAGATATACTAGGAAGCAGGAAGAGATGGCCTAGCCAAAAGAACAAACCAAATATCCTGAAGAGATGCAGGATTTAAGACAATTAATCAGTGATAATTACACAACTCCTAAATCACTTCAAAGAATTTAAAGAAAATATGACTAGAGAAATAAAAGGATATTAAGAAGACACTGGGTGGGCATAAAGGAAAATATGAAAGCCTGCAAAGAAAAGTAACAGACCTTATGACAGAATGGATGAGATTAAGAATACATTAGAGGCACACAAGAGCAGATTTGAATTTCTTAGACAGAATTAGTGATTTCTAAGATGGAATATCTTAACTGGAAAAGACAGGACAACAGAAAGAGAAGAGAATGGAAAAAATGCAACAGTCTCAGGGAATTGAATGACAATGCGAAATGCACAAACATTCACATTATTGGTGTCCCAGAAGGAGAAGAGAATGGAAAAGGTCAGAAAGAATATTTGAGGAAATCATGACCAAAACTTCCCAACCATTCTTTTTTTTTTTCCCAACCTTTCTGAAGAACATAAATATCAATATCCAAGAAGGACAGTGCACCCCAAACAGAATAAATTAGAATAGACCTGCTCTGAGACACCTACTATTCAGAATTACCAATACCAGAGATGAAGAGAGGAATCAGAAAGCATCAAGAGAAAAGCAAAGCATCACATACAAGGGAAACTTGATAAGATTAAGTGCAGACCTCTCATCACAAACCATGGAGACAGGAAGAAAGCAGTATCTAAGTATCTTTTTTAAAAAAATAAAAAGTATATTTTTAAAATGGAAAAAAAAGGTAAATAAAATGAGGGTGAGTTCAAAGTCTTCACAGATAAACAAAAACTGATAGAATGTGTTACCAAAAGACCAGATTTGCAAAAGATACTAAAGGAGGTGTGCAGGACTAAAGGGAAAAAAATAAGGGTGAGAGATTTGGAGAAGAATTTAGAAATTAAGATGATTAGAAAGGGTAAACTAAAGGTTAAGAAGACAGACAATAGAACGATATGACAACAGAGATCCAAAGGACAAAATGGATGAAGTAAGAAATGCCTTTACAGTAATAACACTGAATGTTAATGGATTGAACTCCCCAATCAAAAGACATAGACTGGTAGAATGGTTAAAAAAATGTGAGCCATCTATGTGTTTTCTACAAAAGACCCACCTCAGACAAAAGGACACAACCAGGTTGAAAGTGAAAGGTTGGAAAAAGGTATTCCATGCAAAGAGTAATCAAAAAGGAGTTGGAGTAGACCAGATAAATGTAAAATAACATTATAGTATATGAACAATAATTACTCAATGCAACTGGCAAATTGTTCCTGTTATCAGTATTCTGTAATTTTTTTCATACAAAATAAACACTTGCTTTTAATTGAAAAAAAAAAAAAAATCAATGGGACCATATTAAGGAAAATAGAATTTGAAAGAGAACCAAGTCAGTAAGATCTGCATTAGGTCAGGACACACCTTTGAAGACCCTTCTAGATCAGATGATCTCAAAAATACAGATGATCCAGAAAGTGGACACATGATTTGATTTGGAGTGGCAACTCATACTATTAAAAAAGAAGCACAGCCTAGCAGTAAGGACTACCTACAGAATACTACATATTGTATGATTCCATTTATATAAAATGTAAATATAAATCATTTTATAAAGATGAAATTAGATTAGTGGTTATGTATGGCTGGAGAAGGAACGTTAGCAGCCAGAAGATTTAAGTCTCTGGAACATACAATTAATGGAGATAGTGCTAATTATATGGTCAAATAAATAGGATAGAAGAACTATGTGTAGGAAAATTATAAATGAGACTAACTCTGATACATTGGGATAGATGGGTTATCATATATCCCAAGGTAAGGCCCACTGACAGGGTGTCAATTTCGTGGGGTTATCTGCACTGCCTATAGTGTCTAGATGTCTCTAGAGCCCCCAGAGTACCCCAATTTGAGGCACTGTTTACTGTGGAAGACAGTGAGGTGCTCCTGAGACAAACATAGGCATAACCTCTGGAATGGCCTCCTGACTCCCTGTGAAATCTCTTAGCCATAAAAACTCATTTGCATTTAATGTTTCCTCCTTTTAATCCACTGCCTTCCCCGGATGTGGGATATAACTCCAAGGAATGAGCCTCGCTGGCACCGAGGGATTACTATCAAGTGCCAACTAAAGATGCATTTGAAGAAAGACACATTTGGCTTTTGAGCAATTGAAAATTGTGGCTAGTCTGAATTGAGATATGCTCTAGTAAATGTAAAATATAGACTGGATTTTGAAAAGTTAGTACAAAAATAGAATGTTAAATATCACATGAATAAAAAATATTTTGGAATATTAGGTTAAATAAAATATATCATTAAGAGTAATTTCATATCTTTATTTTTACTTTTATATGTAATGCTTTTTTTCTCAGAATTCTGTAATAGCTCTTAACACATATATGAACTTAGCAATGTCTTGGAAGAATTAGATGCTACTAAATGGCCAAATGGGGGTTGGACTTTACTTTTGGTAGGGAAAGAAAACACATTTATTTCCAGAAGAGACAAAAATGAGGGTTATAAGCTGAAAAGGTTTAATCCCTGTCATGTCCTCTCTCCACCTAACATTAGGAATGATTCAGCAGAATGTTCAGCACTGAAAAGAGAGATGGTGCTTTGACTCATATGTTGTACAAACTAAGAGCTCCTTCATGAAAAACTGGATCTTTATCTGAGAAAATAGTTTCTATTTTGGATCCATCAATATATATGAAAGATAAAATTAGTAAAAAAAAAAAAATGGTGCAATGTATCCCTTGTTATAGACATTCAAAACACATTTTTAAAAAGCAATTTAATGAAATAACTTTATAGCATTTTCTCATTTTAAATTTGCAAAATTGGTTTTTTTTCAGTTTCAAAAAAGGAAATGGATTTACCCAACTTGCTTTATATTACTAATATGAAATTAGAGCAGAAAAATTATATATTTTAAGAAATATAATAAAAATATGTCAAATTCACCAGATAAGAAATTTTGCTATGATAGGATGATATTCTTCCTCTTCTTTCTTTCTTTATATCCTTCAGGATTTTGTTTGTGATTTCACAATTAAATTATTCTCTTATTTTCATTCCACAATATTTTCTCCCAAAACAAAAATTACTGTTATCTACCCTAAGATACATCCATCACTTCTTTAGTAAGAAAAAGAAATATAATAGCAGTAGCAAGTGTTAATGACAAGTGTGCATCAGTCCCTTTATTTTCTCAAAGAAACACCTATAGATTTATACACTTTAAACATTTATTTCTGCTTTTTAGTGCAGAACCTATTTTCATGGTATTTTCCAGAATGGTTAGGTACATCTTTTCAAAAGTACCTTAAATATATGTAATATATATAATACTTCTATTCTGACCTCTTTTTTGAAGTGGTACGCCTTCTTTTATAAATCATTTCAAATTATTTTGTGTATATAAAATATATCTTGTAGGTATAAAATGGTCTGCACATTTATCATAAATATATATAGTGTATACAGTATCTAAATAGAACGTATAACAATAATTAACAATAAATATACACCAAATAAATAAATAATTTTTGATGACTTTGGTGGACCCTACTGATTTGCTAATCAGATTTCTATTCCCATGGATAGTCGGTCTCTTACATCTACCAACTATATAGCTTAGAAAATTCAAGTCTCATTCTTCTAGCCTTCCTTGCCTTTAGGACTGAACACATAACACAGTTGTAGACAATGAGATATATATGAAAGTCTGCAAGGGATGCTCATAAGAAAACTTTAGCTTCCCTGTATAAAGGACAGTTTATAGTTTGAACCATATTTCTCCCCTCTTCCTGCCTTGAATGTGGATAATTTTACTAGAGCCATGGCAGTCATCTAATGTATGGGGAAAGGTTATGAATACTGCAGATACAGTAGTACTAAATTATTAACCTGTTATAGATATTGCCATCTCCACTTCTTTCTTCTTGGGTGATAAAAAGAAGGAAAAAAAATGCAATTTATTTAAGCCATTGCTGGGTAGGGTTTCATTTATAAAGCCCAAGAAAAATAGTATAATAAAATATTTTGAAATTCAGTTTGTGGATATCACTTAAAGTGAATGTACAAATTCTTTATTAAATTATATTGCCTCTTTTTCTCAATCCTTTGATTAGTTTCAAACTACAATACAGAGCAAATTGCAAGGTTCCTTTGACCACAGTGGTATTTATTTTTATATATTGCACAATACATATGACTTTCAAGCCCCTTTTATTAAAATGTTTATGGGCAGAAGAGTTGTATTTGTCAGGGTGTTTAGAGAAAAATCCTTGTTAATTTAATCTGAATATAGATTTCATTCCCCTAAACGCAAATACTTCAGATGATGCTGTTCTTATTTTTTAGGAAATAATAATGCTGAGAGGAATTAAATCCAATGTTTTTATCACTCATTTCTTGTTTCTACTACTTGAAAAGAAATGCAATGAGATGGAATTCCAGTAGTTATTAATAGTCAGGATTTCAGTAGTCATAATATTTTATTTTTTGTCCAGAGCTTTCTCAATCATTTCTCTCCAAGGCATGATGACTAAGGTGTCTTCTGACATATATTTTGAAATGTTTAAATACAAACTGTGGATACTTTTCTTTCTGTGTGCAGCTGCCAGATGAGGGTTTTTCCCCAAAACCAGATCTCTTCCCTGCCAGTGTATTGTAAAAATGTTCCCTTCAGGTATTTTAGCAGATTCAGGAAACAATTTTGTTACATTAGCTTCACCATGTTGGGTCAGAGGTGCTTCATAAACCTTTGCATGGTCATTTTAATTTTATGGGTTTTATTGAGAGAAAGTCATAAAGTAGTCTAAACCATAAAAAGAATCAAAGACTAGCATGCCTGTGCTTTACAAAAGCATATTTTCCATCATTTGAAGTATTTCAAGGTCTGAAAAAATTTATTGGATATATCATAGCCCCTTTTAAATTTCTGGATCATTAAGACAAGGCAAAAACAATAAAATAGCCCATTGAAACGCCATAGGAAATTGAGCAAACAGAGTGGAGAAATAATAATATTCTGAAAACAAATTTATTTTATATTAGATTTAAAAGATAGTTTTAGAATTTTTTTGTCAGACTATCTTAATAAAAATATGGCTTATTTGTTAACCAGGAGAAAGATTTTGTTTTAAGTAATTAAATATACTTTTGTAGTGAAAAGTGAAGTGCCTATCCTTCCTATGATAAAATAGTCAAGGTGAGATATTCAAGATTAACATTGTTTTGGACAATGTAAGTAATCTAAACTGTATTAAAAGTTACACCTTCTTCTATCTCCAAGTTAGAAAAGATAAAATCTATAATGTATTCAAAATGGATAGTGAACTGTTACATTGATGTTGTTAGATAGATTCACTAAGTTATCTCAATTACTATTACCCTTTAATAAAATTATCTCTGACAAATAGCATTATGAAATATTTCATACATAAAACAGAATAAATAAATATAACATATAATATAAACTATGAATACCTGTGTGCCGACCACAGAGCACACTACACAGAACATCCCGGACTGTTTAAGTGCAGTTTTTCTCCATCTTTGTTCTCACTCATCTCCTTCTCACTTTGTAAAGTGTTGTTGTTGTTTATTAGAGAAGTTGTAGGTTTACAGAAAAATCATGCAGAAAATACAGAGTTCCTTTTATAACCGTTATTATTTACACCTTGCATTAATGTGGTACATTTTGCTACAACTGATGAAAGAATATTAAAATAATTGTACTATAAACTATAGTCCGTGTTTTACATTAGAGTTCCCTGCCTGTATTTTACAATCCGTTGTTGTTGTTATTGACTGCTTATTTTAGTAACATATATACAAAATAAAATTTCCCCTTTTAACCACATTCAAATATATAATTTAGAGATGTTAATTATGTTTTATCATTTTCTTTTTTTATCTTGATCAATTCAAGTAAATAGTAGGTGATATATTTTTTTCCTGTTTTGACCTCTATCAGATTGTATACCATTATAGGGCATGTTTAGTTTTTCATAACATTATGTTTCCAGCTGTGTCTGTAGTTTTACATTTCTATCCCTTTCCATTAATATTTTTATTTGTGCCTTTTCTATTTTTTCTTTATGACTCTTCTGAGCATTTGTAAATTTTGTTCAAATTTTCAAAGATCCAATTTATAGATTATTGATTCTATCTATTTAATTGTTCATTTTAATTCATTAATTACTGTTCCTCTCCTTATTTTTTCTTTTCATATATGTTTGCATAAACTGTTTAGTTTTCAATATCTAAATTATGATCCAATATTATTATTTTAATCATTTTATTTTAAATATAAGCATAGGTAATAATACAAAAGTTCCTATACAATTTTTTTAGCATATACAATTAGATATGTTCTATGTTTAATATCATACATAATGTCATTGGGTATATATTTTAGGGTTAAAGGCTATTTTTACTTAGCAGTTTAAAGACATTATTCTCCTTTCCTCTGGCTTCTGTTTTGTTACTGAGAAGTCAACTCTCAGTCTGTTGTTGTTTTGTAGGCAATAATGATTTATTTCTCTATCTGTTATTAAGATGTTTTCTTTGACTTTGTTTTTATAAAGTTCATCTATAATTGTTCTGTTTAGGATGTGTTGTGCATTATGAAGGTGAGGATTCATGGGAATACCGTTCTAGTCTGCTAGGCTGCCGAAAGCAATATACCAGAAATGGGTTGGTTTTAACAATTGGGTTTATTAACTTACAAGCTTAAAACTTCAAGGCTGCAAAAAATGTCCAAGCCAAGGCATCATCAAGGTGATGCTTTCTACCTGAAGACTGGCTGCTAACAATCCTGGGCTCCTCAGTCACATGGTAGCACCTGCTGGTCTCTCCCTTCTCTTCCAGGTTTCCTTGCTTTCAGTGTCTTGTTTCAGTGGCTTTCTCTCTTCCTCCTCCCAATTTCAGTCCCTTATAAAGAACTCCAGTAAGAGTATTAAGACACACCCTGAATGAGGTGGGTCACATCCTAAATTAAGATCCTACTCACCAAAAAATTCTACCTACAATGGGTCCACACCCACAGGAATGGATTAACTTTAAAAATCTATTTGTCTGGGTCCATACAACTTTAAATCATCAAAATGCCATTATGGCTGGTTTGAGGTTATGTTCCTGAAAAATGTTGTATAGTACTTTGGCCAGCTGCCTAGGTAGTTCAATAGCTGGACTCATCTGAAGCCTTACACACTCAATGTACGGTGCTTGCATGGGAAGACTCAAACAGCTAGTTACTGGAACAGCTAGGACTTATCAGGTATCTCTCTTCATATGTATGTGTTCTCACCAGAGTGAAAGCTTCAGGGTAGTCATAGTTCTTATATGGCAGCTTAAAGCTCCAAAGATACTTGTCCTTAATAGAAAGACCCAGCTGGAATGTGCATTGCTATTTATGACCTCTCTTCAGAAGTCACAGAGTATGGAGTTTGATATTATTTATGAGTTCCAAAAGAGGTATTGATTATGCTTGTAAACTGGTCTGTTTCTCTGGGCATGATACCCTTTGTTTGTATTGGATTCAGCTGAGATGTCTGATTAAATTATGTTAAGATTAGGGCTTTGATTCAACCACATCATTAGAGTGCAACTCATTGTTGAGTCCCAGCCCCTTGGACTGATAAAACAGACTCTTACATGAAAATAAACATACAGAGAAGAAGAAGACAGAAGGGACAGAGCTCATTAAACAGGATCCTGCAGCCCTGGGAAGAGAGGTGAGACTGATAGTCTACAGCTGACCTTGTGAAGAGAACAGAGCATTTGAGCCTGTTCTCATATGCCCTGGAAAGAGAGATAAGCCTTATGCCAGCGTACAGCTGAGTTTGGAAGAAGCTGGGACCACAGAGCCTTAAGATGAAAGAGGAAGGCTGAACCGTTGCAGACATTGCCTGCCATTTTGCATAAACATGTGGCAACAGACTTTGGGTGAAAAAGTACCCCTTAAATAACCTTGAGTTGTATTCTTTAGCACCTTGTGACTGTAAGCTTCTACCTAAAATAAATACCCTTTATAAAAGCCGACAGATTTCTGGTGCTTTGCATCAGCATCCCTTTTGACTGGTTAATACACAGAGTATCCCTTCTGTCATGCTTTATTGGTTGAAGAAGTTTAAAAGGTCCACCCAGTTTCAAGGGGAGGGGACCTTGTTAGACGAGTATGTGAGATGGACTATCTAGTGATGATGCCATGTTTGGAAATCATAATCTGCCCCAGGATGCAAACCACCTAATACCTTTTCAGAATAATGTCTTGGTGAGAACTTGTCTGGGAAATTCAGCTAACACGGATGTGAGCACCAAACCCTCTTGAGGGATACTTAAACTTCACATTTTCAGGGGATTCTTCCCTAACTAAACCAAGGTAAGTTTACCAGGTGGGTTGGATTTTCTGTTGTTAAGTTTATCATTTCATCAAGCACGCAGTCTTTCTTTTGGTGGGGTTGTCTGTTTCAGCACCTCATTCTGCACCAAATCTCAGGCTTGAGACTTTATTTCTTATTACTCTATGACCCCTGTAGCAGTTTGATATTGTTTATGAATTCCAAAAGTAGATATTGAAATATGTTTGTAAACTGGTCTGTTCCTCTGAGCCTATAGATTGTATTAAATTCAGAGGTTTCACTTTTACTTGATTAAATTATGATTAGGACTTTGATTGGGCCATGTCAGCAGGACATGGAGTCCCAACCCCCTTGGTAGGTGGGGACTAACAGAGAAAATAACAAAGCAGAGGAGAGAGTTAGAGTTTTGATGCTAGAGCCAGAGATGCTAGAGATGGCTCCATAGACATGGCAGATACCCCAGGAAGACAGAGAGAGACCCTGAGAGTCTACAGCTGACCTTGTGGAGAGAACAGAGCAGCTGAGCCCGGAAAGAAATGAGCCCTGGGAAGAGAAACATTTAGGAGAAAGAGGAAGGCTGAGCCCTTGCAGAGACTGGCAACCATCTTGCTCCAACATGTGACAACAGACTTTGGTGGGGGTAGTAACTTACACTTTATGGCCTTGTGACTGTAAGCTTCTACCCCCCAAATAAATACCCTTTATAAATTCCAATAGATTCTGGTACTTTGCATCAGCACTTCTTTGGCTGACTAATACAACTCCCAAACCTAAAACTGATAGGTGTTACCCTTGGAAAGGAGTGGAGTAGAGATCGGATAGCATATGAAGGATATTCTGGAGTTTTAATAATCTGTTCTTTCTTGATCTGGGAACTGGTTAAACAGTTGGGTTCTCTTTATAAAAACTGATTGATGTGCATTCTTATAATTTGTATCCTTTTATGTGTGCTGTACTTCAACAGAAGTTAAATAAATAAACAAATGAAAAGCTATGGTAACAAGAGATTTACAAGTGAACTCTTAGGACTGTTTCCTGTTTCAGCATGTGCTTAATAACTTTCTTTTTCTTCTGTTTAGTTTTGTATTGTATATATATAATTTTATGCGAAGTTATACATTTAAATTAATTTTTACATTTCATCTATAAATTTTAGTCCTTTGTGGTTAGATTATTTTCATTTTCTAATCTATGCTATTGCTAAAAAAAATGTAGTACAGAGTTTCTCAGACTAATTTCTTCTTAATAAAATATAATTTCTCCAATATATCCAAGTCTGCCACCATCTAAATTACTGTATCATCCCCTTGAAAAGGAATACAAAATTCATAGAAACTTTACAGAATTTTAAATTATAAGCCAAACCATAGTTTAAACTATCTCCATTCACAAAGAATGGTATAGTTATGATAGAAGCAAAGATGTCATCACATTAAATTCAAAAGCTGGATCTCTTATTGAATTAAAAAAAAGAAAAGAAAAGAAAAAGGCTAAGGAAACTAGGCTTCCTAAACTATGAGATATTAAAACAAAATGCAATATTTCCATTTGTATCTTTTAAAACTAATTTCAAAGAAATTATTTTATTTCAGACTCACACACATAAAATATGTGACATGGATCTAATTACGATGGTTACCTTATTGGTGAAATGATTTCTACTAATTCTAGGTAAACACCCTACAATTTCCTCTGGTTTGTTTTCTAGGATCATATTATTTACAATAATATTTAATTACTGTTATTGCTAATTTCATAGCAAAGAGATGAATAGGACTCTACAAGAAGCCTTGAGCCCATCTGCACTCCAATAGCATACTTGCAATCGCTGAACACAGCACTGCAGGAGAATAATTCTGACCCACTTGTTGTTGCCCAGGATGAGGCCATAAGCCTTGTCTTTAATAGACTTTCAACCCTACCCTAGTTGAAACATTATCACTTTGATGGCCTCCTCAAAGCTGTAGGGAGGGATGTTTTTAATACACTTTCTAGGTATTTATATTTAGGGGAAAAAAGTAGTTATGTGCTACCAAAAGAAAGCTTCTAATATTGCAATATTTAAAAAGAAAATTGAAAAAAAAAATTAAAACACATCTTCCTTTTTATTCATGACTTCTTTGGTCTTTTTCATTCTTCAAAAATAATTATTTAAAAATTAGTGTGGTTGGGATTGCATTCCCTATTTCCTTTATTTTTCTGGAATTTCAAATCAACCTTATTCCCACTACATAAGATAGCAAGTTATTTGTAATCTTCTCTCAGTGAAAGTCTATGCTTCAAGACAGGTGATCATGTGGCAAGCTCCATCTCTATTCAGATCAGTCTGTACTTCTAGCTAAAAACAAAATATAGTGGAAACTGAGATCCCCCAAGAAAAACTGGCACAAACCCTCAGGTCAGGGCAACATCAGTTGTAATCAATGTCTGACTCTTCTGTTTTTATGCATGAGACAGTCTACTTAACTCTCGTTGGAAACTGTTTTCTTCCAAATTGCTTTGGTGTAGGGGAGAGCTGCAGACAAACTGGTTGTAGGTGATAGTACTTGATTTTAAATGGGAACTTTATACAGACTGAAATATATATTTTATATTTTTATATTTTACCAAGTGCCTTTATGCAATTGACATGTTGAGCTTTGGTAAATGTCTGCTAAAATAGCTGAAGAATTTTCTGAAATTAAGAGGAAGAGCAATATTAATTTATCAAGATGAACACCTCATCAGTTGTGTGACTTAGAAATACATTTATCATAGATGAAGATTTCTCTTTTGATTCTTTAGAGTATACAGCATATGTGTAAAGCATATGTGTAAAAAGTACATTTTTATATTCAGCTCTTTCTGAAACACTGAGACGATAAGATACTATTCAATATTTATCAAAATAACTTGCACCTTACACTCCCTGCCACACCAAACTATCTATGGTTCCTAAATATGGTTCCAACTCATCCCAGGCCCTCTGCCCAGAATCACATACCCCCACTTCCACCCAAACACACACACACATAGAATGACTTTTTTCTGTCTTGTGAACAGTAATTCCTCTTTCAAAATTATAAGCTTCTTAGAGTATGTTCACTTACCAGTCTTAGAAAGCAGAGACCCTGCTACATAGCAGATGGCCAATGAATTAATAGTAAATGAAGGAAAAGGGAAGGACACAAAGAGTAATAAATATATGGAATATATTCATAAAACTCTGTGAGAAGAATGCATAATATTTAGTTCCCTCAAGTGACCACTTTGGGAATTTCAGAGTATATAAAAATGGCAAGAAAGTTTGCAAATGTCAACAATACATAAAGAATAGAGTATTGAAAAAACAATTCTAAGCATTGAATAAAA
The DNA here is from genome assembly GCA_026826555.1 of Tolypeutes matacus. Lineage (NCBI taxonomy): Eukaryota > Metazoa > Chordata > Mammalia > Cingulata > Chlamyphoridae > Tolypeutes > Tolypeutes matacus. Next base: position 16,263,640 of record JAKSZT010036119.1, on the reverse strand, counting down.
GTGGTGTTTGGGCTCATTATGGTAAAGTAAAAATCAAATCTCTGTTGATGTTTGGGGAAATTTTAATATATATATATTATATATATGAGAAGGGGTAGAAAGTGAAAGTTAAGAGATTAAGGCATGTAAACTTTCCACAAAGAATGAATTTTCAGCAAGAATAGTAACACGTTAAAATTTGAATTAGGGTTAATCTAAGCAAAGTAGCTTAGTTAGACTCACTCTCCTACAAAGAGGAATGATAAAATCTACAATATGTGAAAAAAATGAGCAATGATTTGATGAAACTGAAGTTTAACCAAAAGAAGGCAGAAACTAAAAGAAAGTTAAAAATTTAAACATAGAAACCATATCAGGTGAAATTTTCCTATTAATGCTCTTTTTTCCTGAGGGCATTCAAAATTTATTGGGTTTCAGAACAGCAAAAAAAAAAAAAAAAAAAAAAGGCAGTCTTGTTGGTTTGAGATGTCACAGACAGAATTTGGGGCAGGCAGAGTAGATGGATAATTAAAGGTTAATTGTAGGCTGAATAATGGACCTCCAAAGTTATCCACATGCCAATTTCCAGAACCAATAAATATGGTATATTACATGGTAAAAGGACTTTGCATTTGTAGTTAAATTAAGGATCTTGAAGTCAAGAGATAATCCTGGATAATCTGGGAGGTCCCAATGTAATCACACGAGTCCTTATAAAAGGGAGGCAGGATGGTAAGTAGAGAGGAAATATGATGATTGAAGCAGAGGTTGGAGTGATGTGTTCTGAAGATGAGGAATAGAACACAACCCAAGGAATGCAGCCAGCTTCAAGGAGCTGGAAAAAGTAAGGAAACATATTCTTCTCTAGAACCTCCAGAAGGAAACAGTCCTTCTGACATACTGATTTTAATCTATTGTGACTGATATTGAACTTCTGACCTCCAGAACTGTAAAATAATAACTTTATGTAGCCACTAAGTTTGTAGTAACTGATTTAGAAGCAATAGGAAGTTAACTCAGATGACAAATCTTGGAAAGGAGGAATTCCTATCATTTGCATAGAACTTCTGGCATAATACTTACCTGAACTATGCATGGGAAGGAGGAAGGAAAAGTACCAGTTAGAAAATAAAGGAACTGAGCAGACATTACTGTTGCTGCCCACTGCAAAGAAGATAGCACTTGAAGTTTGACCCCAATCAAGTTTAACTAGTTCATAGAACAATACCAACACTCTTCAGAGAAAAAAAAAACAGAATTGAGAGTCTCTATACAATGTCATTCAAAATGATCCATATACAATAAAATATTCCAAGTCACACAAAGAAACAGAAAAATATGGCACATAGTTAAGTCAAGATTTTAAGTCAATAGAAACCAAACTTGAAAATACTCTGATGTTAAAACTAGCCAAAAGGTAATTTGAATAACTACTAAAATGTGTTCTAGAACATGTGAAAAGATATAATTCTCATATATAACAGATGGAAAATATGGGCAAAAAATGAAAATTGTAAGAGCAGAATCAATCAAAATTTCTAAAACTGAATACTGCAATAATTAAAATGAAAATTCACTGAATGAGCTTAATTTGAGATTGAAAATGGCCCAATAAAAACTCACTACCTTTGATGATAACTGAAAAAAAGTTACCAAATTGAAGAACAGAGAGGAAAATATTAAAGATAAATGAACAAGAGCTTTAGTGACTTTTGAAGTGATATCTAACAATATACCATACATTTAATTAGAGTCCCAACAGGAAAAGGATAAGAGAATATTGACAGAAAAAGTTGTTAGAAATATTGAAGGAAAACTTCAAATACACTGAAAAAGAGAAAAGTTTGAAAACAGAGGAAAATGCCACATTACATAGAGAAAATAATACAAATAAAGGCTGACTTCTCTTCAGAAACAATCTGATTTAGAAGACAATATGTTGCAGTTTTTAAACGTCTGAAAGAAAAAATAAAAACAGTTTAGAATTCTATATTGAACAAAACTATCTACTAAAAATGAAGACAATGCAAAAACATTCTCATATAATGCAATAACTGAGAGAATTTATGTCATCAGAACTACATTTGAGTGCAAAAGGACATTCTTCAGGCTGAAGGGAAATAACAATAAATGTAAACTTAGAACTACAACAAAAAAAAAATAAAGAAAAATAGAATGGTAACTTAATTACCATTTCAATTACTTTCAGAGTTATAAAATTGAACAAAGCAAAGATTATAAAACTCTATTCTGTGCATTAAAATGTATATAGGTGTTTGACAGCAACAGAAGAAAGAGGAGAGTAGATAGAGCTACATTATTTCAAGTTTTTTTAAAGTATATTTTGCTGTATTACAATATTACTATAAACAGACTGTGACAAACTAAAGATGATTATTGTAATTCTTAGAACAAGCACTGAAAAAGTAATTAATGGAGGCATAGCTAAAAATCCAACTAATTTAAATATTAAAAATAATACATTGTAAAATATTTGATTAACCCAAAGACATTAAAAATGGTGGGAAAAAAAAAACAAAAAATTTAAGTACTTAAAATAATAGGTTATATCGAACTCTGTTAATAATTACAATAAATGTAAGTGGATTAAACATTCTAATTAAAAAGCAGAGGTATAAGACCAAATAAATAAACAAGATTCAACTAAATATTCTCTACTAGAGGCATAATTAATTTAAACACAAAGTTACCTGTAGTTTTAGAGTAAAATAATGAGCAAAAATTTATGATGCAAATACTAAATAGAAGAAAGTTGGGAACCCATATTAATTCTAGATAAAACAGACTTCAAGAAGGGAAGTATTGTCAAGAGAGAAAGAGGGGCCTTTCATTATGTTGAAAATCTTAATTCATCCAGAGGTCATAAAAGTCTTAAATGCATATGGACCTAATAACAGAGCTTTAAAACATTTTAAGCAAGAGCTTAAAAACTAAAAATGAAATAGACAAATCTACTATCATAATTGAAGGTTTTTAACATAGAACCCTACACCCAATATAAACAGAGTGCACAAACTTCTGAGTCCATATAGAATATTCACAGCAATACAACATATGCTGAGCCATAAAACATCTCAGTATGTTTCAAATGTTTAAAAGCTTACAGCATATATACTGTGAACACAAAATTAAATTAGAAATCAACTTAAAAATATTATATCTAAGTGTTGGATATTAAACAACACATTTCTGAATAACCCATGAGTCAAATAAACCACAAAGAAATTAGAAAATATTTCAAAATGTGAAAATGTAAACATGATATACTGATATTTTTGGAATAATACTGAAGCAGTGTATAGAGGGAAATTTGCAGCTTTAAATACTTATATTTGAAAAATGATTACAATTAATGATCTAAACTTCTACCTTAGGAAGCCAATAGCAGGAGCAAATTAAACCCAATGTATATAGAATTTAATAATATAAAGATGACTAAAGCAACAAATATGGAGAAAATGCTTGTGTTTTAATTTTCACTCAGCTCAATAAATTTTGTAATAATATCCTTTGATTTAGTTTTACTCCTGAGCTATTCAGAAGTATGTTATTAATCACAGGAGTTCTGTGTGGGATAGATTTATCTTTAAGCTTGATTGGGACAGCACTATACTTATCTATGAAGACACCTGGAAACCTGATACTGACTCTTGGTCTATCCAGATAAGGCAGAAATGGGTTAACAAGTAATCTGCAATCTCTTTTGGTCATACCCAGTGCCAGGTTGTTTACATTGTTTGGGAATTTGTGAATTGATGGCTAACAACTTGTTTAAATGGTTGTACTACTGGTTTGGCTATGTGAACAGTGTGTAGAGTTGCTGTGAAGTGAATTTCTATATGGTGCATCATGGGAACACAGGCTCATGCACAACAGAAACTTTCAGCAAATGACCTCTTTATCATATAGCACAAAGGGTCCAATAGAGCAGAAGAGTTCCTGTCATGGTTAGTCTCTTGTGGAGGCCAACTGCTCAGGTCAGTGTTAGTGGATGGCAGCTTCATGCACCCCAATTCACACTGGAGAGAAGAGACCAATCTGTGCTGATAATGGTTGGGTATTTATATAAGGTGTTGGGAGGGGTGGGGTGGATACCCTGCCACTAAGAATTCCTGCCCTGATAAGCAGCTTGTTCCTGGTTTCCATGTTTAAAGTCTGTAGGGCTTTTTCATTAGACCTAACATCTCCCCCAGGTTGTGGTATGGAAACAGACTGAAACATCAGCGCACAATAGAAAAGGAGGCAGGGGTAGATAAGGACTGGGAAATGGCTGTGGAGCATGTGTCCCTGATTTCCCCAGCAGTTGCCATATAAAATACAGTAAACTCATACATTAATCTATTCACACATATTTTAAAAATTCATTGTTTTTATGAAATTCAAATTTAACATTTTTAACTGGGTTCCTTTTATATTTTTTGCTAAATCTGGCAACCCTTTCAGGGTCTCCCTTCTGGAAACATTTGTCCAAGCTCTCCTGAAAGAAAGATTCCTCATGCATAGTTGATGGCTGATAAGCCAGATACAAAATGTTTGCTGTGTGACAAAGAATGGATCCAAGGGAGGTACTCCTGGAAGTGTCTAAGGTTCCCAATTCTTACCTGTACCTTCTTTCTCATATAGTAAGTTGTTATTGACATCAAATAAAGCTTTACATGATTGTGCATTGTGGAGTCCTAGGACTACTTTCAATTATCTTGACCTTCAAAGTCATTGACATTTTGAAAATATTCTGTATAGAAATTATTTGATGTAATATGGATACTAATGGGTTAAGTGAATCAAAGTTAAAGGGCTCCCACTGTCCAAATCTCAACTATCTGCACATCAAAACGAATATTGATAGTAATGAACTAATTGAATAGAGTAAAAATTCATAGTCCATACTGATTATATACATAATATATAATTAAATGAATAAATAAATACATAGAGGGAAAGGGAAAGCACTTCCACAGACTAGAATGACAATCAATAAATACAGAAGTACTAATATGGTTAGATAATCATTGCTAGATGCTGAAACTAACTGGTGACCATTGAAGCAAGATATTGACATAGTCTTGACATATCTCTGGACAAATTACTTACTCATTGCAAAGGACTGCATCTCCTTAGTAGAGAAACCTGGTAGACAGCACCTTAAACCCAAATTACCCCAAAGCAAATCAGAATCCATAATGGGAAAAATATTCATCATGTGCCTTCTAATATGATGCACTTAGTTTAATACATCACTTCATTACTACTCTCCACAGATCAAGTGACATTCTATAAAATAGTGGGCATATAATCTTTAAAAATATGAAAGGTAAGAGAGACAAAGAAAATTAAAGAAGAGTTCCAGATTAAACTAAAAGGTTTCACAAAACTAAAGTGCATGATCCTGGATTTGATAATGGAAGTGAAAAATTGTTATAAGGACATTTGAAAAAAAATGAATACAAACTGTAGATTAGAAAATATTTTATCAATATTATAAAATGGTTATATATGTTAAAATATTTATGTGAAAGGAAGTCCTTGCTTGGGAAATATCCTCTGAAATATTTAGAGGTAATGGTGCACGGTAGTTCCAAATTACTCTCAAGTTTACAGAAAACACCATATATAAGGGAAGGGGGAGAGAGAGAGAGAGAGAGAGAGAGAGAGAGAGAGAGAAACAACTAGATAACAACTAGTGAATTGGATAAAGGGTATATGGAATTTTATTTATTATTTTTGCATCTTTTCTGCAAGTGTGGAATTTAATATAATTAAACAAATTTTTTAAAAGTGAAAAAATTAAAACTAAGATTCATCTATAACTTTTATTTTTTCCATCAGTAGGACTTTGTTAGATTGATTTGATTCTTTTGCTTTTATTAAAATTAGAAATAATACAATTTCAATAAGAACAACTTTGTGTTAATATAAATTTAATTACATAGAAGTTGATCACCTCAAAATAACTGTGGTTTAATAGTGTCTTAATGTTATTATCTACTACAAATTTTATGAAAGTTAATTCAATTTTTTAAAGAGTCCATTGCTAAACATTAGCTGCTATGTCACTTATGAAAGGATATTAAAGAAAGAATTTAGAAAATGCTAATTTAGACATGTAAGGTATGCCAGTTTAGTTTTAACAATAGTCATTCTTTTCCTTCTAAATTGTTAACATTCATGGTCTTTGCTTCCTGGGGTTTTATATTCAATGCTCTTCTAATATACTGCTCAAAAGGGACATGAAACTGAAGAAGTTGTTTTCATAATTAATCATAAATTACACTTGCTGTTCTAAATGCAGCAATCTGTGAAAATTTAATTAAGAAATGAATAGAGCCAACTCTCAATTCTGAGTCAACGGTTCTTTGATTCCATTTTTTCTGTTGTATTTATTTAAATAAATGCCTTGATGCTAAAACAGAAATATACCATTGTGGCTGCCTCAGAGATTAGTTTAACTCTATCTCATTCAGTTCTGAACTACTTGGAATTAGGTAAAATCATGTAATTATCAGGATTCTGCATAACTTAATCCAGGTGTTACTGACTTTTCAACATGAAAAAGAGATTATCATGTTACATCAGAAAACAGTCATAACATTCTTACTTGACTCTAGTTTCTCTAAGACTAGGACTTATGCCACATAACTGTTTATCAGTGGATACACTTACAACAGAACCTCACTGGTAGTAAATTTCAATGAATTTGTAAAGAATTAATTAATGTTGAATACATGATTGATCTATTAATCTTCACAGAATGGGAATCATTTCAGCACCTACTATATAATACATATAAACACCAGGGTTGCTAATACAATGAAGAATAACTATCTTTGATGAACTCAGGGATATTGGAAACCATACAGCCTTGTCTTTCCTCTTGACTGTATAGTCAAGAAGAGATTGTTTCATTTTTCCTCATATTCTTTCAGAATTTATAAATAATTATTCCTATGATAAGGGACATGTAGGGTGTAAAGGAGCATGTTGCCATTATCTTATCTTGGAAATTTTGAGAAAATGTGATCATTAAGGAAGTGACATCAATGCTTAGATGCAAAGGATGACCTTAGTTTTAACTAGATCACATGGGGTGAAGAGGGTAGGATTAGAATGCTCAAGATAGTTAGAGAGAATAGAAGGCAGAAAGTGTGAAGAAAAGAGAGTGAATGGTAAGTTCTGAAAATTGAAAGAATTGAAAGACATAGAGTACAAGAGAAGGAGTACTAAGAGATAAAGTAGGAGAAATAAACTGAGGCACATTTTAAAAACTTTAAGGATTTTGCACTTTCACTTAAGAGCAAAAAGGAGCCAATAAAAATTAAGGAGGGAATGAAATGAAAGATTAGCATTTTCAAAACAGTTCTGAATATGAGCAAAGTTGTGGTCTGTGAAACTGGAGCCATGAGACCAGTCAGGATGCAATTGTAAAAATGCAGGCAGGATGTAAGAGCTTTCAGAAGGAGGGAGGCATTAATGGGGAAGGACAAAAGAAGAGTAGCAGTAAAAGATGGTATTGAGGAGGAAGATTTGCCCTTACCTTATTGTTTGATTCAATGAACAAACAGTTTTGGAGATAAGTGATTTATCCATCATTTCTACCTTATGTAACAAGGCATTTTAGGTGATTTACAAAAATATATATGTTAATATAAATACATTAGTTAAGGTAGATAACTTCTCATATCTTGTATGAAGATATGCCTTTACTAAGCTAAAGTATATATTTTTAATAAACAAATCAATAAAGTGTGTGTTAATCAGCTACTATTAGCTGGGCATTGTGGTAACATACAGTAATTCTTTTTCACAAGGCACTGACTATATAATTGCTTGAGATAAGACTTGGACAAATTTGAAGAAGCAATATAAGAAAGTAAATGATAAATACAAAGTCATTCATTTATTCAATATTCATTGAATACTTAAGTTCAAAGCAAATTTATATGGTCTGAGCCATATAGGTTCAAGTCACTTGAAACAATGTAAATATTTTTATGGATATGTGCACATATAAAGTTAAAGAAAGAATCAGTTTACCAATTAAGTCTGAAATTAGATTTAAAAAACACAGCATTACTGGAATTCAGAAGAAGGAATTAACTTAAAGTTTTTAATAACATATGCATTTTCAAACTTAGTCATATTCTCTGTACAATTTTACTAAACTTTTAAAAAACACCCTAAATTTGGGTGATCACTTTTGTTCTTCTTTATATCTAGTATTATTCTGGTTAGGGAATCATAGCAAGATTTTTGGTGAAACGGGAATGATTACTTTCATCAAACCCAAACTGTCAGTCCCTTGCTATCAGGCTGAAGTTAAATGCAAATACAAACTTTTTCCTAATTCTCTAGTTTAGTAAGTTGATATATTATCTGCAAAAAATCTGAAAATTAAAACACAAAAAATTTAGCCAAAACTGTAAAAGAATATCTGTCTTAGTCTGGGTTCCTCTAAAAGTGGACTCCAAGACAAAGATTTACATGCAACTAATTTATTTGGGTGGTACAGGAAATATCTTTTGGAAAGTGGGAAGTAAGGAAAGGGAAGGCATCAAAGAACAAGAAGAACAAAAATGAGGGCATTATTAAACCAGCCACCATAGGAGTAAATGATTAAAAGTTAAAAATAAATAAATAAAAATACATACAAATAGTGTAGGAATATGTAAGAATATATATAATTTGGGAAGCTGAGTTTCATTAAGACTGAAACCCTAGAATTGATAAAAGACACCCTTATTTAAATATAAACAATAAAAAAGTTACATGGCAAAAAAATTAAAATGAAATAAACAAGGAAAGTTTGTACTACAGCTGACATTTAATGGATTGATATCTATGATTTTCAAAGACAATTCAAACTGAAAAGAGATACATATTTCTAAAAAATTTCACAAGTTAACAATTTACTAAAGAGCTTGTCATAATAACTGTTAAGTATATCAGATGATGCTCATTGTCAAAATTGATAGGGAACAAAACTAATTTCAGAAAAATTAAAGTAACAATGAAGGATCAGTAATTATGTACAGGAAAGAAATGTTAATAGATAACACTTATGGATGGCAGTAATAAGTGGAAAGATGTGCTTTTGTTTATAGTTGGTAGAAATTTGAATTGCCTTAATAGAAAACAACTTGGGGATTTCCATTATAATCAATTATAGTTAAAATAAACATTTTTTAATGAAAATAGAACATACTAATCCTTGTGAGATGCAGTGAAGGCAGTGCCGAAAGGGAAATTTATAGCTCTAAATGCATACATTAAAAAGATTTAAAAAAATACAAAAAGCAGAATAAAAGAAGAAATACTTCAAATCAGAGGCCAAACTTCAAAACTAGAAAAACTAGACAAAGAAGAGCAAACTAAACCCAAAGCTAGCAGAGTGAAAGAAATAATAAAAGGGGAGATAATGAAATTGAGAATCAAAAAACAATAAAGAGAATCAACAAAACCCAAAGTTGCTTCTTTGAAAAGATCATTAAAATTGAAAAAAATTTTAGGTAGACTGAAAAAAAAAAAAGACACAAATAATGAAAAACAGAAATGAAAAGGGAGACATTACTAGTGACAATGTTAAAATAAAAGGGACTATGGACTATGAGAGAATACTATAAACAACAATATGCCAATAAATTAGATAATCTAAATGAAATGGACAAATTCTTAAAAATACAGAATCACTTATATTGACTCAAGAAGAATTAGAAGATCTCAGCAAACCAATTAGTAGTAAAGATATTGAATCAGTATTCAAAAACCTCCCAATTTAAAAAGCCCAGGAATTGATGGCTTCACAGAAAGAAAAAAAAAGGCATTCCAGACATTTTGCTTATGCACATCTCAGCAGGATCTCATTGATTGCCACAGTAAACAGTGCCTCAAACAGCTGGGCTCCTGAGGGATCTAGAGATATCTAGATGCTATAGGCAGAGCAGACAATCTCAGGAATTCAGCACCCTGTCAGTGGGCCTTGCTTTGGAATATATGCTCCCCAGTGTAACAGAGTTAAACTCTGTTAAATTGTGAGATTCCATTCACAATAGCAACTAAAAGAAGTGAATATCTAGGAAGAAATCTAACCAAGGATATAAAAGATTTGTAAACAGAAAACTACCAAATATTCATAAAAAATATCAAAGAAAACCTAAACAAATGTAAGGACATTGCAAGTTCATGAATTTCATAAAGAAGTCAATCCTACCCAAAGCAATTTATAGATTCAATGTAATCCCAATCAAAATTTCACCATCTTCTTTGCAGAAATGGAAAAGCCATTCATCAAATTTATATGGAAACTTAAGGGGGCCCCAACAGCTAATGACATCTTGAAAATGAAGAATGAAGTTGGAGGAATCATACTTCCCAACCTTAACACTTATAACAATGTCACAGTAATCAAAACAGTATGGTACCAGATATATAAACAAGTGGAATCTAATTGAGAGATCAGAAATCAACCCTCACATTTATGGAAAACTGATTTTTGAAAGGTGGCAATGACCATTCAATTGGGAAAAAATAGTCTCTTCCACAAATGGTGCTGGGAAAATAATATACATTTGCAAAAATAAAGAAGGAATACCCCTACCTTGTACCATAAACAAAAATCTACTCAAAATGGATCAAAGACCTAATTATAAGAGCTAGTACTATCAAACTCCTAGAAGAAAATATAGTGTCTTCAGAGCTTTGTGCTAGGCAATGTTTTCTTAGACTTTATACCCAAAGCACAAGCAACAAAAGAAAATATAGATAAATGGTACCTCATTAATATAAAAAAAACTTTTGTTCTTCAAAGGACTTTACTACGAAAATGAAACGACAACCTACATGGTGGGAAAAAGTATTTAGTAACCTTATGTCTGATAAAGATTTACTATCCAGAATATGTAATGAAATCCTTCAACTTAACAACAAAAAGATAAACAACTCTATTAAAAAATAGTCAAAAGGCTTAAATAGGCATCTCTCCAAAAAAGACATACAAATGGCCAGAAAGCACATGAAAAGATATGCAGCATTATTAGCCATGAGGGAAAATGTAAATCAAAACTGCAATGAGACACCATTTCACATCCATCAGAATGGCTGCTATTTAAAAACTGGAAAATAAGAAATGTTGGAGAAGATGCAGAGAAACAGGAACATTCATTCATTGCTGGTGGCAATGTAAAATAATGCAATCTCTGTTGAAGATACTTTGGCATTTCTTCAGAAAGCTAAATACAGAACTACCATATAATTTATCAATCCTGCTACTAGGTATATACTCAAAAGAATTGAAAGCAGGGACTTGAACAAATATTTGCACACTCAAGTTCCCATTATTCACAACTACCAAAATATGGAAGCAACCTAAGTGTCTATCAACCAATAAGTGAATAAATAAAACATGGTAGATACATACAATAGAATACTATTCAGCTGTAAAAAGGAATGAAGTCTTGATACATGCAACAACATGGATAAACCTTGAAGACATCATGTTGAGTGAAATAAGCCAGATACAAAATGACAAATATTGTATGATCTCACTGATTTGAAATGGAATAAGCACACTCATTGAACCAGAATCTATAAGATGGGTTTCCTGGGCAAGGAATGAGGATAGGGAATAGAAAGTTAAAGCTTACAATGTACAGGGTTCCTATTTGTAATGACAGAAATGTTTTGGTGATGGGTGGTGATGATAGTAGCACAACATTGTGAAAGTAGTTAGCAGCACTGGGGTGTATGCTGGGTGTGATTAAAAGGGGAAATGTTAGATTGTATTATGGTAATAGAATAAAAATTTAAAATAGACCTCTTTTTTTATTCAAATATTTCCATTTATGGGAACATTTCTCACAGAAATAAAATCACCAATATGCAAAGAATGTAAAAGATAGTTTGTTATAAAATCCCTTGTTGTAAAATAAAATTAGAAATAAAATGAATCCTATCAATAAGGAAATGACTGAATAACTACTGGTATATGAGTAACATGGAATATTTCCCTATAAAAATAATTATTTGTGTCTATGCCATTGACTTCAAAAGAGTTCCATGAAGTACTGTTAAAGTTAGATAAAAATATTGCTTGAACAGTATGTCAATGATGTCTTAAAACAATCACAGTAAATCCCCTTCATATGAGTGTATTGAGAGAGAGTTTCTTTGTATAAGAATATGGAAAAATGGTCAGAAAAAAATCTTTTTAGTTGTTAACTTTAATTTCCTTTGTGTGGGGATGGATTAAGTTAAATGAACAAACAAAAACTGCTTTAAAATAGTTTTTATTATAAAACCAGTATAAAGAATCCCCTACAAAAGTATGTGCATGATTGGGGGCATAGAGAGTTGATAAAATAATATTAATCAGACAATTATTTGAATTTCAGCCATTTCTTTTTTACTCTTAATCTTTTCCAGGTTTCAACCCGATCACACATTTCATTTAGTCATCATCTCTCCTCCAGTCTTTGATCATTCCTCAGTCTTATCTTTCAAGACCTTAACACATTTGAAAAGTACTGGCCAGTTATTTTGGCTGAATATCCCTCAGTTTGAATTGTCTGATGTTTTCTTATGACTGGATTGATGTTAAATATTTTTGGCAAGAGTACACTGCTCAGTGCATCATATCTGGTGGCACATGATGTCAATATATCTTTTTTTTTTTTAAAGATTTTATTTCTATTTATTTATTTGCTTATCCCCCCCCCACCCCCTCGCTGCTTGTGCTCTCTGTGTCCATTTGCTTTGTGTTTTTCTGTGTCTACTTGTCTCCTTTTGTTGGGTCATCTTGCTGTGCCAGCTCACCGCACTGTGTGGACGATCTTGCCTTTACCAGGAGGCCCCAGGAATCGAACCCGGGGCCTCCCATATGGTAAACAGGAGCCCAACCAACCAAGCCACAGCCGCTTCCCTCAATATATCTTATGAGTAGTAGGGCATTAATATTTTTTTTTCATGAAATATTTCTCATATTTTATAATAAACATGTATAAGTACCATAATCTGTGAAAAGAATGTCAAAGATGGAAGTTTAGAGGTAGAGTAGTAATTAAGTTGTTACTAACCCTTGGTAATAAATAGTTTTCAAATTTTGTGGGTTGTTTTTTCTTTTAAATTTTCTTTTCTGAATAGCCATATGAAATCTGAAAATACTGTTTTTAATAAATAAATTGAGGCATGGCAAAAAAGAAAAAAAAAAAGGATTCTGATCATGTTTAAGCCTTCCAAATCATAGGAATAAAATTTCTCTCCATATTCATACAAAGAAAAGTAGTATAAACAAAACACAGTGTAATCATTTTTGTGTTCATAAGAGCAAAGCCATCAATTTGATACTCCAGTTAATGGAGTTTATAAGAAAGTCCCATTTCATTTAAGTTTTATAGAGTAATGATGAAGGATTTTTGGACCCACATAAATATATATATGTTAAGCATTCTTTAAAAACAAAACTATCTAGGATTTAGCGACCTATATATATATATATATAAAAAAAAGAATGCTTAATATATATATATATATATATATTAAGCATTCTTTTTTTTTTTTGCAAATATTATTTGGTTTACTCATCAAAACAGCAAATAACAAAATAGCAAAAACCTTATCTTCTTAAATAAAAAAATGACATTCTTTATTTACCTATCAAACCTATTAAACATTTGAAATGCATTCATCTTCACGTTCATGTTTTGTAGCAATATCCTTTCTTCCCTTTTGCTCCTCTTCCTCCTAAAGAAAGTTATTCTGATTGGCTCTTCTCTAAAATGATGATGGTTTTATCTTTCTTAATACTACATACTTTTTATTGTGGTATCAAGAACAATCTAGATTTTCTCTATGTCACTTATATTTGAAGTGGATATTAAAATAGAAATTTCATCAGCACATTTCCAAGGTAACATGAAAGTTGAGGCCTAACCAAGCATATCAAGACCATTCCAGATTTGCAAATTTAAGCATCACCATTGGTATATATATATATAAAAAAAAGGGACACAAATCTAGAAACATTCTTATATTAGACATCATTCAAAATGTCCAATATAGTCCATTTCCACAGTCCTGATTTCAGATAAGCAGTTTTCTGTTTTTCTGTGGGGTCAATTTGACTGTTTCAGATTTCTTGAATGCCAAAGACAAAATCTTTAACAAGAGAATCAAGGGTAGACTTGAAAATGGAATTGTTTCTGAAGGAGCCATGACAGCAGGAGAAAGTTCTTGGCTTTTAAAAAGAGGTACATATATGTAGCAAAGAATAGAAATGAATCAAAATACATAACTTTGTACATGGTAGAAATATCCAATGTGCCACCAACCAACAACTGCCCTAAAAAAGATGTCTTGAGGTTTGAAGCTATACATAGTTTTCTTTGTATAACTCTATATTTCCATTGCCCAGCCAGACAGCTTTCCCATGATCAGTTAACCATAAGGAAGCTTTTAACTAAAATTTTTGGCAATATGCTTTTCTTCAAATAAAACAAGCTCCATAAAAGCACTATCATTAATGTTTGACAATTGAATTGGGCAAAGTCTTCCCGAAATATGTGTAATCTTTAAAAAAAAAATTTTTTTCCTTCATAAATCAGCAGTGCTCCATCTTCAAATAAATCATGAGCAGTCACAATCTTAATTCATAGACTCATATGTTCTCTTCATCCAACATTTTGTTGATACCATCACAAAGTTTTTGTAAGTGGGTTTTAAAATTTCCAAAGGGATTATATAAGGCAGCCAAAAATTCACAATCTGAAAAATGATCAAAGACATTATTAACCCGTCCATGTGACTTTGCAGTGAGGTGGCGCTGAATGATTTGGTGAAGCAACTCTCTACATTCGTTCAGCAGCCTGGATAACACGTTCCGGTCAAAGGTGTAATCAACCTGATGGAAACTGACCACGGTCATAGCGAGCTGATGGACTTTCTTCTTAAATTTCTCCATAAGTGCTAGCTCATCTTGATTAAACTTATTATTCCTGTAAAGAATGGCCAGCTTGATGACTGTTTTGATGAGGTTTTTGATGATTTTCTCTGCCTCCTTCTTGTTTTGGGTATACTCCTTGGTCACCCTGTAGAGCTCATCTAAAACCTCGCTGCTGGTGTCGTCTATTAAGGTGGTGGCGATGGATTTGGACACCATTTTACCCAAAATCTTCTTTTGTGCCTGCACAGCCAGGTTTTTGGAATTAAAGACATCTGTGGCCATGTCTCACAGCACAGTTGGAGGTTAGAAGTCTAAATCAAGGTGTTGGCAGGGCCAACCTGGAGGGTAGAATCCTTCCTTGCCTCTTCCTAGTGTACAGCATTTGCTGGCAATCTTTGGCATTCCTTGGCTTGCAGTGCAGCACTTCAATCTCTGCCTCCATTCTTCCCTCTGTCTAAGCATTCTTTAAAAACAAAACTGTCTAGGATTTAGTGACCAATCTGGCACTCCTTCTTGATTTCAGATGAAACTAAATAGGCTGTCTTCCAATTCATTAAAAATATCTGATGCTGGCCAACTGTTTTCCAGTATTAAATGTGTTAGAGTTCTCAATTGTATGTCAAAGCTTTATTATATGATTATTAGAGTTATCAACTGAGAAGGTCCCAGATGCATTGTGGAAGAGAAAGGGAAGCCTTTTATGAAAAGCTACTTCCTGCTTCCTGAACAATGATAGTTTCTACAGTTTCTCTCTAGAGAAGCGAATTTAGTCAGTGTCCATGAAATGGGAAATGAAATTTTATGAGACGTACACACACACACACACACAATACACTCATACTTTTAAATTACTTTAATGTGTCTTTTTTCTTTTATGAATATTTGTTTCCATGGTTTACTGAGATGTGTGCTCTCCCTGTATGTTTTAAGACAGTTTTTAAAGCTCTACAAGAAAGGATTACTGTCACTTCCACTTTTCCTTTACAAATGATTTTCCCTTCTGCTGCTCACCTAAAGTATAGCATGGAATTAATATAATGACCAGATGTTATGCTAATTTAACCAGGCTATCTTTAGGTTCCCACTCAAACTACTACAAACTTTATCCAAACAACAAGAAAATTTACAGTATTTATGTTTTCACCTTAATGTGGACACTTAGAGAAATATCTTGAAAAAAATAATAGATTTGTTTTACCATGCTAACTCAAACATTCACAGCATTACTTAACCGTTATAATCCTTTCTTGCAATCTGAAATTTACTTTACTGCTCTAAATATATTTGTTTGGTTTCAGATCTGGGTACACAAAGTCTTTGTTTTCTAAGTGTTCGTTTGGCAAATATTTAAAGATCTCCTACAGTGTCTGAAGGATATAAGTCTATCAAAAATATGGTCCTTACCCTGGAAAAATTCATAGTCTCAGAATAAATGGTGATGCCAAAACCATATGCTTAAAATTGTTTCCAGCACTTTTGTAGAAATCAAAGCTGTTGATTGCATAAGTTGCAACATCTACTCTTACCTAGACTATAGCAACATCTTCAAAACTGATTTCCTGGCTTCCCTTCTTCTCCTATCTAATCCAGTGAAAATGCCCTAGTGTGCAAATCTAACTCAGTCACACTCTTGCTTATCCTTTTCAGAAGCTTCCCATTTCTATAATGCAAAATACAAACTCTCTAAATGGATTGAGTAGGGGCACTCTATAATTTATCCCATAAGCCTGGATATTTTTGAGGATGAAAGCAGATACTATTAATAATTACAATAAGGTTAAGGTGCATAGAAAGGGCTATCCTTAGCAAACTGTGACATATGGTCACCTTATTTATAATGACTTACATGATTTGATTAATAGTTTCCACACCTCCACTCTTGAACATTCTTTTTTCAGTTTCTCATTTGTGCCAAACCCTCTCTTGCCTCCTGGCTTTTAAATGGTTTTTCCCTGCTTTTTTCCTTAACCCCTTCCTTTAATGGGCTAAGTCTGCGTTGAGGGATATTTCTCCATGGGTCTCTCATGCTTCTGCATGTCTTGCAAGCAAGGCTCTGACTGTACTATGTTTCCCAATAACTTTTCAAGATTAGTTGTATACTGAAAACATTGGATGGTGGAGAGCGTGTTTCCTTTCAGAGCTAAGGGCCAGCATGTTTACTGTTCAGTGTAATCCCAATTTTCTCTCTCTTCAGGGAAAATGATGAAAGTTCAGATTTCCTAAGCTCTGGGTTCCTATCCTTTAACAAACCCCACTGCATGAGTTAGTGCCATCCAGTCCCCTTTGTGGCCCTGCGGGAATTGGGTCTGATACCCTTACTACTATTGTTTCTGTGAGAAATAAGATGTCAGTCATCTCTGTCCTAGGACTCTTGTGCTTTCTACCAGCATCCAAGAAATTGTGCAGGCTAACTAGATGGCTTGCAAGTAGGGAAAAATCTCAGACCTATCACAGTTCTTGACAATGTCTAGTTCCTAGTCTGGAGAAGATGCGGAGAAATAGGAACAGTCTTTCCCTATTGGTGGGAATGTAAAAGGGCCAGCCTCTGTGGAGGACATTTTGGAGGTTCCTCAGGAAGCTAAATATAGAACTTCCATATGATCCAGCAAGCCTGCTACTAGGAATATATTCAGAAGAACTGAAAGCAAGGATGTGAACAGATATTTGCACATTGATGTTCATAGCGGCATTATTCACAGTTGCTAAAAGATGGAAACAACCTAAGTGCCCATCAACTGATAAATAAAGTGTGGTATATAAATATGATGGAATACTATTCAGCTATAAGAAATGAATTTGGGATGTATATGACAACATGGATGAACCTTGAGGATATTAGGTTGTATGAAATAAGCCAGACACAAAGGGATGAATATTTTATGGTCTCACTGATAAGAACTCAATGCAATGAGTAAACTTATGAAGTTGAATTACAGAGTATAGGTTAGTAGGAAACAGAATGTGAGATGAGAAGGGGGAACTGATGCTGAATGTCTGTAGAATATTTAATAAAGTTGATTGTAAATATGTAGAAATGGATAGAGTTGATGGTAACACATTATGAGTATAACTAACACTGCTGAATTATAAATGTACTTATGGATGAACGAGTAGTATAAGGAGGTTAATGTTAATTGAAAGACAGAATAATCTAGGGAATGTATAATATGGTGATTTCGGGGGTAGATGAGGATTGTGGATAATAATACATATACAAGAATGTTCCTCTATTACAAGGTATTAAGAATCTGGTGATACTGGGGAAAACACATCTAATATAATTTGAAGACCATAGTTAACAGTAATATTGTAATATTTTTGTAACAAAGTCAAAGAAGGTACTATATCAATGCTAAGGGTCAAAAAAAGAAGAAAAAAAATATGGGATTTAGTTCTATGAGATGTGAATATGATCAAGCATTTTTGCTGTTCATTTTCTTCGTTAACAAGGAGATCTTGGGTATGTCATTTAACCAGTCTGTGCTCATTTATTCATCTTTCGGAAGACTGGAGGAACAAATGATTCCATTTTTAGAATTAAATAAGATAAATGTGCTTAGACAGGATTTTTTAAAGTAATGCTTCCATAATTTGTTAAGCTGCGTTTTGTCTATTTTCTGAAGTTGAAATTAAGTTAAAAAAATAATATCTTTACACTTCTTCATGTTAGAGTACTTAAATTTAAAGCCTTTTAGTTTTCAAAGAATATCATTGCCTTTTTTTTTTTTTTTTTTTGCCACATTTCCACCCCTTTGGGCACCACATGGGCCTATGTTGCTACTCCAATGGTGCAGTCCAAGCTCAGAAGGGAAAGAGATCCATGCCAACCCTGGAAGCAGGACCTTTGGCAGAGAATTCTGTGGTCTAAGTTCCCAGAGTGTGGTCTAGAAGGAGGTCATGTTTCTGGGTGAGAAAATTCTCTTGGCATATGGACTCCTTGCCTGTGGGAGGAGTGGCTAGAAGAGGGCAAGGATAGGGATCTCTAAACAGTAGTGGCCTCTCTTGCCATGATTTAAAAGCAAATGAAATCTGGCCAAATAATTGGGCTTATTAATAAAAAAGCCCAAATTGTGGATTAATGACTAGGAGTCTGCACAAATCTGGATACCATAAATAATTTCTACCACAACTATAAAACAGAGAGGCATGAGTTGTTTTATGTGTTTTATCTGCTTCCTCCAACAAATATAATAACTTACTTATTCTGGGCAATATGTATGGTCTTCAGTAGGCATAAGGGCCAGAAACCAAATGAATAAAGAGGTTGAGCTCCCATAAAAAAGTCAGATATCAAAGCTCTAGATGGTGATCCTAGGAAATGGACCAAGTTGGAGGAAGAAGAAAAGCATCACTCTCTGGCTCAATAGGCCTGCTTTGCTCATCGTGGGGGGTCCTTGGGTCTGCTGAGGTTTTGAGGAGCTGTAGGACACAACAGACCTCTGTGCCCACATCATTTCTAAATCATAATTTTAAAAACTTATGTTGCTATTTAACCCCACAACATATTATTATCATTCCACAGGTATGTTTGTTTAGATTTAGCCACATTCGTACAATTTCTTTCATTCTATTCCTCCACATACCATAGGACCTCTGTTCCAAAGAAAGTCTCTTTCTTTCTGCCTATTTTCTTTTCTATTCTACTGTCCTATAACTGCCACTATTGTTCTTGGGAAGTCAGGTATCTATCTTTGCTTTAAAAGTAAGCCATTTCTTTTTTCTTTTCTCTGGTCCTTTTTAAATGCCCTCTTCCTCTTTAATTTATAATATTTTTACAATGGCCAACTTAGCTGTAGATTTCATTTTATTCTTCTTGGGATTTGCTGGTCTCCTTGAATCTGAGGAGATTCCCGTCTTTCACCAGATTTGAAAGATTTGCAATCGTTACCACTTTCCTCTGCTCAATTATCTCTCTTTCTTTCCAGGGAATAACAATAAAATGCATGATAAATCTTCTTACTCTATATCCCATATCTTTTAAACTCACCCTCTTTTTGTCTTTCTGAACTGTACCATGGATACCTTTTCCAGCATTTTTGCATGTAGTTATTGAGTTTTTCATTCCTAATGCATCCATTTATTTCACTTTCCTACTTTTCTGTCAATTTATATTTTCCAGTTTTATCTAGATATTTCTTAGCTTGTCTTTCTTTCAACAAGTGTAAGTTTATGTTTAAAATCTGCATCTTATAATTCCAATACCTCAAATCAAGTTGGAGCTTTTCCTGATGGCTATTTTTGTCTCTTTGTCTTTGTTTCTTTATGAGCTTGGTTATTTTTAATGTGTTTTGTCCATTGTTTTGGAAAAATAATTTGTAGCCAAGATGAAAGTATCTTCATTTGATTTTGTCAGATGCCTGGGGGCATTACCAATACAGGCCTATTTCAAGCTCAAATAAAGGCTTTGTAATCTTTTGTACCACCCAGGTGATGGAAATTTGGACCACAGATCTGCATGAGGACTGGCTTATGCATGCATCATCCCAGGCATGGATATTTTCTCCCTTGGCTCTTCTTAGCAGCAAGCTATCCTTTTCGTATTCCTTTGTGTATATGTCTGTGTGTGTGTGTTTGTCTATGTGTCTGTTTATTGAAAGGCTTGTTAGAGGATTTTTATTTTGCTTTCAGCCTTGTTCTGCGGTTATAGCCTGTTAGTCCCAGCTGAAGGTGAAGTCGTTTTCTATTAGGTTTCCTGCCTTGGAGAGCCCTGGCTTTTTACTTAGCCTCCCTTTCCCTGCTAAACCATAAAACAAAAAGTTCACATTTGGCTAGATATAGAAATACCCTTGTTGAGTCAGACTCCTTAGAAAACATACTCTAAGAGTTAGATTTTTTCTTTTGCAGCCTCATTGGTAAGCATTCTTGGGAGTACTATGTGTAGTTATGGAGGCAGGATTGGCCAGAGGCAGAAATGAAGCTAGGATGGGAAAATTGTGAGGAGAGAATCAGGTCTTGTAATCTGACCTAGTGATCAGTCTTTGGATAAGAGCAGCACCAGAGAAAGTGTAACCTGGAACAAAATAGCTCCTCTTAGGACAAGGGCAACTCAGAAAGAGAGATTCAGTTTATTACTTCTGGCAGCAGAGAGAATGAGTGCCTTGACCCTTAGAAGGTGATCTGCTATCAGACTGCCACTACTGTCTTCCCATTTTTAGTTACTTTCACCAGCATGATTGTGCCAAATAACCTAAGCTAGTTTATACCCAAAAGGAAATATATATTTTGAGGTTGTTACATCAAATAATTATGTTACTGAATCCTTGGATTTTGGAGATTTGTACTTTCTTCCCATATAAATAATCCAAATTTATATATGATGAATGTTTGATCAAATCAGCCACACAATTTTTGAAAAAACACCAGTAGTATAAACATAATAAAACATGTAACATATGTGGGAACTATTTGAAGAAAACTCCAAATATGAAAGAACTTGAATAAATATCATAAAGATGCCAGTTTATCCTAAATTGCAGAATAAATTTAAATTTAATTCTTATTAAAAGTCTAAAAAAGACCTATATGCCATTGAAAGAGTTGCTAAGATAGTAATCTAATGAAGAATTGTCTGGGAAAAACGGTTCTATAGTACAATAAAATAGATGATATAATTGCATTAAATTTTTTAGCGTCCTATTCCTAATCAATGGAAAAAAACATAGCTAATTAAATATAGCTATTTGATGTATATTATAAAAGTGACAGCATAAATCACTGGTAAATAGAAATTGGGGTAAATAATGATTACTTAATAAATATAAAAATCTAATTATACATTTATTAAAAAGTAAATTCAACCACAATTTTAACATGCACTACAAAATCTCACTCTAACCAACTTAAGCAAATGAATTTATTTGCAAATATAGGTTAACACAAAGAATAAAAGAGGAAAGCAAACAATTAGATCTCAGGAAAGAATGGTCTAGGAAGGTTCTACCATTGAGGTAGCACGTCAAGGTACATATGCTAATTGGACTAAGCTCCAATATGGGTTTTCATTATTTACTTTTTCTATTCAAGATTCAAAATCTAGAATGAAAAGCTCCAGTTGCCCTAACTTGGGTCATGTGCCCAATCCTTGCTTGGGAAAAAGCAAGACAACTTGCTTATTAGTCACACTGTAAGGGAAGACAATTGCAGAATAATTGGTTCTCTAAAAGTAGATACAACATTGTTACCACAAAAAAAAAAAAAAAAAAAAAAAAAAGGAAATGAAAGCGCCTCATAGGCCAAAATAACAGACGTTCATTGTTTTGCTTGCACAATTAACATATTTCCCCCAGTGAGAATATCCAATGCTGTGCTTACAAACAGGTCATAGACATGTAAATTTTTACAACTCTCCTGAAAAAGTATTTTAGAAGTTTCTAAGAAGAGACATAAAAATGCCCATAGCTAGTAACTGGAGAGGGAATCTATCTATCTAACAAATCTGAAATGTCTACAAAAGATCATCTACAAGCTGTAAGGATAGACTTTTTGTTAAAATACTCCAAGTAATGGTATCAAATAGCCTTGATTTTAATCTAAAATACAAAACTTACAAAACTGTTGAACTTGGGAAAGCCTCAGTTTCTACAAAGTGAGAATCAGTGTAACTATGTCCTAGGTCCACAGTGAGGAGAGAGTGCCTACAGTAAGTGGAAGCCATTCATATTAAAGGTATTCACTATATCCTTATTCAAATTAGGGGACACTGAGGAAAATAGTTTGGTTAAATAAATATTATAACACCTGTGAGATAGTATATACCACAATCCCACACACACATACATGCAAAACAGAACAAAACAAAACAAAAAGATTTTTAAAAAGATAATTTCATGGGAAAATGTATATGAAGTATTTTAAAATAGCAACAAAAGGGACATAAAATTATATATGGCATATTCTTAATTAGATAAAATAAGGAAAAGGAAAAATTGGAAGAAATATTTTATTATAGTAATTGTCTCTGTGTTTTAGAATTATGAGAATTTGGGGATTTTTCTCTTTATTCTTACTTTTCTGTGATATTTTAATTTAAATAACATGTTCCATTTTATCTAATGAAAAAGAGTAAAAGTTTCTTCCATTTGATAAAAGAAATTATGAAAAAAGAGAAAAATAGATTTAAAGATGCTGTCACTACCACCTATGAGTTGGTATAATATACCATATAATTATGGATAATAGAATGGACAGTCAACTGAAAGGAGCATAGTAATTTGCCTTTATTACAATATATAATAGTTACATCTTTTTGATAATATTATTTTATTAAATGAGAAGTTATGAAAATCTTGTTAAAATTTTATATAACAGCTCTTCAAATGTGGCATTTAAAAACTATAATAAATGAATTTGGATTTACCAGACTTGAAAAATAATGTTTTCTTTTATATCTGAATTATTGGTGCTTGATATAACTAAGCAATATTATCTATAAAGAATTGCATTATTATAAATATAAAAAAAAATTAAATGCCTATTTTGGATCAAATCTTTTCAAATATATTACTGCTATTAATTGCACTCTCAAGACTTACAATATATAAAATCTGTAGTGAATGACATTCACCATAACTAAATCTTTTGATGGAGTTTTACTTTGGTAGTAAATATAAACCAGAAATCTCAAGTCATATGAATAAATGAAGAAGATATTCTATGTAGTATACATGAGAGGAAGTTGTTTTATTAAACCACCTATCTAATTAACTAACCGAAGAAGAGTAATAAATATTAAGAATGAAGTATTTTAACAAGAAAATATCTAAAAGTCTTGAAAATACCAAATGCAATATTTTTCTCACTAAGTTTTAACAATGAGCAGAGTTTGATGGAAATCCATTTTAAAATACTCCAAATCAGTACAGGAAAAGGCAAGTCTTTAAAGACAAGCAATATAAATTAATCCTCAATACAAATAGTAATCCAATGGAAGTTTTGCACAATGTGTAATGATTTTATTATTGTTAAACCAGTCCACATTTTATCAAATATTTATCTTAAATTGAATTTTAGTAGATAAGAGTTAAGAACACAGGAACTTGATACAGTGAAGCCCATGAAACTTTAAACACGTATAACACAGGTTGTCTTAAAACTTGGAATTTTCTTGTGCACGATAATTGTTCCTGAACAGCTCGAAGTTTTAGCAGATAAAGCAAAAAGAATTTGGTAAACTTAATTTCGATAAGACTCATCTAATATGACAATTTTTTATTGTTGTTATAAGATCCTTTGAGAAGCTGACTCTCTTCCTCAAAAATAAAAAAATATTTAAAGTATTAAAATATGTAGCACTTTACATAAATTTTCAAGGGGTTCTTAATTCACTTGGATCTAGTTATTACTAAGAAATTTATATGTGAAAGAAATATTTGTATCAATCACTTAAATGCATTTTTAAAAACATATTTAGCCAAAAGACTTAAGTTAGTACTTAGAATATCAACATCTTTTAAAAGTTATTATGCACAAAAGATATTAGTAGATGGAGTTTCATCATTGCATTATGTTTTATGATATACTACTTGGGAAAGAAATCCAGTTAAATCTGGAGGATTAAATGAGCTTTTATTTCTGATCTGTACCATAACAATAAAATGACAGTAAAGGAATTCTTAAAAGGTATACCCTACATTAACAAAGAAAGTGCTAGAAGAGATAAGAGCAGAGGGAGATTGTCAACAAAACTTAGAAAGAGAAATTAGAGATAGAGCAGTGACAGCTGACTGAGCAGTAGAGCAAAGTTAATTTAAAAAAACAACAAGTAGACTGAATTTATATCTACTTTTGAATATACCCATTCCTATTCATATTTATGTGTGATGTATTTGTTATAAAGCAATAGTAATAACTATAGTCAATATTATAAGTTCTTAAATGTATCAAACTCTTCTCCCTAATATTTAGTTTTTCTTGTACTATTGATAAATGCTTAAAGTTTCTAAGGCTCTGAAGATAATTTCTGAAAACCAATTTGGGAGCAAAACCAAGTTCTAAGTAAAACTCATAGATGGCAAAATGAATCCACACAAAAGTTTCAGCACAATCTCTGTGAACCAAAGTCCGTAAGTTTTGCTTAAGTTAGTTCAGACAGGGTTCAGATAAAATCTGAGCTCCTGGCCTTTAGCCAAACCAAATAAAAGTCCAGAAACTTGACATTGTCAGAATACGGTTAACACTTTCAACATCTGTTGCGCCATACTCTTCTGTCTGCCAAATATGGGAGAATAATTAATCTATTTCTTAACAAAAGTATAGTATTTGCAACTACACCCATGTTTGTTATTCGTAAACTATACCTTAATAAATACGTTTAAAATTTTTGTATGGGATGATTCATGGAATGCAAATTAATATCTTCAATTCTCCAATATTTTGAGGAAATCAACCTTGTTAATATCTGCCAGATTCCAAATGTTAATGGAAAGCATATAGATTATGAAGTACATCTTCCTTGAGGTTTGTTTTTATTTTAGTCAATCAGTATACCAACATGAAACAGATGGAATTCTCACAATAGGCTAATTAGAAGAAGGTTTATAGATAAGGGATTAATTACAGGTATAAATGAGGTACAGAGGAAATAAAATTGATTGTGCTTAGACATGGAGCTAGCAGCAGCAGGACTGTCATCATTCCTAAGCCCAAATGACTAGGGAACGGAGATGTTACTGGAACCTAGAAGGAAAAAGATCCACATAGAGCTTGCCTCACATGACTATCTGTGATCTTCTCTTGGAGGAAGCAGTCACTCTTGGTGACCTCAATGGAATCAGGAAATAAATACAGTCAAAGTTCATTATCATGGTAATATATTCTATAAAGTCACTGCAAACATTGAGTTATCAATTACTGAAACATTGTTCTTAGGGGAAATACAGTGTTAGGTTCTTGAAAATCTTTTGTCACAACATTCCAGTTAACCAGTTAATACATAACCTTCTTTCATGTGTTTCTATTTAAAAACACCATATTTAATTTAGATCATTAATTCATTGACATTGAACTCATGGCCAACAGCACTATAACTCATGTGTGAGCAAAGCTTATTTAACAACATAATTTTTCTGTAAGGCCCATCAGAGCCTTCTTATGCTTAGAAACACTAGACAACATTTCAACACTTCAGCACTATGCTTAGGGCCATTTTACATGGTGAAATCATGAAAAAACAGCCCCAAAGTAAGAAAAATGTAGTACTAAATGGACCACAAAATAGGCATTTCTTTACAGCTAAAACAAGAAGACAGAGCATAACCTTGTTTAACCTCAGCTGGAAATGTGTGCATTGGGCAATTCAAACTTTTTGCTACTCTGTGCATACTCATGAAGGACCTAGAAAGTGCAGGGGGTATTTATTTGGGGTTACAAATAAATTTTACTAAGTAGGTGAATTTGCAGATGCGGAATTCATGAATAATGAAGATTGATTATACCTGGCTGTCTCTCCAGTTTCCCAGAACTTCTGATCTGGCTCCCCATTGACAAAACCCAAACTGAAGGCAGAAGGACCAGATTCTAATGTTGTATAATGATTTACAAAGTTTAGCTTCTAGTTAGAGATCAGGGTGAAAAAAAGTGGAGGATAGCTCTGGAGGGAAGAAGCTCAGCACACTTTAATATTCTGAGCTCAGGAATATACATTATGGAAGTGAAGTGGAAAATTAAATGTTGGTTATATTACTGAAATTCACAGATTTGAAAAATCACATTTAAAAAACCCCCAAAATCCAAAATTTTCAAAGGGCTTATGCCAAATGCAAATGAAAATCTAGAGCATGATAAGTAAGCTATCTATCGAAAGCTATCTCCTTTCTATGTATGTATATTTTTCATTTTTCTCTTGAAGTAAATTTAATGAAATATTTTTTGTAAAAGACTTTAGTTAGTAACATGTGAAAATGTTATTTATCACAACTTTAATATGATACACATTCTTCAGTGTTAATAAAAATTCCATTATAATGAATATTTCCCTAATAAAGTGAAAAAGGACATTTTTCCTAAGTAACTAAATTAAAATAATAGCTCTCATAGGTATTTTTCAGAAATCTCATAATATTTCAGGTAATAAAAAGTTCAGAAAATAAACAGTTAATATTAAAACCAGGATATAAATTTTAAAATTTCACTCCATTTTATCTCCATGATTCCAAAGACATTTTATAAGATTATAAAATGTCATTTCTTCTTACTGAGAGAATCAGGACAATATATTAAATGATTTATATTTTCTTATTTTACTTAATGAGAAATATTTCCTACCTTTGTGTTAAATGAGAAGCAAGATCAAAATGGAAAAAAATTGTTTCTTGATGACATATATGGCACATCTGTGGCACTATACTTTTTTTTTTTATCAGTTTGGCATAGCTGTTAAGAATGCTGCTGCTATAACCATAAAACCTATGCAAATATTTTGATTCTGGCTTTTTTTTTTTTTTTAAGTAGGCAAGATACTCAATCTTCACAAGCTGTAGTTTCTTCATCTTTAAGATGGAGGTAATGGTATTAATAGTAATAATATTTACCAATCTGTATCAGTCAGCATTCTCCAGAGAAACAGAACCAACAGGATATATGAATACATACACACATACACATGTGTATACCTGTACATACATGTGTGTATATATACATTAAGAGATTTGATATATGGAATTGGCTTATGCAGTTGTGGGGGCTGGCAGTCTGAATTCATAAGACAAGTTGAGGGCTGGACATTCTGGTGAGAATACTGCTGAATTCTTAAATTTAAATTCCTTAGGCTGGAAGCTCAGGACAGAGTGGAGGCTGTAGTCAAGAGGCAGAATTCCTTCTGAACTCTGGAACCCTCAGTTCTTCCTCTTAAGACCTCCAACTAATTGGATGAGCCCCACCCACCCAGCTGATTGTAGATGCTAATCCCATATATGAAATACCTCTGCCTTCACAAGTGGACACTATAACTTAGCCAAATTGACACATAAAATTGACCATCACATTACTCTCTCTGCTTTTTTTTTTTTAGTACAAAACAAGACATACACACAAAAACCCTCACAAGTAGCCATGTCTCTGCCCATCCAGACCCAAACATCTGCAGGCTCCAAACAGAAGAGATCTAAACTGGTTTCTACTTAGAAGAAAACTGCCCTGAAATCTCATTTTCAAATATTCATCAATTCTCTAGGCTGAAATATAAGTACCAGAGGTGAAGTGCTAAGAGGGAAGGACATTTTAAGAATACCCTTTGAAGAAATAAGGCAGATGCACCAAAAACATGCCAAGAGCCCACTTTCTCTCAGCTCATCTGATAAATTATTTTTTCTATTAAACATAAAGCATAGTCAATTCCCACCTCCACTACTAGTCACCTAATCCAAGGCGAGACCAATGCTTGATGGATTATTTCCATGGCCTCCTAACTAATCTACTTGCTGTTATTCTTCACCCTTCTTTTTTTTTTTTTCTCAACACACAACATAAAAGGATTCTGTTAGATCCTTAGATCAATCTTGTCACTACTCTGCTCAAAACCCACAAACGGTTTCCTAACTCACTCACAGTAAAAGCCAAAGTCTCTATAGTAGCCCTAAAAGACATGGGTTTCAAACCTACAGAGACAGAAAGTAAATTTGTGGCTGCCTAGTACTGGGGATGATGGGGAAATCTGGCTAAAGAGTACAGGCTTCTTTTTGGGGACAAAAAAATACACTAAAATGGATAACTGTGATGATTGCATAACTATGTGTTTATACTAAAAACCATTGAATTGCATATTTAAATGGATCAATTGTGTGTTAAGTGAATTATACCTCAATAAAAGTGTCACAAAACTTTTTAAAAGGAGGTCTGGATCTCATCTCCCCCGTCTCCCCCTCATCACTCTGCTGCAGCCACACTGGCCTCCTTGCTGTCTTTCAAACAAACCAGGCATGCTAATGACTTAGGATATTGGCGCTGGCTCTGCCATCTGCCTTTGATGTTCTTTCCCCAGATTACCTCAAAGTTCTTTCACCCTCCTTCTCTCTTTCATGGTCACTTCCCTCTGTTTCTCTCTTGCTTCCTTCAAATCTTTATCCAAATAAGTTTAAATTAGCAAACTTGCCCTTTTCTTGTGCTTGTCTGATTTATTGTTACCAAAGAATTTATTGCTATCGAAATACTATCTGATTCACTTATTTACCTTTTTGATTGTCTCTATCCTGATAGAATATAAACTCTATCAAGGCAGAATTTTGTCTATTTTGTTCACTGTGAATTCCAAGTGCCTAGAATAATGTCAGCTGAATATGAGACCATCATTATATATTTTGAAAGTATGTGAAACACAATTTTTTCCAATATATATGCCATGCCTGGATATATAGTAGTGTTATGGTAGAAAAGAAGGAGGAATATAGTCAATTTCCTGAAGGAGATGAGAGATTTTTTAAAAAGGCAGTTCCAAAAAATTATTCTAGTATTTATAATCATAATAATGCTTATATATACAGTAAAATATGTAACACATATTCTAATAATCACATGCATAGAAGATTACATTTATTAAGACTGTCATTGTTACAAAAGACTTTAACAAGCCATCTAGCATCTAACACAGTAGATGACATTAGCCTGGACTTTTAGCCTCCATTTCACTTGGATGTGGCATGTGACTGCAGTGAAATATTGTGATAATATGGACCTCCTTCAGGCTTAGCCAATAAAAAGTCCCATGGAAAACTCCTCCACATTTTTTTCTGCTTCCAGTTCACCAGGATTGCAATGCCTAAAGTGGTCATGAAAACCAGGTAGTGAAGATCAAATCTTCTTCAGCTTCAGTCTCTGAATAACTGTGTGGAATAGAGCATTGCCGTCCAACCCCTCACCTTCCATGCCTTCTTGAAACCATCCTAAACTGTATATGGATTAGAACTTACTTTATATTGAGATTTACTTATTAGGAAAAAAATTTTAGTATTGTCTGTGTAATTATTACACAGTTTACTTGTCTTTGTATATTTGACGCTATATAACACTTTTAATTCTAGATTTGCTTCTCCTAAAAGTTATTTTTTGAGATTAAGGAGTCCATTCTTAAATGGAAACATCTATGTTTTCACTGATGGTATATTTTCTCTGTGCAAACATGTAGCTTATTAAATAAAAATAATGGACATATGTCAATAGCAATTTTTTTTTTACATAAACTATTCCACTCTAAAGTCTTGGTAGAGTGGCTCCTTTTTATATTATAGTTCATTTTCTATGGTTCAATCTGATCCTAAACAGAGTTGGGGAGGAGGGGTTGCTGACAATCCAAGGTGATATGGATAACACTGCTTCAATTTGGAGATTCAGGAATAACTAATTCAAAGAGGATTTATGAACCCTGAAGTGAAATGGAATCTTTTGGGTAGTCAATACTGACTTTTTTTCAGAAACTTTTAGTAATCTTGAGAAGAAATCAGAGTACCTAGAGTGACTATTTCAAAAAAACACTCTTCAAAATACTTATCAATAATATTAGCAATTGTGTTGAGCTTTTGGGAAGGAATACTCCAAAATACTCTCTAGCATTTTTTTCATATATAATACCATAATGTAGATTCCTTTAACAAAATGCATGCACAGATTTTACTCTTTAAAGTAATGCATGGATATGTCTAAATCTAAATAATACACGGGATAAAAAGACAATTTTACACCTTTCTCCCCATTTCCAAGACCTCAAACTCTCCATTCCTTAAAAATAGCTTCTGTTCAGTTTCTTTGATCCTTCATGAAAATTTTTATTTGTCCTCTTTTCCGCATATTCTACTCCTGGATTTTTCACTTAATAATACAGCTGAGACATTTTAAAATTTAAATAGATATATATGTCTCTCTTTTATAACATCAGTTTTAATAATTGTTGACCCTTCTATGAAATATAAAGAAATTAGCAAACATACATTTCAGTCATTTCCACTCCACCATCATTTTCCATGTATTATCTTCAATATATTTCCACATTGACTAGTGAATCCTATACAAAATATTTTAAACCAGATTGATATTTTTGTTTGTTTATTTTAACTAGTATTTGGCTTTTTGTACTTGGAGACCATAGTTAGTTTTTTTTATTTGTTTGTTTGTCTTTGGAGTTCAGAAACAAAAGATTGTCATGATTCTGATCATACAATACTAAGGATTCTTGGGACTAGGTTGTCCTTTCAATCTAGAGATTCAGGTTGAAGCAAGCAGTCCCTGTGTTCCATCCATATCCTCTCAAATACCGTTTTCATTTTCATCCACAGTGTGTTGGTTTGAGTCTTTTGTGGACCCCAGAAAATTATGCCCTTAAGCTAGCCCATTCCTGTGCATGTAAACCTATTATATGTGGGAACTTTTGGTTAGATTCGGCTAAGGAAACTTTGGATTAGACCACTTTTGATTAGATTGCTTCAGTTAAGGCCCTTTGATTAAATTGCAGGACACGGGGTGGGTCCTAGACCTTTTACTGGAGTCCTTTATAAAGGGAGGACTGAAAGCAGAGACACACAGAAAAAAGCCTCAGAAGCAGAAGAAAAAGTCCTGGAGGCTGGTGGCTGGAATCGGTGGTGCACAGAGGCACAAAAATAGGTCTCCAGGAGACTTCCCATGAAGCAGCTTGAAGCTGAATAGATGAGACCAGGAGGAGAGGGGAGAGACCAGTGGACCTGCACTGAGATTTTTGCCTTACCACATGGCAGGAATCCAGGATTGCCTCCAGCCAACCTTAAGTAAGACAGCATCTCTGATGATTCCTTTATTTGGACTGTAAGCTTTTAATCTAAATAAATTTCCCTTTATAAAAGCCAGCCCAGTTTTGGTATATTGCATTTGCTTAGTTAGCAAATGCTTAGTTAGCATTTAGCAAACTAAGACATACAGCAATTCCCAGTGTAATTTCATTCACAACAATGAGAACTTGAGACTCTCTGCTAGTGAGTTGTCTTCAGTGTACTGGAACTCATTTTGCCTGCCTTTGGAGAGCTAGAAGCCTTAAGAATTTACTCACCCACCTGCTCTGGGAGCAGCTATTAAACATGCAATGTGTAAATTCCAAAGTTTCCTTGTCTCTGATGGGGATAACTCTCAGATACGACCCAATATGTCTCCAGAGCTATCCTTCTGCGATTTTGCTAATTATCATACCCTTGTTTGGCTTCCTCTTCTCCTTTCTCCACTCCCCTACTGTTTTTATCTAGGAACAATTCCAAATCATTTTCATCTTTCCTAATGTCAAGATTTACTTCCAATATATTCCTTTATTTCAGGAAAGTTTCTCTTTTTATATATGAATACTTTTTAGTTCATTTGTTCTTTTTCTATTTTTGAAGAATATCAATTATGCTTAAGCTGGCTTTCCTTTTTCCTTATTATCTATCATCATTTCTTTATTTATGTTCTTTGCCATTTTCTTTCCCCTTTTGTTTCATATAATTTATTTAAACATGTAATATTTATATTCAATTTGTATTCTGTGTCTATTTTACATTTCGTTGTTTCTAATATAGTTTTCTTTTCTAAAACACCTTTATTATATGCCACTTATTCCCTAATCTCTGACAGTTTACTTTTCATACCTCCATTTGGTCTTATGTTTTCTTTTTTATCTATTTCTTCCTCCTTTTCTCCTGCCTCCCCCCTCCCCCCTTTCTCTTTCTCTATATTTTCAAAGTCTATATTCTCTTCAGTTCTTTAGCAGTTGGGATTTAAAAAAAAATTTTTTAATGTCCACACTTCCCTGAAGTAATTCATCTTTTATATATTATTCAGTTGCTTTCTCTTTATATATTATTTTCCTCCTTTTAAATATTGTTTTTTTTATTTTTTATTGAAGTATATCATTCATACGTGAACATGCATAAACAATAAGTGTATTGTAAAGATTGTGAACTTACAAAATAAACATGCATAACATCATACAGGGGTCTCATACATCAGTCCTCCATCAACACCTCACATTGTTGTGAAACATTTGTTACTAACTATACAAGAGCATTGTCAAAATATTAATACTAACTATAGTCCCTATCTTACATTTGGTGTATTTTTCCCCCAACCCACTCTATTTTTAAAAACATATTTTTATTACAGAGGTTGTGAACTTACAAAACAATCATGCCCATGTGTAGAATTCCCATACAACACCCCTTCACCAACATACAACACCGTGGTGGAACATTAGTTACAGATTATGAGATAATATCAGACTATTACCACCAACCATGGTCCATAGCATATGTTTGACACACTTTTTCCATACCCCTCCATTATCAACACAGTACATCTTTGGCATTGATACAAGAATATTATAGTTTGGTGTTAACCACAGTCTATAGGTAATATCAATTGTAATTTTCCCATGCTTCTCCACATTCCCACCACCCTGCAGTAGTGATGTACCTCTGCTCTAGCTCATAGAAGGCATTCTTGCATCTGCACCATCAACCATAATTCTCATCCACCTCTGGGTTCACTGTATTATTCAGCCCCTAGATTATTCTTTAGCTTTCTTTCAATTGACATTTACTTCCCAGACTATCTTTTTCAGCCACAATCCCATTTATAAACTAGCTGCTACTCACTATAATTTGTTACCATCCACTCTATCCATTTCCACACTTTTACAGTCAAGTTAATTAAAACTTCTACATACATTAAGCATCAGGAGTTCTTCTCAACCTTCCTCTTTTCTTCTAATAACCTATACTCTAAGTTTAACTCCATGTGTTTATTATTCATATTTTGTTCATATTAATGAGACCATGCAATATTTGTCCTTTTGTATCTGGCTTACTTCGCTTAGTGTAATGTCCTCAAGATTCATCCATGTTATCATGTGTATCCCAATTTCATTTCTTTTTACTATAGCATAGTATTCCATTGTATGTATATACCACATTTGTTTATCCATTCATTGGTTGATGGACACGGGTTGTTTCCAACTTTTGGGGATTGTGAATAAGGCCACTATGAACATCGGTGTGCAGATGTATGTTCGTGTCATAGTTTTTAGTTCTTCTGTATATATTACTAGTAGCGGAATTGATGGATCATATGGCAGTTCTATATTTAGTTTCCTGAGGAATTGCCAAACTGTCTTCCACAGAGACTGCACCATATTACAATCCCACCAACAGTGAAGGAGTGATCCTATTTCTCCACATCCTCTCCAGCACTTATTATTGTCTGTTTTTTTAATAATGGCCATTATATGCAGTGTTAGATAATATCTCATTGTTGTTTTGATTTGCATTTCCCTAATAGCTAGTGATATGAAACCCTTTTTCATGTGCTTTTTGGCCATTTGTATTTACTCTTTGGAGAAATGTCTATTTAAATCTTTTGCCCATTTTTTAACTGGATTGCTTGCTCTTTTATTGATGAGTTGTATGATCTCTTTGTATAGAGTGGGAATCAAGCCCTTATTGGTTATGTGGTTTCCAAATATTTTCTCCCATTGAGTGGGCTGCCTTTTCATCTTCTTGATGAAGTCCTTTGAATCACAGAAGTATGTAAGTTTCAGGAGGTCCCATTTATCCATGTTTTCTTTTGTTGCTCTTGCTTTCAGTGTAAGGTCTAAGAATCCACCATCTACCACCAGGTCTTGAAGATGTTTCCCTACATTTTCTTCTAGGAACTTTATGATACTTGCTTTTATATTTATTTATTTTTTATTTATTTTTTTTTTTTAAGATTTTATTTATTTATTCATTTATCCCCCCCTTGCTGCTTGTGCTCACTGGGTCAGCTAACCATGCCATGCGGGCGGGCTTGCCTTCACCAGGAGGCCCCGGGAACCGAACCCGGGGCCTCCCATATGGTAAATGGGAGCCCTACTGATTGAGCCACAGCCGCTTCCCACTTGCTTTTATATTTAGGTCTTTGATCCATTTTGAGTTAATTTTTCTATAAGTTGTGAGATAGGGGTCTTCTTTCTTTCTTTTGGCTATGGATATCCAGTTCTCCCAGCACCATTTGTTGAATAGACTGTTCTGTCCCAGCTGGGTGGGTTTGACAGGCTTGTCAAAAATCACTTGGCCATAGATGTGAGGGTCTGTTTATGAACCATCAGTTTGGTTCCATTGGTCTATGTGTCTGTCTTTATGCCAATACCATGCTGTTTTTACCACTGTAGCTAGGTCATATGATTTGAAGTCTGGAAGTGAGCATCCTCCAAGTTCACTTTTCCTTTTTAAGATATTTCTGGCTATTTGGGGCCAGAAATTTACACTTCCAGATAAATTTGATAATTGTATTTTCCATTTGTTTTAAAAATGCTGGTGGAAATTCTATTGGGAGTGCATTGAATCTGTATATTAATTAATTTGGGTAGAATTAACATCTTAATGGTATTTAGTCTTCCAATCCATGAGGATGGAATGTTCTTCCAATTATTTAGGTCTTTTAAAATTTCTTTTAGCAATGCATTATAGTTTTCTGAATACAGATTCTTTACATCCTTGGTTAAGTTTATTCCTA
The DNA here is from genome assembly GCA_026826555.1 of Tolypeutes matacus. Lineage (NCBI taxonomy): Eukaryota > Metazoa > Chordata > Mammalia > Cingulata > Chlamyphoridae > Tolypeutes > Tolypeutes matacus. The sequence continues at coordinate 16,228,239 of JAKSZT010036119.1, read as the reverse complement.
AATATTTGATTCTTTTAGTTGCTATTGTAAATGGAACTTTTTCCCTGAATTCCTCCTCAGATTGCACATTACAATTGTATAGAAACCCCATTGATTTTTGCATATTGGTCTTGTATCCTGACACTCTACTGAAATCGGTTATTAGCTCTAGCAGCTTTGTTGTAGAATTTTCAAAAGTTTCTATATATAGGATCACATCATCTGCAAATAGTAAAAGTTTTACTTCTTCCTTTCCAATTTGTATGCCTTTTATTTCATTTTCTTTCCTGATTGCTCTAGCTAAAACCTCTAGCACTATATTGAACAACAGTGGTGACAATAGGTATCCTTGTCTTGTCCCTGATCTCAATGGGAAAGCTTTCAGTCTTTCACCATTGAGTACAAGGTCAGCTGTGGGTTTTTCATAGATGGCCTTTATCATGTTGAGAAAGTTTCCTTCAATTCCTATCTTTTACAGTATTTTTGTCAAGATAGGATGCTGTACTTTGTCAAATGCCTTTTCTGCATCTATCGATAAGATCATGTGGTTTTTTTTTTTCCTTTGATTTATTAATGTGGTGAATTATGCTGATTGATTTTCTTGTGTTGAACCACCCTTGCATGCCGGGTATAAAATACCCACTTGATCATGATGAATAATTCTTTTAATGTGTTGTTGGATTTAGTTAGAAAGTACTTTATTGAGGATTTTTGCATCTATACTCATTAGAGAAATGGGTCTGTAGTTTTCTTTAGTCATAGTATCTTTATTGGGCTTTGGTATTAGGGTAATATTTGCTTCATAGAATGAATTTGACAGTGTTCCTTCTTGTTCAATTTTTTGGAAGAGGATGTGTAAGATTGGTATTAAATCTTCTATGAATGCTTGATAGAACTCACCTGTGAAACCATCTGGGCTTTTCATTTTGGGGAGCTGTTTGATGAGTTTCAATCTCTTTACTTGCCATTGGTTTGTTGAGGATTTCTATTTCTTCTAAGGTAAGTGTAGGTTGTTTGTATGTTTCTAGGAATTTTTCTATTTCATCTACATTGTCTAGTTTTTTGGCATAAAGTTGTTCATAGTATCCTCTTATGATCTCTCTTTTTTCTGTGGGGTCAGTTCCCATTTTCATTTTTTATATCATTTATTTGCATCTTCTCTTTTTCTTACTCAGTCTAGCTAAGGGTTTGTCAATTTTGTTAATCTTCTCGAAGAACCAACTTTTGGTTTTGCTAATTCTCTCTATAGTTCTTTTGTTCTCAATTTCATTTAATTCTGCTCTGATCTTTGTTGTTTCATTCCTTCTACTTGCTTTGGGATGAGTTTGCTGTTCTTTTTCTGGTTCATCCAGTTGTGTAGTCAGGTCATTGATTTTAGTGCTTTCTTCTTTTTTAATGTAAGCATTGAGGGCTATAAATTTTCTTCTCAACATTGCCTTTGCTGCATCCCATAGGTTCTGAAATGTTGTATTCTCATTGTCATTCATCTCGAGATATTTATTGATTTCTCTTGAAATTTCCTCTTTGACCCACTGATTATTTAAGAGTGTGTTGTTTAATCTCCATATATATGTGAATTTTCACTTTTTCTGCTGCTTGTTGATTTCCAAATTTATTCCATTATGATCAGAGAAAGTGCTTTGTATAATTTTGATTTTGTTGAATTTATTGAGATCTGCTTTGTGACCCAACATATGATCTATCCTGAAGAAAGATCCATGAGCACTTGAAAAGAATGTACATTTTGCTGTTTTGGGGCGCAATATTCTGTGTATGTCTATTAGGTTTAGTCCATTTACCATATTATTCAAGCTCTCTGTTTCTTTAATGATCCTCTGCCCAGATGTTCTATCAAGTGCTAAGAGTGGTGTATTGAAGTCTCCAACTATTATTGTACAGAAGTCTATTTATCCCTTCAGTTTTGCCAGTGTTTGCCTCATGTATCTTGGGGCATCCTAGCTAGGTGCATATACATTTATAATTGTTATTTCTTCCTGGTGAATCACCCCTTTTATTAATATGTAATGTCCTTCCTTGTCTTTAATAACAGTCTTGCTTTTAAAGTATAGCTACCCCGGCTATTTTTTGGTTACTGTATGCGTGGAATATCTTTTTCCAACCTTTCATTTTCAATCTATTGCTATCCTTGGGTCTAAGGTGAGTCACTTGCAGACAGCATATAGATGGCTCATATTTTCTTATCCATCCCACTAGTCTGTGTCTTTAGATTGGGGAGTTTAATTCATTAACATTCAATGTTATTATTGTAAAGGCAGTTCTTATTTTATCCATTTTGATTATTGGGTTTTATCTGTCATTTTATTTTCACCATTATTTTGACACTTTTGGTTATTGTTGCTGATACAGTCATCATTTCTAGACTTGCTTCCAAGTCTCTCTCTCCTGTCTTTTCTTTTCAGGCTGTAACATTCCCTTTAGTATTTCCTGCAAAGCCAGTCTCTTTTTTTTAATTAATTTTTTCAGTTTCTTTTTATCTGTGAATGTTCTATTCTCACCCTCATTTTTGAAAGATAATCTTGCCAGATATAAAATTCTTAGCTGGCAATTTTTCTCTTGCAGTATCTTAAATATATCATACCACTACCTTCTTGCCTCCATGGTTTCTGATGAGAAATTGGCACTTAATCTTATTGGGTATCCCTTATGTGTTACACATTGCTTTTCTCTTGCTGCTCTCAGAATTCTCTATTTGTCTTTGGCATTTGGCATTCTGATTAGTATATGTCTCAGAGTTGTTCTAATCAGATTTATTCAGATGGGAATACATTGTTCTTCTTGGACATGTATATCTGTGTCCATCAATATGGTTGGGAAACTTTCCACCATTATTTCTTCAAATATTCCTTTTGCCCCTTTTCCATTCTCTTCTCCTTCTGGGACACCCATGACTTGTATGTTTGCATGCCTCTTGCTATCATTAGTTCCCTGAGAACCTATGCAATTTTTCCATTCTTTTCTTTATCTGTTCTTTTGTATGTTCACTTTAGGAAGCCATGTCTTCAAGCTCCCTGATCCTTTCTTCTGCTTCCTCAAATCTGCTATTATATACCTCCAGTGTATTTTTAATTTCATTTATTGCACCTTTCATTCCCATAATGTCTGCTATTTTTCTGTGTATGTTTTCAAATTCTTCTTTGTGCTCCCCCAGTGTCTTTTTAATATCCTTAATCTCTTTAGCCATCTTATTGAATTTATTAAGATTTGTTTGAACATCTATAACTAGTTGCAACTCCTTTATGTCATCTGCAGGCTTATCTCATTCCTTTAACTGGGCCATATCTTCCTGTTTCTTGGTATGGATTTTAATTTTTTGTTGATATTTTCACATATGGCTTGCTAGATGTATTTATTCTGGGTGCAGTTTCTCCCTTTAGTTTAGGGCTTTCTTGTCTTTTCTCCCTTCTTGTTGTATAGTAGGAGTCGAGGATATAGTTGATGTTGTAAGCTATAGTGGCTGAAGCTGCCCACGTTGCCCCAGGAATTGATTAAGCTTCTCCCACCTTTCTCCTCTGTCAGGGGTAGGGACAGAGTTGCAGCTGTGTATAATAATCCAAGTTGGGCAGGACAAGACTGTCTGTAGTTGCTTGTAGAGACTGATGAAGCTTCATACCCCTTCCTCCCCTACCTTGGGTGGGGACAGAGCTATAGTTGTGAACAGCAATCTGTGCCTTGTGGGTCCAAAATGATCACAGTTGCCCAGGCAAACTGATGTAGCACCAGACCCCCTCCCTGCCAACTATGGTAATAGGCCTTCTGGAGTGCCCAATTTAATCCATGTGTTTCAAATACACCTGCAGTTGCCCTGAGAGGCTGAGGGAGTACTGTCCCTTCTGCCCTTTAGGTGGTGGGAATGGAACCACCAATGTCCAACAGTTCAGTCCCTGTATGCCTAAAGTCCCTGTTATTGCCCGGAGAGGCTGTGGAGATACCAGACCCCTCCTATCCTATTGGGTGGTGGGGGTGGTTCTGCAGGAGCCAACAGTTCAGTCCCTTTAGGCCGAGAATACCTACCATTGCCCAGAGAGGCTGAGGAAACATCAGCCCCCTCCTCTCCTGTGTGGTGTTGGATCCACAGGCACCCAACAGTTCAGTCCCTGTAGGCTGAAAGTACCTGCTGTTGCTCAGAGAGGCTGAGGAAACATCAGCCCCCTCCTATCCTATTAGGGCATGGGGTTGGATCCACAGGCACCCAACAGTTCAGTCCCTGTAGGCTGAAAGTACTCGCCTTTGGCCAAAGAGGCTGTGGAGACACCAGACCCCTCCTATCCTATTGGGGGTGGGGGTGGGGGTGGGGGTGGATCAACAGGCATCCAACAGTCCAGTCCATGCAGGCTGAAAATGTCTTCCTTTGCCTGGAAAGGCTGTGGAAACACCAGCACCTGCCTTTCCTATTGGGGAGTGAGGGTGGATCCACAAGTACCCCCCCAGTCCAGGCTGTGTGGGCCAAAAGCACCTGCAGTTACCCAGAGATGCTGGCAATCAGTCTGTCTCTTGTCCTATTAGGGATGAGGGTGGAGCTACAGGTGTCCAGCAGTCAGGTTTGTGCAGGTCAAAAGCACCTGCAATTGCCCTGAGAGGCTGAGGAAACACTAGCCCCTTCATATCCTATGGGGGGACAGAGGTGGAGATGGACTTGAAAGCACTCAACAAACCAGTTCGTGTGGGCTGAAAATGCCTGCCATTGCCTGGAGAGGCCAAGGATACCCAGCTCCTCTCCTATCCTATTGGGGTGCAGGGATGCAGGCCCAGGTGTCCAGCGGAGAGCACCTGCAATTGCCTGGACAGCCTGGTGCAGGTCCTGCCAGCTTCCTCTCTGCTGAAGTCCCTAACTTCACTGGATTTTTAGTCAGCCAAGCTTCCCCCCATTCCAGGGCGGAGTCAAAATGGTGGCTACCAGACTCTTTCCAACTTGGACAGGCTCAAACCCTAGCTGTTTCTAGAATTATACTTTACCCAGCCGAGTCTGCTAATTAGTAGCTGAAGTCGGTGGACAACTGTCTCTTCTTCCACACTTTATGGGAAATGGGGCTTCTAAACAGCCATAGAATAGCTCCTGTGACAACTTGTGGCACTGGAATAGGATGGGCACCAGCCTCTGTAGAGTGGCTTGAGTTTCCCAGAGAGGTGGTGAAGGTCTCCCCAGCTTCTTCCCTGCCAGAGGGGGGGCTGGGGTTTAGGCTAGAGCTGCAATCCAATCTGGGTGGAAAGAAGCCAGTCCCTACCAGCACTGTGATTTTCAATCAGCCCCACTTCCCCTCATGCCAGGGGCAGAGTTAAAATGGCAGCTACCAGCTTCCTTCTGACCTGGACAGTCTCAAAGTTTAGCTCTTCCTAGGATTATACTTTAGCCTGTTGAATTTACTGATCAGTAGCTGAAGTCAGTGCCACACTTTGTCTTCCTCTCCTTTTTTTGGGAAATGGAGCTTCCAACTTCAGCCACAAAATAGCTCCCAAGGCGGCTTGCACCTTGGGCACTGACCTTTGCGGCATGGAGGGCTCTACTCACAAATTCTCTCTGCAGATGCAGTCTCCTCCTTCCATACTTTCAAGGATGTTGCAGGATGCTCTTCTGGTCTCCTGGGGCCTCCAAACAGGTGCTTTAGATAGCTCTGGGTGATTACTAACTGCCCTGTAGCACGAGCTGACTCCAGGAGCTCCTTACTCTGCCACCATCTTGGCTTTCCCTCTAAATATTGGTTTTAAAAGATGTTTTTGTAACATTCAAATAGACTTCAGCCTTGTAGAGGCATACTTTTAGATTTATTATGAGGCAACATATAATAAGGGCTCTATATGTAGTATCCAATTTAATTCTCACATCAAATGTAAGTCCATTTTTACTCATGATTTATAAAGAGGAAACTGTTAATGAGATTAAATATTCTGTCATGAAATATGACTATATTTAAACTGATTTTTCTCTGCTTGTTATTAATTTTATGGGGCTAGTTCTGTAAGTAGAAGTCACTTATCTTATTTCTGATTATAGACTGGGACATGTGCCTCTTCTTCCTGGTGCATAGGAGGATTGTTCTTGCTTCCCCATTGAAAGGTGGTTGCAGCTATACAACTTACTTTGCCTAATGAAATGTGAAAGAAAGTGACTTGAATGTCTTTATAGCCTGTCCCAATTCACTTTAGCGTATAGTTGGCAATTTGGTTAGATTTATAGTTCTTGGCATTTTGCATTTTACACTGCAAAATTTTTAGAAATTCTTGTATTTTCATTTTTCAGTAAAGTCATCCTGATCTCATCTTGACTTCTTTTTTCCTTTGGAAATGAACTTTTATTTCCAGCTGGACTATTTCTGTTTCTAAAATTTTTTTTCATTGAAATACAATATTGCCAATATCATAAAGATTGTCAGGAGAGGAATAAGACTTATGGGAACTTTTGTGCTTTGTTTTGGTTTTTCTTTTTATAATTTTATTGAAACTCCAAAGTTTGGCCCCACTCAGGTTGGAAGCTTAACCTGTTCTGTGAGTGATAGAAAAATATCACTTGAGTTTTGGTTTGGGCTACTTCTTATGGATAGCAACCAAATTGGTGAGACTGTACAGTTAATGGGCTATGTTTGTAGTTTAGTACCTGATTTTCATTGCAGAGATATCTCTTTTCTGTAATTGAAAAGTAGAAGTACATCCAGACCTTACCCTCCCAGTCAGGAAACTAATTCAGGAAAAAAAAAAAACAAACACTGGCTAAGCAACTTTTTCCTCCAGTGCCTTTTCCCCCTAAGTTCTGTAATGGACTAATTAGCTCCAAAAGAGGTACCTCTTGATCTTCATATAACCTACATAAGAATTTATTTTATTTTCATAGTCTAATATGAAAATCCTCTTTTGGTTTGCTCTGCATTGAATATCTGGCAGTTATTCTTGGATTTTGGTGGAGGTTATACGCAAGCATGAAGTTTTATTTCCATTTTTTATTTCACTTGCTAAGTATTTGGAATTTTGATTTTATGTTATTCATTCTGTTTAAAGTAAAATAAATGCTAATATTTTGACTTGAGAAAAGATGGTATTTTATTAAAGGTTACAATCTCAATAGGCAGACTAAATGAGTTCAAATCATGGGTCTGATAATATCTAGATCTCTGGTTTTGAGGAAATTACTAAGATTTCTTTGCCTCAGTTTTCTTATATGTAAAATGGGATAACGATTGCAGGCAATTCATGGTGTTGTTTTGAGTATTAAACACTTGGTAATTGTTGGCTAAATTTATTAGCTATCATCTTGTCTGGTGTTCCCTCACCCTATTCTTTATGTATCTTATCACATCTAATCCTCCTAACACAAGTATAAGTAGTGATAAGCCATGTTTCATATATAAGAAAACCAAGGCTTATAATGTTTAAACACTTTCCTAAATCCCATAGACTAAAAATGACTATACTGGGCTTGAAGACAATGTTAACTAATTTCTCTAAGACAAAATACACTTTCAGCCCACCATAGTGCCTTTTGAAATTTTCAAATGCATTGCTGAAATTTATTCCTTATATTCAATAATCATTTCAAAATTTTCCCCAATAACATATTTCACATACATGAGTATGACAAAAGAGACATAAATATTCTAGTAGCCTTACAAAAGAGCAAAAATATTTATTTCAAATTTCTGACCTATCAAGTTTAATGTATTTCTATTTTAAGTATTACAATATTTACAAAGAACTGCCTTATGTTTTTCTGGAGACTTCTGAACTAGTAATTAGTACCATGAGGTAGAACCATAAAACAGTTTATACTGCTGTTATCTCCTTGTGTGTGTGTGTGTGTGTGTGTGTGCGTGTGTGTGAGAGAGAGAGAGAGAGAGAGAGAGAGAGAGAGAGAGAGAGAGGTATTGGGTAATTCTTTTCTTTCCAGAAATTTACCACATTGTGTACTCTCAGTCTCTTTCATGCTATTATAAACCTAAATATCTCTCATAGTATGGATAAAACTTATGTAGCTTATGACTGGCATAAAGTAGCTATTCAATACTTGATTCAATGACTATATATGGAAACCAATGGGTATTTTGAAGCTGAGATCATAGTCAAAGTCTAATCCTGGGATCAGCAAAATTTTTCTGTAAAGGTCCAGATAGTAAATATTTTAGGCTTTGTGGGCCATACTATCTGTGTCACAACTGCACAATTCTGCCACTAAAGCACAAAAGTAGCCATAGACAATACATAATGAATAGGCATGGCTGAGTTCCTATTAAACTTTATATACAAAAATAGGTGGTAGGTCAGACTTGGCCTATGGGCCTTATTTTGTCAACTGCTTATCTAATAAATCAGGAAAATGTATAATAGTCATTTAGTTTTCTTATATTGTCCCTTATTTCCACAATTCACCTCCTCCATTCTACAATTCTTTTAGGCATTTTTAAAGAGTTTTTTGAGAACTGAGATTTTCCTATGATTATAATTTACAGTTTTAAAAATAGAATTTAAAAAGGGTCCTCATAAAGTACTGAAATTTAAAAACAGAAAAACTAAACTAAAATATAAATAAAATCTTTTGGAAACATATATATATATATTTTAAATATTTCATTTTGCAGGAAAGAAGGATACTCCCTTATCTAGATTGTCAAATATGTTGGCATACATCTTTTTCTTTTTGTGAAAAATAGAATATCCCCTATTATCCTTGTTTTGTCTTTAGGATCTGTTGTAATGTTCTCTTTTTCATTCCCAATAGAAATGAATGTTTTCTGTTTGCAATCAGTCTTTTATACTTTTTATTTTTCCTAGTTTCTGTGAATGTGGTTATGAAGGCTTTTGTATCTTTTTTAATATAAAAAGATAATTGTCATTTTTTTATTAGCAGGGTAAAATTATTTTTGAATTAGCAAGGTGCTAATGTTCGGAAAGAAGAGTTTGGTTGCTTGAGGTTCTTTATTCTGATCACAAGACAATAGTTCCTTCTATTTATAAATTGAGAATGTGTGTAGAGAAAATAAAGTTTAAAAATATTTAACTGCTTAATTACAGAAATGAAAAATGAGAGCTCCATGTTAGTGAAAGAAAGTAGGATATAATACAAGGATAAACTACTTAAAACTTGCTAGTAAAACAACAAAACTTATTGACAGGACAGAAAGAATAGACATTGATTGGCAACTACCATGTGTCAGATAATCTGCCAGAAATAAAGAGTACAAAAATGAGTTCCACAGCATTACAAATTGTCTCAAATCATCAAATTCTCCTTTTAAAATAATTAACATTTTTTTAATAAAAGGAGACTTTCTGAAATAGCATACTTGATACTCAAGAGCAAGTAGAAGGAAGCAGATGTAGCTCAAGTGGTTGAGCATTGCTTCCCGTGTACGAGGTCCTGGTTTCAATCCCTAGTAACTCCTGAAAAAAGAGGTAAATCTTCTTACGTAATAAATGCCCTATAAAACTAATAAATAATATTTAAATATGTAAAGCATTCCTAAATTATATTAGAGTTAAATAAATGGTACTTGTGAGGTTTGGAAAATTGAATTTGTGAAGGGAAATCTGGACTCACCTTTTGGATATTACCCATTGGATACCTAGCTACTGGATAACATTAAAATTTTAAAAACTTATTTATATGGATATTTTCATGAATACTAGCCCTTTAGAACTGTCCATATTTTATTTAGACTTCATACTTCAAGAGGGAAATAAAGGCCTTGTTTCAAACCGTAAGTAAATGAGGGTTTCTTGACCAAAGTTGTTTTGTTTTGTTCTCATAATTTGCTTTAGAATTGCTCATACTCATAAACTGTATCAGACATGTGGGAATATCACATTGGGAGAAAAAGAAAGATATTGCATTTGAGAAGTTAATTTCAGGATTTATAGTACAGGGATACTTTTGAGTAAATCATTTGTTATATACTCCTTATAAAATCAAGATACAAGAATGGTCCAAATAAACATGTAATATACCATAACAATGAACATAAAATAGACATGGTTTTAATGTTAAAAGCAAACTGTTTCATCTTTAACATAATAAAGAAATTATTAAAAATGATCCATTGTACATTTTTTAAAAATATCACTCCCATACTATTGCCTATTAAATAAGCTACCTATAATGCTGCTAATTACAAGGATAAGTTTCTCAATTATGGTCATCTAAAAAGGCTATAAATGTATATATACCTATAGTTAAATCAGATATAGCACCGAAAAAAGCATCTGGATTAATTTGTGGTTGTTTTATCACCACATGTTCATTAGACCTCAAATTATTAATCTGCAAAATAAGCCATGGAATCTTGAGTCAACCATTACTTCACTGAATGTGATTTATATGTATTCTAAATTCATCTGATGCCTTCAAGTGAATAGTGCCATTTACTAATGAAAAAAAAAAAATGGACAGAGATGCTGGGTCATGGAAAAACAGAACAATAAGAAAAAAGAAAAATCAAACCAGTCAACAGTGGTAACTGCATAAATGTTGGGTTTGTGCAGCCACAAATGAAAATGAAGACACCATCTATCCTCAGTTAAACTTTTACTTTCAGCTGGGAGACAGACTATGAAATATATTTAGTAACATTTATAAAATAACAAATGTACAAATGAATTAGACATACATGTAGTAAGAACAATGCTGATGAAATTGAGAGGAGTTAATCAGTCACAATTTCCTGGATGAGACCAGCTTGACAACTTTTAAATTGTATTCAGGCAACATATTCAAGAAACCTTAATTAAAAATAATATTTTCGATGGGCTATATAAATACAGGAGTTGAAGATAAAGGTATTTCTAATAAAGTTTAAATGGCAAAATTGTGCTTTGCCATATGTACAGAATCTTAAATTACTGTTATTTTTCACCTTTTTTGACTTTACATTTATATTCCAACATGGAGATACAATTAACAATATTTTAAGTCTGAATTTGCTGAGTAAATTTGTAAAGCTTGGTGTTTTGTCTCCATGTTGTTGCTGACAAAGAACTTTCAAGGACTCTTAAAAACAATAAAAAAACATAAAAGCAAGCAAACAAACAAAAAAATCTTGTGTAGGCCTTCTCTTATACTGGCTCTCTCGTAGAGTGTGCTGACCTACCAAGAGAAGCTGTAGTGTAGTCAATGAAAGTTCAACAGTGTACAATGGCACGAAGAGATGTCTCTAAAGCGGCTTTTAAAAATTTATTGGGTTTCATTAGTCACCAGTCAGAGTGTGACTCCAGAGTGCAGATATGTAAGTCAGGACTGACAGAGCTATAGCAGAGCCAAGGAGATACCTAGAAAAGAGCATGGCAGGAACACCAGAAAGCAAGAGAAAACCATATCTGACATCAGGTTCAGGGTACACATAGAACTTTGTGAGACAGCAGAGAAATGAGTCTAATTACACACAGTGAGTCAGAGATTCAGCAAATTACAGCAGAATTGGACATATGAAATAAGAAGATTTTGCAGTTTAGCCTCTCTTGCCACCACCACCATCATGCTGCATGTGAGTGAATGTTTGAAGGCCTCATGGTTTAGGGAACTCAGGTGTTACTGATGAGCATTCAAGGAATTTCAGAAACAGAAAAACTTACTTAGTAAGATGAAAAGTGTGTGGTCACAAATCAAGGCAGATGTGTACATTAAAAAAAGTTTATTTAGACACTCTGGCCTTGTATGGTTGTAGAATGCTTCAGTCAAACTTTGTCATAAAGTCAATAGGAGAAATTTTTCTTTTGAGTTTGAATAAGAGGTGCTGAAAAACTAAGTTCAATTGATGTTGACTGGGGTAGTTTTGATGTGGTTGGCATGTTGTGGCTTTTGGAAATGCAGTCATATAAGTGTGCATTTAAAAATGCATAAATGGCTCAATCTATCACAGTTGAAAAGTGTATTTAAGGAAAAAAACACCTCATGTCAAACAACCCACGTTCGGATTTAATGCTCACGACAGCTCTTATGACCTGTTAACACTGCCGTTTTATCTTAGCTTTCCTCAGAGTGGGTACATTATATTAGCTAGCTGTTGTGACCTGATGATGAAAGCTGTGATAAGTTTTGGGGGTTTCTTAAACCTTAAAGGAGAAATCTAATCTTTATTGTTTTTTAAAAAAGAAAATCTAAAGCAAGGGGGACAGCCATATGGTGCTCCAAACCACAAGGGAAATTAACTTCTTTTTATAAAGTGTTCCCACTACAAAAAAGGGTAACTCTTCTGTTTGTCATTATATTTTATGAGGTAACTTCAATGAAATCATGGAAGTATTATCATATGAACAGCAAAGGATAAAATCTCTTTTGCCAGGGCCCTCAAAGGATAGGAAATTTGGAATATGGCACAATTGAAGCCTTTTTTCCACACTGTAAATGCGATCCAAGATGTGGTATGAGTGAGTGACAGAAGGGTTTCTTGCCATTTAAGAAGATACTCAACATTTTCTAAACTTTTATGTGGGATATTGGGATATGAGGGTATATTTTACATGCCTAATTCAGGAATTAAATTGTGTTTTCAATCGAGTTTATGTTGATATTTTATGTGGGTAGAGTTTTTCTGAGTTTACTGAAATGTTCCAATGTGTGAAGGAAGTAATAGCAAACATGTACAGAGGAGCTATATATATATATGTATAGTGATGGTTTTTGGAGGAAAATTGATGAATTCATAGTAAGGTTATTTTCCATCAGAGGAAAACTACCAGTTCTATCTATTCATTTCCTTCAGAAAACAGAACATCAAAGAAAATGTTTTAGTGGAGTGTTTTCTGCCAAATTTAACAAAGATATTTTTGTAATAATAATGTGTTTCCACTTCTCTCCATATGTTCCTTTATTCATTCATCAATTAGGTGCTATGTGGCAGACAATGGGTCATAATTATAGTAACAGCAGTTGGCATTTATTTACCCCTTGCTTTGCCATAGCAAAATAGGTTTTCCATGCCAATCTACAGACACAGAAAACTGTGAGAGAGGTGTTCATATTTTACAGATGAGGAAAAGGGAGCTTAGCAAAGTTTCAGAAGTGATTTACTCAAGGTGCATAATGGAATCTTTATTTGAATCCATAGTATATGATTCCATGGCCCAAACACAAACATTACCACCTCCTCCCCAAACTGACCTTGATAGCTTTCCTACTGATTATAGCTTATGTCTAGAAAAAGACAAAATTATTTAAAAAACAAAAACATGGAACATTTATAAATAATTCACAAGGAAAAAGGATGAAAGTGTTTTGGAATCCATAAAAAGGAGATACAAAATAAATCCATAGTCATATGAATTAATAATCATTATTTTAAATAATAAATGATATTAAATAATTCAGTGCATTAATTGACCACTCTGATTAAAGCAAATAATTTATTTCCCACTTACCCCTAACTTTTTGTTGAATGCACAATGTGGTACGGCTGACCCTTCTGTTTGACTTGAGCAGAAACTGTCTAAAATAGCCAGAGCAGTTGATGACTGGAGAGTATAAATATTTAATTCTCATCCTTAAACAAATAAAGTTTTGCATGCAAAAACTCCAATTACCCAGCACCAAGAGCAGTCAGTTTTAAATATGAAATGAAAATAACTACCTCAATTAGGAAAAATGAAGCAAAAAAAAAAGCTACATATCCAATTACAACCTCAAAAATGTTGCACAGAAAGAGTAGTGACTGTGAGAAAGAGCAAAGCATTTAGATTAAATTGATATTAATTATACTTTGTGGGTAGTTTTATTATAAGTTTATATATTTTTACCTAGGACAATTTTGTCACTTTAAATTACTCCTTAGCCAGCCACCAATAGCATTTTCTCCTCAATTTGATTTTTAAGGGAACACTATGCACAGGAAACATTGCCTTGAGTAAGGTATTCCATTTCCTTTTGTTTTCTCAAACTTTATTTCAACCTCAAAAAATAAAATAACAAACAAAAGTCGGTTCTTTGGAATTTGGAACCAAGTCAATTTATCAAAAATTAGAAAAATAATCCCTTTTTCTCTTTCTTCAAAAATTGTAAAGAAAGAAACAAAGATTTGATTTCAAAATATAATCCAGTTGAGAATTGAAACATGAGTGAAGCCAATTATATCAGGGAAGATAAAATAAAAGTATGCCATGAATGAAATCTGTTAAAATGTAAATAAATTTCCACAAAACTCAGAAAGGGAATACATATTTCTATTTGCTGTTCTGTAGACTTAATAAAAGGTAAAGTTTAGTGTACATTCTGCTTCTGATGACAAGTAAATTTATAAAAGAGATATTTTGACTTTCAATTGTGAAATCTATTTAGAATTTTATTTGCTTTAGTTATTTGATTTGTAGTATTAAAATATTTTTATTAAAATTAGAATTGTTTCTAATATTTCTTGATGAGTTAAAGTAAACTTTGGTAGGGATATTAATTGGATCTTATTTTTTGATAAGGGTAACAAGATAGTTCTAAAAGATAATCACGTCTAATAATTGTTGAGCATTAGCCATGGGCCAGAAATAGTGCATATCTCATTTACTCTTATAATAACCCCATAGAGTTAAGTACTACTATATCTTCCATTTCTAAAATAGATAAAAAAAGGTGTGGAAAGGTTAAGTAACTTGCTCACTGTCACAAGTTTCATCATCGGTGTATCTGGGAAGTCAACCCAGAATTTGATTTCAAGGCTTACACTCTTAAAAATAGAAGTTCTAATGCTGTTATAGGAAATATGCAGAAATTTTTTTAAAAAATTATCTTTTAACAATGTAAGCAATCCTATTGCACAAACAATATAAAATCTGAATTTGAAAATCATCAGTGAACCACAAAAATATTGTTTGGGATACATAAACTACATAGAAATGGCTATCAAAAAATACCAGCTCACAAAATGTAATCTTCAAGTAAAAGTTATAAAGAAAAGAGATGACATGGTTGATTTGCCAGGTTCATAGAGAAAATATGATTTATTCAATAATATTAAAAATACACTTAATATGTAACATTAATTGCATATATGCTTAATAAATGGAAATTTAACACAGTAAATAATATTAAAATATAATTTAAATGATTCAGTCTTTGATTTATAAAGTAAATTGAAGTATCATACTACCCAATATCACATTTAAATAATTTTTATATAAGTTTGAAAAATCTTGTTAAAAAGTCTCATTGATAAATTACAGAACAATGTATATAAGCCTTCAATTCATGAAATTTCCACATTAAAACCAGTATTTTAAATTCTTTTTAGAATACATTAAAGGATGACCTATAATTTAGATATATAATTTGTTTGTTTTTGAGAATTTCAGACTCCGAAATACCTTTAAATTAAATCATCATACTTAGATACTCTACTACATAGCATTTTCTTCTTTTTTCTCTCATCATTTATTTTAACCAGAGAGAGAGCCCCATCTTATGTCCCTACAACCTT
This sequence comes from Tolypeutes matacus, assembly GCA_026826555.1. Lineage (NCBI taxonomy): Eukaryota > Metazoa > Chordata > Mammalia > Cingulata > Chlamyphoridae > Tolypeutes > Tolypeutes matacus. The sequence continues at coordinate 16,212,865 of JAKSZT010036119.1, read as the reverse complement.
GATTTTCAATCATGATCATTTTTGATGAGCCTAGCTCTTCAGCTTTGGAGTTTTCTTCTGCCTGACCTCATCTACTTGCATTTCTTTCAGGAAATTTAAACTCTTGAATTAGATATCCCTTATTTCCTATCCTTGCTCAGACTTTGTTGCCATGGAGAAATTAAATGTTATGTTTTCTATAATGTTTATATGAAATTAATGTTCAAATGAAATCCTTATATAATTTCAGAGACTCTTGAACATATAGGTTTTCTTAAGAATTATTACAGGTAAAAAATTGAAAAAATTAATTCTATGAAGTCTACTTCAAATATTTAGTTGACTTAAATAAACAAAAATTCAGTTTCTGTGCTACCATGTGTCTAAGATACATTTTCCTTTTATCATGAGCTATTTACATTCTTTTTGCTGCTTTAACAATTCAGATAATATAACTCCACTAATGGTAACATAGGTAATGTTACTGAAATTTCAAACCACATATTTTCCTTTTATCAAAAGGGTGTTTTAATGTATACTTTCTGTTTTTGCTTTTGTTTTTGTTTTCCTACAGTATTTATTTGAGATTTTCTTTTAAGACAATGCCATTCTTTTCATACAGATATCATATATGAATTTTATTCTCAAATTTGTCTTCTTAGAAAATGTGTTTGGAGTAGGAAAAATGAGTTCAAACACTGACTCTACAGGTTATTAGATGTGTGACCTTGTGTACTTTGCTTAACTTCTCCAAGTTTTCTCACCTATTAAGGAGGGTTAGCAATATCTATTCCACAGGGTTGTGAGTATTAAATGAGATAGTACTTTTATAGTAAAATGTCTGTTAGAAGGAATGGGGGGAAGATGGCATTGGAGTAGGCAGGCAGGGCTCAACTGTCTCACAAAAAAAGCAATGGAGAAAGAGCCAAAAGTTTTACAAAAGACCTGCTTTGTGGGTCAGCAGACCAAGGCAGTGTTACACAACTCCCAGGAGGGTGAGGGACAGAGAAATGAAGAACCTGAAACAACAAACAACAAACATAAGTTATCAAACCCCCACAGAGGCCAGAAAGGGCTCCCACCCCCATCCACATGATATTAAATTAAGCTGGCATAAAAGGCCTGGCTCATTGCAGCCAACGGAGAGGGGAAAAGATGTATACCTCCCTATCAGCTGATACAAGGGAAAAGGGAGGGGAGTTGGGAGAAGAGGGTTCTTTAGTGAATTCAGCCAGCAGATCATGCTTTGAATCTCAGCTCTGGCCAGACCAAACACAGGAAAATGGAGCATGAAAGACCTCCATGAAAAGGTGCACCAACAAGCACCATCTGCTGGCTGACCAGGAAATTGCATGGACAAAAACTGCTTTTGGTTCTCTCTGTACCCTAATTCCTGGGAGAAAATATGTACCCCATTAGTGATTTTGATCACTATTACAAAATTAGTGGCCTGATTTTGATAACATAATCTGGGCAATTTTAAAGACTTTAAATAAGTTGAATCAAATATGAAAGAACTGTGGGGAAAAAAACACACATAATAAGCAAGAGAGAGAAATCAGCCATCAGAGTAAATTCACCAACATAGTCAGATGCTTAGATATCAGCAAAAAAATTATGAGCCCTACTAGAAAACATGGAGATGGCCCAGCCAAAGAAACAAACCAAATATCCTGAAAAGGTACAACATTTAAGACAATTAATCAATGATAATCGCACAACTGTTATAAATCATTTCCAAGAATTGAAGAATATATGACCAAAGAGATAAAGGATATTAAGAAGACACTGGATGAGAATAAAAAATAATTTGAAAGCCTGCAAAGAAAAGTAACAGACCTTATGAGAATGAAAGACATGATGGACGAGATTAAAAATACGTTAGAGAGACATAAGAGCAGATTTGAATTGCTCGAAGACAGAATTAGTGATTTCAAAGGGAGAACAACTGAACTGGAAAAGACAGGAGAACAGAAAGAGAAAAGAATGGAAAAAATGGAACAGGGTGTCAGGGAATTGAATGACAACATGAAACGCACAAAAATATGCATTATCAGTGTCCCAGAAGAAGAAAATAGGAAAGGGGCAGGAAGTATATTTGAGGAAATAATGACCAAAAACTTCCCAACCCTTATGAAAGGCATAAATATCAATATCCAAGGACAACACACCCTAAAAAGAATAAATTTGAATAGACCTATCTCAAGACATCTACTTTCAGAATAACAAATATCAGAATTAATGAGAGGGTTCAGAAAGTAGCAAGAGAAAATAAAGAATGACATACAAGGGAAACTATAAGATTGAGTGCCAACCTCTCATCAGAAACCATGGAGGTGAGAAGAAAGTTGTATGATGTACTTAAGGTACTGAAAGAGAAAGACTGCCAGCCAAGAATTCTGTGTTTGGAAAAGCTAGCCTTCAAAAAGAGGGTGAGTTTAAAGTCTTCACAGACAAACAAAAAATTGATATAATATGTTACCAAAAGTCCAGATTTGCAAGAGATACTAAAGGGGGTGCTGCAGCCTGAAAGGAAAAAACAAGGGTGAGATATTTGGAGAAGAGTTTAGAAATGAAGATCATTAGGAATGGTAAACTAAAAATAAGAAGACAGACAATAGAAAGATATGACAACAGAGAGCCGAAGGACAAAATAGATGCAGTAAGTAATGCCTTTACAGTAATAACATTGAGTGTTAATGGATTGAACTCCCCAATCAAAAGACAAAGATTGACAGAATGGATAAAAAAAATATGAGCCGTGTATATGTTGTCTGCAAGAGACCTACCTCAGATATAAGGACACAACAAAGTTGAAAGTGAAAGCCTGGAAAAAGGTATTTGTGGCAGTTTGATGTAATTATGAATTCCAAAAATATAATTGGATCATGCTTGTAAACTGATCTGTTAATCTGGGCATGATTAGGTTAGGATTAGGGCATTGAGCTCCACCCCTTAGAGGGTGGGGAATCGAATATAAAAGGCAAGGCAAAGGACAGTTGAAGCAGTCTTTTGAGAAGCAGTTTTGATGTTGGAAAGAAGGCCCCAGAAGAAGAGAAGTGAGCCATTTGCCTGATTGTCTATAGCTGACTTTGTGGAGGAAACAGAGGAGCTAAGCCCGGAGAGAAACGCAGCCCCGGGAAGAGAGGAACCCCAGAAGCCTGAACCCTGGCAAACGCCGGCAGCTGTCTTGCTCTAACACGTAGCAATGGACTGTGGTGAGAGAAGAAACTTAAGCTTTATGGCCTGGTATCTGTGGACTTCTACCCCAAATAAATACCCCTTATATAAAGACCAACCCATTTTTGGTATTTCACATTAGCACCCCTTTGGCTGACTAATACAGTATTCCATGCAAATAGTTACCAAAAGTGAGCTGAAGTAGTGATACTGATATCGGACAAAATAGATTTCAAATGCAACACTGTTATAAGGGATGAAGAAGGTCATTATATATTAATAAAAGGGGCAATTCACCAAGAAGAAATAACTATACTAAATATTTATGCACCTAACCTTAGTGCCCCAAGATACATAAGGCACACACTGGAAAAACTGAAAGGAGAAATAGGTGTATCTGCAATGACTGTTGGAGACTTCAATACACCACTCTCAGTATTGGATAGAACATCTGGGCAGAGGATAAATTAAGAAACAGAGAGTCAATAATATGATAAAAGAACTAGACCTAAAAGATATCTGTTGAGCATGGCACCCCAAAACAGCAGAATATACTTTCTTTTCAAGTGCTCATGGATCCTTCCCCAAGAAAAAACATATGTTGGGTCACAAGACAAGTCTCAATAAATTTAAAAAGACTGAAATTATAAAAAACACTTTCTCTATCATAAGAGGATGAAGCTGGATATCATTAATGGACAGAAAAAGGGAAAATTCATAAATATATGGAGATTGAACAACACACTCTTAAATTATCAGTGGGTCAAAGAAGAAATTTCAAGAGAATTCAGCAAATATATTGAGATGAAGAAAATGAGAACACAATATAACAAATCTATGGTACACTGCAAAGGCAATGCTGAGAGGGAAATTTATAGTCTTCAAAGCTTTCATTCAAAAAGAAGAGAGCAAAATTTGAAGATCTACCTGCACATCTGGAGGAACTACAAAAGAACAGCAAACTAATCTGAAACTAAGCTTAAAGAAATAGTAAAGATCAGAGGAGAAATAAATGAAATTGAGAACAACGACAAAAAAAAAAAAAATAGAGAGAATTTTTAAAAACCCAAAAGTTGGTTCATTGAGAAGATGAACAAAATCAACAAACCCTTAGCTAGACTGACAAAGAAAACAAGAGAGAAGACACAAATAAGCATAATAAAAAATGAGAGTCAGGACATTACCACTGACCCCACAGAAATAAGAGAGATCATAAGAGGATACTATGAACAACAGTATGCCCAAAAGCTAGACAATATAAAGGAGATAGACAAATTCCCAGAAACACACAAACCACTTACACTGACCCTCGAAGAAATAAAAGACCTCAACAAACCAATCACAAGTGAAGAGATTTAAACAGTTATCAAAAACCCCCTAAAGATGAAAAGCCCAGGACCAGATGGTTTCATATGTGAAATTTACCAATAATTCAAAGACGATCTAATACCAATATTGCTCAAGCTCTTCAAAAAATTAAACAGGAAAGAACATTATCAAACATTCTCTGAAGCCAAAATCACCCTAATACCAAAACTAGATAAAGATACTATGACAAAAGTGAATTACAGACCAATATCTCTAATGAATATAAACGCAAAAATCCTCAACAAAATACTTGCAAACAGAATCCAAAAGCACATTTAAAGAATTATACACCATGATCAAGTGGGCTTTATCCCAGGTAGGCAGGGGTGGTTCAACACAAGAAAATCAATTAGTATAATAAATTATATTGATAAATTGAAAAAGAAAAATCACATGATCATCTCAATTGATGCAGAAAACAAATTTGACAAAATACAGCACCTTTTCTTGATAAAAAACACTCCAAATGATAAGAATAGTAGTAAGCTTTCTCAATATGGTGAAGTGCATATATGAAAAACCTACAGCTTGCATTGTACTCAATGGTGAAAGACTGAAAGCTTTTCTGCTGAGATCAGGAACAAGATAAGGATGCCACTGTCACCACTGTTATTCAATTTTGTGCTAGAGGTTGTAGCTAGAGCAATTTAGGCTACATAAAGAAATGAAAGTCACCCAAAAAGGAAAAGATATAAAACTTTCACTATTTGCTGATGATATGATCTTATATCTATAATCTTCTGAAAAACTCACCACAAAGCTACTAGAACTAATAGACGAGTTCAGCAAAGTACCCGGACACAAGATTAGTACCCCCAAATCAATAGTGTTTCTATACACTACAATCTGAGGAGGAAATCAGAAAAAAAATTCCATTCATAATAGCAATTTAAAAAATTGAATATTTAGGAATAAACTTAACCAAGGCCATAAACGGCCTGTATTCAGAAAGCTACAAATCATTGCTAAAATAAACTGAAGAAGATTTAAACAAATGGAAGGACATTCTGTGTTCATGGATTGGAAAACTAAATATTCTTATGATGTCAATTCTACCAAAACTGTTTTACTGTTTGAACAATCCCAATAAAACTCCCAACAGTCTTTTTTGCAGAAATGGAAAAACTAATTATCAAATTTATTTGGAAGGGTAAGGAGCCCCATATAGCCACAAAGATCTTAAAAAAGAAGAATGAAGTTGGAGGACTCTCACTTCCAGTCTTTAAAACATATTACCTAGCTATAGTGGTAAAAACAGCATAATACTGGCATAAAGACAGACACATTAACCAGTGGATCTGAATCAAGAAATCAGAAATAGACCCTCACATCTGATTTTTGACAAGGCGGTCAAGCCCTCCCAGCTGGGCCAGAAGAGTCTATTCAACAAATGGTGCTGGGAGAACTGGATAGCCATATCCAAAGAAAGAAAGGAGAACCCTATCACACACTTTATACAAAAGTTAACTCAGAATGGATCAAGACCTAAATATAAGTGGAACAACCTTAAAACTTCTGGAAGAAAATGTACGAAAACATCCTCAAGATCTTGTGGTAAGTGGTAGTTTCTTAAATTTTATACCCAAAGCATGTGCAACAAAAGAAAAATGGTACCTTCTCAAAATTAAACACTTTTTCACCTCAAAGGACTTTGTCAGAAGGGTGAAAATGCAGCCACCTGAAAGGGAGAAAATATTTGGCAATCACATATCTGATAAGGGAGTATTATCTATGATATACAAAGAGATCATACACTCAACAATAAAAAGACAAACTACCTGTATTAGTCAGCAAAAGAGGTGCTGATGCAGAATACCAGAAATCTGTTGGCTTTTATAAAGAGTGTTTATTTGGGGTAGAAGCTTACAGTTACCAGATCATAAAGCATAAGTTACTTCCCTCACCAAAGTGTGTTGCCACATGTTGCAGAAAGATGGCTGCCGACATCTGCCAAGAGTTCAGGCTTCAGTTCAAAATCCCAACTCTCTTCTCTGCTATGTAGTTTTCTCTGTGAGTACCTGCTCACCAAGGGGGCAGGGACTCAATGCCCTACTGATGTGGCCCAATCAAAGCCCTAATTATAATTTAATCACGCCCAGATACAGACCAGTTTACAAACATAATCCAATATCTATTTTGGGAATTCATAAACAATGCCAGACTTCTATATTCTACCCTCTGAATTCCAAAAAGACATTACAATATTCAAAAAATCTTAAATCAGTAACAATACAAGTACAAAATCATATCACAATCAATTTAAAGAAATACATTTTGTCTTGGGGTAAAGTCCCATCTGGCTGTAGACCTCTGAAACTTAAAAAACAATTTTTCTGCTTCCAATACACAAATGGACAGACAAAGGATAAATATTTTCATTATAGGAGAGAAACATGAGTCATGGGTCCTCTACAGTTCAGTAAACCTGCAGGGCATATTTCATTAGATGTCAAAGTCTGAGAGTCATTCTTAAGATGGTGGCTTCTTTTCCCTAGGTCCTTATGAGGACCCATCCTTTTCACAGGCTTGCCCGATGGCCATTTTCTTGGTTCCACCCCCATCAAGCATCTGGGTGGCAACCAAGATTCAGACCTCACTCTTCAAGAGCATTGGGGTGATTGCCACACTTTACCCAATCTTTGGGTTAGAGTCTTAAGCCCCCTAGTACAGTGAAGTGAAGACAACATCCTCCCTAATCTTTGGCATACAGCTTCAAACCTCTCAGAGCAGCAAGTTGACCTCCTGGCCCTCCCTAATACATTGGGGACAGGTCCACCGCTCTCAGACCGATGGAGTGGTGACCTTAACCTCCCTAATCCTTGAGAAATGTGCTTCACCCTCTCAGTAGCCTGGGGTGGCAAAACTCTCCCTGTACATACGGTGGGAACATCCACCCTCTTCAAATGCCTGGGCAAGCTCTGTACACATGGGTGGGGTTTATCTCTTGGCCCAAGGCAATGTCTTAATTCCAGATCTCAGCTTCCATGGTTTTCCTCTTAAAGCTGTTTCTCTTTCAGTCTCTCCTTTCCATGTCCCTTTTATTCCAGGATGATAGCAATTTTTTTATACAGCTCTCTCAAAAAGTTTGTTGGTTTGCCATACAAGAAGCAGAGATCCAAGCCAACAAACAGTAAGACTTTCCACAAGTCTTTCCTAGGGTCCCTATGTGGCCCCAGGGAAAAGAAACCATCTTCTGAAGAATGACTCTCAGACTTTGAAATTGAATGGAGGATGCCCTGCAGGTTTACTGAACTGTAGAGGATGCATGACTCATGTTTCCCTCCCAAATGCTCCTTATTGTAATGAAAATATTTATCCTTTGTCCATTTGTGTATTGGAAGTAGATAAATTGTTTTGTAGGTTTAGAGGTCTACAGCAGACGGGACTTTGCCCTAAGACAAACTGTATTTCTTTAAACTGATTAGGATATGATTTTGTACTTAGTATTGTTACTGAAATAAGGCTTTTTGAATATTGCAATGTCTTTTTGGAATTCAGAGGGTGGAGTATAGCAGTTTGATATTGTTTATGAATTCCAAAAATAGATGTTGGAGTGTGTTTGTAAATTTGTCTGTCCCTCAGGGAATATTAGATTATATTGGATTCAGAGCTTTCCCTTTTACTTGATTAAATAATGACTGAGGCTTTGATTGGGCCACGTCAGTAGGATATTGAGTCCCCGACCTTTGGTAGGCAGGAATTCAGAGAGAAACCACACTACAGAGAAGAAAGCTTAAAGTTTTGAGCTGGAGCCAGGAAAGTGAACACACAGGAGAAGAAAATAGAGGAATAGAGATGGCTCTTTATTCACAGCAGAAGCCCCAGGGAAAGAGACAGAGCCCTTCACTGGATAGTCCACAGCTGGCCCTGTGGAGAGAGCACAGCAGCTGAGTCTGGAGAGAAATGGAGCCCTGGGAAGAGAAGAACCCAAGAAGCCTGAATTCTTGGCAGATGTCAGCAGCCATCTTGCCCCAACACGTGGCAATAGACTTTGGTGAGGGAAGAAACTTATGCTTTATGACCTGGTAACTGTGGGCTTCTACCCTAAATAAATACCCTTTATAAGAGCCAGTGAATTTCTGGTCTTTTGCATCAGCACCCCTTTGGTTGATTAATATACTACCCTATTTAAAAAATGGGCAAAAGACTTGAAAAGACATTTGTCCAGAGAAGAAATACAAATGGCGATCATCTGCACACTGATGTTCATAGCAGCATTATTCATACTTGCCAAAAGTTGGAAACAACCCTGGTGTCCATCAACTGATGAATGGATAAACAAATCGTGGTGTATACCCACAATAGAATATTATGCAGCAATAAGAAGAAATGAAGTCGTGAAGCATATGACAACATGCATGAACCTGTAGGATATTATATTGAGTGAAGCAAGCCAGACACAAAAAGACAAATATTGTACCCCTGTGCTATTATGAGCTCTATATATTGTGTTAATCCATGGAGATAATAATTAGAATGTAGGTCACGAGAAAATAGAAGGAGGGTAGAGAACGGAAAGCTGAGGTTTAATTTGTGCAGAATTGTTAAAAAGGTTGATTGTAAATCTTTGGAAATGAATAGAAATTGGTAAAGCATTTCATGGTATTTGTAACTAGCAGTGCTATGACAGTGGTTGAAAGGGAAGGTCTAAGAAATATATATTACTAGAAGGAAAACTAAAAAATGTAACATGGGAATGTATAACATAGTGAAACCTCATGCAAAATATGAATATGCGTGATATTGCATATATAAAACTGTTTTTACAAAATATAAAAACAAATAAACTAGAGAGAAGGATACAGAAAAGTTATGTATGGCAGGGGAAGCTTAGAGAACCCGAGAGGTAATGAATTTTATTTGCTTGTTTGTTTGGTTGGTTTTTGTTTATTATTATTATTATTACTGGAATAATGAAAATGCTCTAAAATGATTGAAGCGATGAATACACATCTATGTGTTTATACTGAATACCACTGATTGTACACTTTGGATGGATTTATGCTTTATTAATATGTATCAGTAAAATTGATTTGTTAAAAAAAAATGTCCTTTACAACTATAAGCTTTTGATATATTTTATAATTCCACCTGCTCTTTCTCTTCATCTCTCCTTATCCTGAACATCCAAATGACACCATAAAACTTTTTGATAACATTTCTGAGGGCCTTCTTAACTGTCACGTTCTCCCTTCACTTCTGGGTGCTTGTTTACAATTCACCAACACTAAGATCATATTGTGGTAAGAAAGCATTAAGCAAGAGAATTAAAATGAATATACTTGCATAGAAATAAATTCAATTTCGTGTGCATTTTAGGATTGGTTCCTTGCATTATTAATTGTGATGATTGTGTTTTTCAATTAAGAAATGGATTGCCATGTTTAAATTCTGAGTCTTCTCATCCATGAAAAATGGCATTTCTCTTTACACATTTCATATATTTTATTTGCTTTCTTTGTTTGTTTTTGTCATGTCACAAAACAATAACAATCTTGTACAATTTTTATTAATTTTATTCCTATAAACATTGTTGTCTTTATTTCCTATAGAGACCAAAAGGTTTTTTCCTAGTATATTTTCTAATCCTCTTGTTAGTGATTTAAAAGTAATTATTGATATGGCTTTATAGACCTTGTCTGTTTTTGACCACCTAGTTGAAATCTTTTGAGAGTACTAATATTTCATAGTTGATTCCTTTATTTTCTGGTAGAAAAATATACCTGAAAGTAAAGACCCCTTTGTTACTTACTTTCCAATTCTGATTTCTTATTTTCTTGCTATATTAACCAGGATTTCTACTATGATGTAGAAATACACAGAAGTATTGATGATCTTTGTCTTGTTTCCCATTTTAATGGGAATGTCTCTAATGTTCAATGAGTATAAAATTTACAAATATTTTTCTGGTAGAAAGATTTTATTAAGCACATTTCTATTTCTAGTTTGCTAAAATGTTTTTGTTTAATCATGATTTGCACTGACTTTCATCAAGCTCTTATTCTGTATTTAGTCATATGAGTGTATATATATATATATACACATACATACATATATATATACATTTTTTCCTTTGAGATATTAATAGGATAGATGAAATAATTAATAAAATTAAAGATTTTCTAACAGTGAAATATCTTTGTATTCCTGGTATAAACGCAACATAATTAAGGTTTATTATTCCCCTGATATACTGCTTGATATCATTTGCTAATATGTTAATAAGGATAATTGAAAAGTTGCTGAACATTTTTATGCATGTCTTATTCTTCTCTGATTTTAGTATAGATTTGTGTTTTTCTCTTAAAATGTGTTGATAACTGCGTAGCTTCTTGTATTTCTTTTTAATATTGTATTACTCGAACATTTCATAAGTACCTCTATAAAACTGTTTGGGCCTGTGTGTGGACAGACTAATGTTCTACATATTATGTCTATTTCATAATCTCTACAACTAGAAATATCCTACTTTAACATGGCAAAAGAGACTTTGCATATGTGATTAAGTTTAAGAATTTTGAGATGGAGCATTATCCTGGATTATCCAGGTAGGTGACATCTAAAGACAAGACTTTTTAAAAGTGGAAAGGAAGACAGAAGAGTGGGTGAGAAAGATGTGACTGCAAATGACTTTTCTGTCTTCACTGACTTTGAAGATTGTGGAAGGGGGCCATAAGCCAAGGAATGTGAGTGGCCTCTAGAACCTGGGAACAACACTCAATTTATAAGCAGCAAGAAAACATGGACCTCAGCCCTATAGCCACAAGAAAGAAAATTCTTCCAACAGCCCTGATAAGCAAGGAAACACATTGTCCACTAGAGCCTCCAGAAATGCATGTAATCCTGCTGACACCTTGATTTTACATGCCAGACCCATGTTGTTCTTCCAACCTACAGAACTGCTACAGTGAACATAAGTTTTCCTTTTTTTTTTTGAGTAAATTCCTAGGTGTGAAATGAATGGGCCAAATATCAGGTCTATGAACTTTTTATGAAATTGCCAAACTGTTTTCAAAATTAGTTGTACAGTTTACATACCCACCATGCATGATATCAGAGTTCCATTTGCTCCATGTCATATTATTTTAGATCTTTTTGGTAAGTATTCAAAATAAACATTCATACCTGTGCACAAAGAATAATTTTAAAAATATATATATATTAACAATAATATTGTATTAGTCATCCAAAGAGGTGCTGGTGCAAAGTACCAGAAATCTGTTGGCTTTTATAAGGGCTAATTATTTGGGGTAAAAGCTTATAGTTACAAGGCCCTAAAGAATCCAACTCAAGGTTGATTTCTCACCCAAAGTCAGTTGCCATGTGTTGAAGCAGGATGGCAGACGATGTCTGCCTGGTCTCTCCTTCCTTCTTCCTCTTAAGGCTCTATGGGCTTAGCTTTTTCCGATCTCATCTGTAGGCTGGCATAGGGCTCAGCTGTTCTGTTCTCTTCAGCTGCCAACTATCAGGTGAATGGCTCATCTCTCCTTCTGGGGCTGCAGAATCCTCTTCTGTGTCTATGGAGCTCCTTTCCTCTGTTGAGATCATCTGTATCTGTGGAGCTCTTTATCCTCTCACATATGTGATTCTGTCTCCTCTTGAGTATCTGTTTATATAGCCCACCAAGGGGGTGAAGACTTAAACTGAGTTACACTCTACAGAGGTAGTTAAATCAAAGCCCTAATCTTGATTTAATTAAATATACTCAAAACCTTTGAATTTAAATCAATCAAAAGACAGCATACCCAAAGGAACAGACCAGTTTACAAATATAATCCTCTTTTTGGAATTCATAAATAATCTTAAACTGCTACAAGTACTAATAGTTACAGTGTTAAATATGTACCAGACTCTGTGTTGTGATGTTTTTTTATGCTAACACATTGTCAAAAAAAGCAAACACTAAAAAATAGTCTTAAAAACAATGTGAATAACCAACAACTAAAAAATTCATAGCATGGAATTCAGGCAAATTTCTATGTATTTAAATAGCAAGCACTCCAAAATTATTATTGAGTAAAAGTGAAAATGTTAATAGGAAAGTATTGAATGATATCATTTATGTGAAATCTTTCCAAAAGTTTTTTATATTTCTACATGAACAGATGATGCATATAAATTTATAGGTATATCTCATAATACATGTATACCAAAGTGTAACCAGTGGTTACTGTCAAAAAGAGGCAAAGGTGGACTGGGATAGGGTATGGGATTCACAAAATTTAGCTTTATTTACAGTGTTTTAAAATTTTTCAAAGAGAATATTTTCCTAAACTACTTAGGTGTTTAAAAGTAAATTTTTTCAAAAGGTTCATAAATAGGGAAACAATTCAGAGAAACACCTGTTCTAAATGCCTAACATTTGGCACCATATTCAAGACTTTATTGGGCCATTTTTACTTTCTATTCTAATTTTCTTTGAAAAACTGCAGCTAAAGTACAAAATTAGATTTTAGCAAAAGAAGAATTAAATATAAAACTTGCAAATTGCTGATGCCACTGAATTGAACTATCCTAACCTTTAAAAATATACTTCTGAAGGAGTTTTTCAGAGATAATGAATAATGTCTATTTAGAGGTTTTTAAAAGAGTCTGAGTTCTTAATAAAATTTTTTCAAATAGGCCTACTATCCACAGTCATTACCATTTAAATGTTTAAAGGAAAATCTTTGTTTAATGTTAACCCAATACATGAAGACTAAGTGGGAAAAATGAAAATACTGAGATTAGTGACAAAATGTAGAAATAGACTGGAAGAAGTATGAGAAAATCAAATAAAAACAGATCAATTAAAATAATAACTTCAAATGTTTATTTGAAATGTATTCCAAAGAAATCCATTCTCTTTCAGAAAGACTGTTTCTTTAGGCTGTATATAGTCTACTATGAAAAATAGGTTTATAGTGAATGTCATATAATCTGTTATAAGTCCTCTCTTAAGTCTTTTTTCCCCTAAGATAGAAAATCCAAAAATGACATTACTATGAAAGGTTCACCTATATCAAAGAACAAAAACTCAAGGAAAAAGAGTCAGCTTTGCTTCTGTAACTATTTATCTTCACTAGATTTGAGAGAAGATGACCATATTATTTTCAAAAGTGTTTCTGAATTCTGGTTTCATTTTTGAGGACCCATGGGCAGATTTCCAAATGTTCTTTGACAGAGAACATACCATATCCTTTGTCTACCAGTATGCCAAGAGAATTTTTTGGGGGGGAGGGATTGGCTCTCAAAAACAAAAACCTATATAGAAATAGTAACAGGTTATTAAAAAAAAAAAAAAAGAAAAGAAAGAATTAACACATTCATTATTTCCAACCAAATCTAACAAGTAAGTCATGTTTTTAAATGATTTTCATTCCCCTGGCTCTACTCCTTCTGTGTGTAATTTTCCTGGTCTAACACATTACTTATATTAACTCCTCATAAGCTAAAGCTTTCTTTATTCTGCAGAAAGAACATTCATAATAATGTATTCAAAATATATTAAATATTGGTTACTGGAAACTAAAGACAAAGCCTCCCCATGTCCCCCCAGTCTGCTTTTCCCTTTATCATTATTCTCTCCCTTGTTTAAATAATAAAAAATGTTTCAATTTTGTTACGTAGAGAATAGACTGAAAAAGGTACACAAGCATAGAAATAGATTTACTAAATCAGAAGTTGGCAGTCTAACCTTATATACATCTTGGGAAATTTTTTTATCTTTTTTAAACTAAACCCTAGATGAGCAATTGCAGGGTCTTTCCCATGAGGCTAAATGCTAAATTTAACATAACCAATTAAACAAATAAAAATAAAAACAGATAAGCATGGTGCTTATATGAATCTCAACTGAACACCCAAATTTTACCATCTCATCTAAAAGTTGAAGGAAGATAGAGATCTAAATTTTTGCAAAGAAATAGAAAAGGGGAAATGTTAAGTGTAGAACAACATGTTTTTTAAAGGTGAAAAATAAGATGTTTATAGGGAAAATGTGCATCCCAAATGTAGGATAAGGAAAAACTATTCAATGAAGAAAGTTAACTTAGAAATCAAAATTGATTGTAAATTAAATATATATTTTAGTAAATTTTAATCCAAAGTTCTTGTGACAATTTAGAAAAAAGGAAGTAAACTTATTCATGTTATGTAGACCATAGCAAATCCAAATTACATTTTGTTTTTACCTTTCAACCAGTTGCTTTCCAATTGGGAACATGTGCCCACACCTCTTCTGGGCACACACTCAAATCTTTTGATAGGTTTATTTAACTTGTTCATTCTAACAATGTTCATGTTTAAAAATAAGACAAAATAGTTCATAAAACTGCTCAAATTGCAGTATTGTGTTTATAATAATTGTGCATTGAAACAAAGCCATAATCTGATAAATTATGGTGGTAGAAAGAGCATAAACCTTCAAGTCAGATGGACCCAGATTCAAGTCTATTCTCTATTACTTTTTGACCTGAGACAATTGATTCAATCTTTCCCATGTTCCTGTTGTCTATAAAATGGAAAACTAAAACATACCTTGCATTTATTGTGAGCATTACATGAAACAACATTTGGTGAAGTGACCAATCTATGACTGGTCCATAGAAAGAGTTCTACTACTGATGGTCTTGGTTTTCTACTCCCCTCTTTGAGCTTAATAAGCGATAATCATTTAATCAGCTTCTCAAACAGAGTTTAATCAGTATTTTGAGAAAGCTTTCTTGAGTAACTCAAGTCCACAATGTTTTCCTTTTAAAAATCTTAATCTGTTACTTGAGGTCATAAAAGCAAAAAGAGAGCCTGTTCCTATCCCCTCAACTTTCAATAAAATGAATTTAATATTACCTAGGAGTTTAAAATAGTAACCAAGTTTCTGATAGGCATTCTCCTGTAGAAGTGTTTCTAAATTCAAGTTGTGTCCATATTTGATCATATAGAAATTGTCCTTTAATTGCTATTAAAGTCCTTTGCCTTTTTCTGGGGAAAGAATCTACTTAGACTGAAATAAGTTTACCATGGAAAGAGGATGGCTTCATTTAGTTAGAATTCATACTTTAGTGGATTATGAAGAAACACATTTCTGCTTTAAAATTTAAAAGGATTTTACAATATTCTACTTAAAATTTTTAGAAAAAAAATCATAATACATGATGCTTTTTAAAATAAAGTTATTTATTAGAAGTTATTTTGTAGAATATCCTAATTAAATTTTTCAGTAATTTGAATAGATTTCCACTTGAAAATGGTATTTGCCTAATGCTATATAGCAGTAAAATCATTACCTGGAATTTTGGGCTCAGGGATGTAAACCACTTCTTTTATTTTGGATTAGTATTTTGGGTGAAAGGAAAAATGATTTTGGAAAAATGGTGAATTGTATTTTCACATTTCAACCTTACTGAGTTATTAAATGACGCTAAAAACATGTCATGAGGTATTTGTCATAACTGCCATAGTTGCGACCCCTGCACCCTCTCCTGAGGGCAGGTATGGGAGCGTGGGGGTATGGGGCAACCAGCAAGGTGTAAGGAACGTGATCTTGGATTGCCCTGCAAGCGTCAAATACTACAGAGGCTGAAGTTGCACCTGCCGAGAACGGGACTGAAGCATTCAGCACGGAATGTTTGCCCCAGCTTTGACTAATTTGCAGCTGCCATAGATTCTGGAGTGGGTATTGGCTCCTAGGGAGGGGGCAAGGAAAGAAAGGACAAGCAAGCCAAGGCACAGAAGCATCGTATTATACACCAGTAAGCAATTGCAATTAGGGCTCTATTCACAACAGTCGAGTCTGCAGGGGCCACAGCAGGGATTCCAACTCCAAATACCAAGGCGAGCAGGCCATGTAAGCACAGGATCCACCAGGAGCAGGGGACCATTTAGCAGGCGTTTGACAAGGTTGGTGCTCCGGGATCTCAGGCGACTCACACTCTCAAGAGGTGTCCGGATATGGGTTGGGCTGTCCAGCTGTCCTGCTCTTTATCGAGATACGCCTTCTCGACCCTGCAATGATGGATCCAAGGGACAATGCCTGCAACTTTAAGAGCAGTAGGAGGTACAGGGATCACAGTGTGTGGACCTATCCAGGAAGGCTGAAGGGCTTCTTTTTTCCAGTCTTTGACCCAGACTAGGTCCCCTGGCTGGTGGGGGTGCACCAGGTGTCCCAGGGGGATGAGATTCCAGGACAAGACTGTTTTATGTATTTGGGCTAGAGTTTCCCCAGCTGCTGGAGAATGGAATCTTGGCTAGCTTTCCCCAGAAGTTTGAGATTTCCTCTGAAGGCCCAGATAATTGGGGGGGGGGGGCGCCCAAATAGAATTTCAAATGGTGAATAGCCTGGGGATCCTGGGGTGCACCTAACTCAGAGAAGGTTCAAGGGAAGGAAGTCTACCCAGGGGAGACCAGTTTCCTGGCAGAAGTTGGATAGGGTGGCTTTGAGGGTTCGATTCATGCGTTCAACTTTCCCTGAGCTCTGGGGCCTCTAATCAGTATGGAGTTTCCACTTGTTTCCTAACATTTTTGCTAGCTCTTGGACTACGACAGCCATGAAGGCCGGGCCATTGTCACTTCCAATTGACAGTGGCAGCCTGTGTCATGGAATGATTTCTCTAAGTAAAGCCTTAGTAACTTCTCTTGCCTTTTCAGTGCAAGTGGGGAAAGCTTTGACCCAACCTGAAAAGGTGCATATCATCACCAACAGATATTTGTGCCCCTGACTTGGTTTCACTCCTGTGAAGTCTACTGTGATATCTTCAAAGGGGACCATTCCCGTGTGCTGGGCAGCTGCCGGAGTACAGGGGCCCTGCAAGGGGTTGTTTTTAGCACAAACTTGGCACTGGCTGCTGATGGTGGCACAGAGAGAAGTTAGCCAGCGGCTAGCTGCAGGGCTTGGACCAGCGCCCAGAGCTCTGCCCGTTGTGCAGACCATCCCCGTGGTAGAGACGCCGCTTCTACCACCCGTTCGGTAGTGGTGACTGCATACCCAGCAAGCTTTTCCCCGTTTTTAACAAGACTGCTCCCTTCTGTAAATAGTATCTGATCTGGGGAAGGGAACGGGTTGTCTTGGAGGTTGGGGTGACAGGTGTAAACTTCTTCAGTCACTTCGACACAGTCATGTTCAGGAGCCCCTTCCTCATCTGGCAAAAAAGTGGCAGGGTTTAGACTCCGCACTCTTTCTATTGTCACTCTGGGGTTTTCACAGAGTAAACCTTGGTAATGTGCGAGCCGGGGATTCGATATCCACCGATGCCCATGTGCGTTCATTAGGGCTGTGACTGCATGTGGCACCATAACATGAATTGCCTGTCCGAGAGTTAATTTGTCAGCTTCTTTGACGAGGGTCACGGTTGCTGCCAGGGCTTTCAGGCGGGGTGGCCACCCTGCAGCCATGGAGTCCAGCTGCTTGGAGAGGTAAGTGATGGGTCTTTGCCAGGGGCCAACTGTTTGTGTGAGAACCCCCAAGGCTACTTTGTTCTTTTCATGCACAAACAGGTTAAAGTTTCAAGTTATTTCCGGGAGCCCCAAGGCAGGGGCTTGGCCCAGTTGTCTTTTTTTTTTTTTTTTTTTTCAAAATTCAAATTAACTTTATTTCCCCTACAGTCAACAACTTCTCTGCATTGACTTTTAAAGCAACGAAGTAAAATAAAATCCCCCAAATGGCAAGGTATCAGAAATCCAGATTTAGTTACACTTTATTTGTGAAAATGTTATAGCCATGAGCTTCTCCCCAGGCAAGAGGCTTTTTTTCTGGACCCGCCAGAACTTTGTAAAGGGACTTGGCCATGGCTGCAAACCCAGGAATCCAGATGCGGCAGAACCCTGCAGTCCCGAGGAACTCACGAAGTTTTCTTTTTGTGGTGGGGGTAGGGATGGTGCAGATCACTTTCTTTCGTTCGGGTCCGAGCATCCGGTGCCCTTGTGGATGCTGAACCCCAGGTACTTGACCTGCTGTTTACAGATCTGGGCCTTTCTCCAAGACATTTTGTACCCAGTCTGTGTTAGAAGTTGTAGGAGAGTCTGGGTCCCTCTCCAGCAGTCCTCTTCCATTTCACTGGCAAGTAGGAGGTCATCTACATATTGTAAGAGGGCACACCTGCAGTCTTCCTGGGGGTAGGTGGCCAAATCTGCTGCCAAGGCTTCCCCAAACAGGGTAGGGGAGTTTTTGAAGCCCTGCAGGAGCCGGGTCCAGGTTAGCTGAGTTTTCTGCCGGGTTTTGGGATCTTCCCATTCAAAGGCAAACAGAGGGGGGACAGCCACAGGCAGAAGAAGGCATCTTTCAGGTCCAGGCAAGTGAACCAGGCGGCTTCAGGCGGCAGCTGTCCTAACAAAGTGTATGGGTTGGGAACAACCTGATGTAAGGTGAGAGTGGCGTTATTAATGGCTCGTAAGTCCTGCACTGGTTGATATCCGGTCCCATCTGGCTTTTTTACTAGTAATAATGGGGTGTTCCAAGGTGACTGGCATTCGATTAGAATCTCTTCTGTCTTCAGGCGATCTATATGTTTGACTATGCCCAATTGCACTTTGCGGGGGATCGGATACTGCCTCTGCTGGACAGGGACCGCTCCAGGCTTCAGGTCGATGATGATGGGTGCATGGTTCCGTGCCATTCCTGGTGGCTTTTTTCTGCCCAAACCTGGGGGAAAAGTTGCAGCAGTTTTTCCGGATTCTGACCTGAACTTTCTTCCACACGAAGTCTCCATTCTTTGCTTCGGGGTACGGTGATAAGGAGAGTGAGGCTGGTCCCAAGGTTTAAGCTTGCTGGTCCTTCAGGTTTGAAGGTAATCTGGGCTCCCAGTTTGGTTAAGAGGTCCCTACCAAGCAGGAAACTGGACATTCAGGCAGGTACAGAAATCCATGAGTCACTTCGTGGTCACCGAGCTGACAAGTTCTTGACTGGCAAAAAGGCTATTGGCTTGACTGTTCCCCAGTGACTCCTATGATATTAGCGGTTTTCCCTAAAGGGGGCGACGGGGGTTGTGACCACAGAATGTTCAGAACCAGTGTCCACCATGAAAGTCATTGACTGGCCCCCGACTTGTAGTTTGACCATGGGCTTGTGGGGGCCAAGTTCCAGTGAGCCCGGTCGCCCCTATTCAGGGTTGAGCCCTGCCAGCCCGAGCAGATGGTCTTGGGGCTCACAGATCGGTATTTCCCTTTAGGGATATTTCCTCTATGTGCCTGAGTCTTTTGGGGGCACTCATTTTTCCAGTGTCTACTTTCTTTGCAGTAGGCACATTGGTCTCTGTCCAGAGGTACTCTTCTGGCGCTTCTCCCCACTTTTCCAGGCGGCTCTCCTCATCTGGTGGAGTCAGGATTTCCCAAGGCTGCTGCCAGTAGGGAGGCTTGATGTTTTATTCACTTCTTGTCTTCTTGTTCCGCGGCTTCCTCTCTATTGACAAATACTTTGTTGGCGACTTCCAGTAGTTGAGAGATGCTCATGCCCACGAACCCTTCTAATTTTTGGAGCTTTCTTTTATTGTCCGTTGCTGCCTGTGCAACAAAGGTGGCATTCACCATCCTCTGGTTTTCCAGAGCTTCTGGGTAAAAAGGAGTATAGATTCTGAAGGCCTCGCAAAGCTGTTCATAGAAATCTCCCGGAGATTTGTTGGGCTTTTGAGTAACTAAAGTCGTCTTTGTCATGTTTGTGGGTCATTTTGGCCCCTCTCGGACCCCTCAGAGGAGCGCTTCCCAATATTGCTAGAATGCAGCCCGTCCCTGATCAGTGTTGAAGTCCCAGTTCAGTCGGGCTTCTGGTGCCACTTCTCGTGCCCAATCTTCTGGGTTTAAGACACGGGCAGGGGCCTGCTCCTGCAGCTACTTTCAGGCTTTCATCAGAATCCATTGTCTCTCCTCCGTATTAAACAAAGTCAGGAGGAGTTGGCAGCAATCATCCCAAGTAGGACAATGGGTTTGGAAAATGGAATCCATGAGCTCGATAAGGGCCTGGGGCTTTTCCAAGTAGGAGGGGGTGTGATGCTTCCAGTTTAAGAGGTCTGTAGTTATGAAGGGCTGGTAGTATAACACAGGCTTCCCGGGTTGGATGGTCCCATTCTCGCCGATCTGGGACAGACCCTGTGTTTCACGGAGGGGCATCTGTAATGCGGGTTGTGCCGACCGGAGCCTCCTTGCTAGTGGAGTTGCAAGGCTTTCCTCAGAGGGGGTCGATATTCCCGGAGGGACCGAAGGTGGAGGTGTTTCTCGGAGATCTGTCTGCACTCCTGGGCCAGGAGGAGAGGCTAGAGCAGCCGGAGCGTATGACGGTGGGGCTGGTGGTGGGTCCTCTTCTGAGGACCCTTGATGAATGACTGGCTTCCAGAGCCCCGTTCTCTGTGCAACCAAGACCCTGCTCTGTCCCTTTTTTCCAACGCACTCTTGGGGGTACGGATGAACAAGGTTTTATTACGTGCGGGCCCAGAGGAGAGTCAAGTCTCCAAAAAAATCTGAGCCCTGTTTTCCAATTTTCATAAGTTTATATAGGAACACCAAGCAGGCAAATTCCTGAGCAAGTCTGCAGGCAGGGTTACAAAAGCAGAGGAGCTAGGTTAGCTTATCTTCCTAAAAGCAGAAGGCCATTAGGGAGGAAAAGAGTCATTATCTGTTTAGAGTTGTAAATTTCAGTTCAGAGGGGCAGGCAGGAGTGCTTATCTTCCTGATGTGGATTCCATGGACTAAAAGGGGGGGAGGGGGAAGAAGGAAGAAAGGGACCAGGGACCGAGGGGAGTTTATTTTCCTAAACCTGTGGGTTTCTGCCTAGGGGGGTTAGGGTCCCGGCACTTCCCTTATCAGATCAACCTATTCTATTGTGCACTTAATAGCTTTTCTTTCAATTGGCTGACAATTTTTTTTTTTTTTGCTAGCAATTTTACTTCAATAAAAACTTGTACTAAGGAAATATCCATTCCTTGCCTGAATAAGAATGAGTTATAGTCATAAACAGGAAGTAATCATGAACAAGAATACAATGTATACAAAACAAGGTCAGTAATTTTATCTTTGAAGTTGGAAAGACCCAGATTCAATTGTATTTGCCCATGGATAATTTAGTCTTTACCACTTTTTCATTATCTACATTAAAGGGGAACTAAAATCTAACTGAGGCCTACAAGCATTAAACACATTAATAGTACCAAACTGAAACTTGTTCCCTGACATAATCATAGAGTTGGAAGAAAATTGAAAAGTGAATAATATTGGGAAAAATGGTGCTCACTGGGACACAGAGACTGATGATTGCAGGCAGAAAGTTTATTGGGAAGCTCTCCCAACAGAGTGGGTTTGAAGAAAGACTTCAGCCTATCCCTGGAAATGAGGGCTTTGAATTTATACAGCACATTCCTAGGTGGGGAAATGATAGTCGGTGGGAAGGGGTTTGAGTAAGGTGTAGGGGCCAATAGGAAGCCCTAGGGGTGAAAATTTTCCCTTGTATGGCTAGAGGGTAGTAGGTTAAGGAGTTATGTTTTCTTGGAATGCTGGAGGAGCAGGTGGTGCTTTGATGTGGAGGGAGTGAAGCTCTTTATCTCACTTTACTCCCATCTCTTTGTTTAACCTTTGGGAAAGTGTCCTGATTTCAGACAGGTAGGATTAAGGGGGGGCTTGTCCTTCCTTAAAGCATGTCCGTGGAATTGAGCCACAGCTTGTTAATTATTGCAAACCTAGTGAAGGGGAACCTCTAACAAATAACTTTCCCAGTATATGAGTCAATGTTCTTTATTGCAATGTGGGGCTGGCTCTAAATAATCTTGTGAACCATTGCTCAGGAATACTTACCATGCAATATTATCTCTCTAAATATATAAATGTCAATATCTTATCACCTTCAGATTTGTTAATTCAGAATCAACTGATGCTGCAAAACTATATAGATTCAGTTTCTCCAGATATTTGATGAACATATGCAATTTTTAATATTTGTTTATCCATATAATATGTTTTGAATTGTTATAAGTTAATATTCTATAAATACAGTTATTTGTCTATAAGGGCAAAAGCATTCCTAGGGCATACTTAATTTTATTGGATTTCTGAAAATTATATTTTAGACATATTCAAAGATTTGGAAAAAATTGAACTTTTATCAGGAGTTTAAGTTGAAAATAAAAAAAAACAGAAAGCCAATTGCATAAAAGAGTGGAAATTATAAATATAATTTTAGATATAACTCTGCTCTTGACATTTTATTCAGTTTCTAAAACCTTGAATTATTACTATTCATAAATTGCAGAAAACAGATCTTTTTACTTATCAATCCAGTTTGATATCTCCAAGGAAGAAGGACACTTTATAAAATATTTCTATATACATATATACACTTGAGGGCTCTGGTTCCTTTGTAGTCTTTTAGGTAAAAATTATAGCAACTCTGTGGAAATAAAACCCCACATTTTT
This sequence comes from Tolypeutes matacus, assembly GCA_026826555.1. Classification (NCBI taxonomy): domain Eukaryota; kingdom Metazoa; phylum Chordata; class Mammalia; order Cingulata; family Chlamyphoridae; genus Tolypeutes; species Tolypeutes matacus. Next base: position 16,189,972 of record JAKSZT010036119.1, on the reverse strand, counting down.
CACTGAGGTCAGAGATAATGTGCAAACTATAGCATGAGATAGAGATGAATACAGTTGAAACCCACCGTAGGATTGCTATTCATAAAAAAAATAAAAACATATTTTCACTGAGAATTCAAATTTCAATTACTTTAAAAAAAAATAAAGTTAGACTTCCATATGACAAAGATATAAATACTCCTGGTTTCTCTTCCCCTACAAACTCTTGAACAACTAGGGAAAATCGGCAGGTCCATTTTCCTCAGAGCTCCAGAAAATAAAGGTCGCAGTGACTGAGTGAGTGCCAAATCAAGAAAACCCATCTTAATAACGTTAGGAGAAGCTCTTGGCATCTTGCTGGCCTCTCCCCTCACCTCTTCCCTGCCCGGTGTGGCACATCTGTAGTTAATGTTTAAGATCCTTTTTCCAAAAAATCTTCCAGCAAAAGAATGCTGTTTAGCTTCTTATTCCACTTTTCCAAGACACCACTTTTCCAATGACTAATGGTTAATAATTTTCACAAATAGCCAAGCCCACAAAACTTCTGTAGCCTCAGTCTGCAAGAAGCTTATTATACTCTTCACCACATTTATAAATGTTTTGTCTTTTGTCTCTACCTCTTTGGGGTACTTTTAAAAACACGGAACAGTGTATTGAGATTGCTTCTATATAATGGTATGAAATGTGAGAATTTTATAAAGATCATCTTTACAATTTTTAGTCAAGAAATCACTAACTATATAAAAAATTATAAACATGGATAGCCACAAAAAAATTTTTTTTTAATCTGGTGTTTTATTTGGTGTCTGGATGAAAAGTTTACAAATACATATTATTGTGTATGAACATATTGTAATGGAGATTTTTAAACAAGGTAACACTGATGGAAATTCCTAAGGCCCATAAAACTTGCTTAGACAATACCCCGGACATGCATCCGGGCCTGACCAATCACGCCACCATAGAATGATCAAAACCACCCCTAGTAAAGATTAACCCAAAACCCATTAAGGCCAATGCTAACCGCAAACATTAGCTTCTGTAAAATTGCTTGCTTGCTTGCTCTGCTGGATATGGATAAAACAGATATATGTTTGAAGTGTACAATGGAAGCTGCCCATCACCCTTTCTGGCACGGGAAAATTGATGCTTTGTTTTAATTAGCTAATCTGGTATCTGGACATGAAAAAAGTTGCTTAATCATGCTGACCCTGCTAAAATTCCCTATAAAAACCCACCACAGAAAGCCGGGGTCGCTTCCCTCCATACTGCTGGAGGAGTCCCTGGCCGGCCGGAAATAAAGGATCCTCTCCTAATCACCTTGTCTGGGTGCTGAGTTTCTCTCTGGATGAAGTGTTTCACTTCAATATCTAAAATATATCTAGGTGATAAATGGACAAAGCATTCTGATGAGTTACTCTATGTCCTATATTTTCATGGAACTTAAATATATATCATAAATATATGTAATATAATTTTCTAAAAACTTTTGAACACTCATGTTTTGGCACTAAAAACTTACCACTTCAGGCTTATCAACATGATTTTATGCCATTCTATCAAGGACTTTAGTTAACTGTTAAACTGATCTCCTAAATATTTTTCCATTCACATCTACCTTCCCTTATCTCAAATGCAATAGCCCCCTCACTTAGACTAACTGAATCTCATACATTCTTTGCAAACTTCACTGATTCTCTAGGTAGAATGAATTATATATCAGTAATTGTCTATTCACAGTATATTTCTACTCTAATGCATTACAGAGGCTAATATCCACTAGAGTTGATGATGAACTCCTGGAGGGCAGGAATGTATTTTCAGGTCTTTACTTATATAGTAAGGTTTATAAAATATGCAATGTTCAATAGTATAGCTGGAATGGCCATATTTACGTAGAAATTGGAACAATGATTATTATAAGGTATAGGGAATGTGGAACAAGTTGCTACATGGTGTGTGGTAAGAAAACAGGCTCAGGGCACAACAGAAACTTCTAGCAAATGATCACTTTATTACTTACCCAGAACAAAGTGTCCAAAAGAGCAGAAGAAGAGGTCCCATCGTGGCTGATCTCCTGGGGTGGCAAAACTGCTCAGGTCAGAGTCTGTAGATAGTAGCTCCACATGCCCCACATCACCTCAGAGAAGAGAGACAAATCTCTACAGTTTGACTGTGGTGTTTAACCAACCTGAGGGTGAGGGGAGAGGGCCATGCTACTGAGAATTCCTGTCTTGAACAGCATCGGGGGCTTCTTGTTCCTGGTTCTCATGTCTAAGGTCTAGCCCTGCCTTTTCATTAGACTCAACATCTCCCTCGGTTGTGGAATGGAAGCAGACTAAAAGATCCTTGCACAAGAGAAGGGGAGAGGGGGCAGGGTAGATGAGGACTGAGAGATGACTGTTTTGCATGCATCTATAACTTCCCCAGCAGGGAGAGTACATTATGATAATGGGGTTCATTCACCAAGAAAGTATATGCATGTAAAACAGGTCTTCAAAATTTATGATGTAAAAACTTGTAAACTGAAGGGAGAAATAGAAAGAAATATCTAGTTATAACTGGAAACTTCAACATGCCTTTTTGAGAAATCACTAGAACAAGTAGAAAATCAGTAAGGATTTACAAGACTGGAATAACATCATCAACTTAATGTTGACATTTACAGAACACTTTACCCCAGAAAAAAAAGAATACATCTTCAGTTCAAGGTACTTGGAATATTTGGAATTTTAAAATAATTGAAGTCACACAAATTATTTTCTCTAACCACCACTGAATTAAACTGTAAATCAATAAAAGGAATATGTCTGGAAAATTTCCTAATATTTGGAAATTTAAAAACATATTTTTAAATAATCCACAAGTCAAAATTGAAGTCCAAAGGAAAATTTTAAAATATTTTGTATTTAGTAGAACTAAAAAAGAGAACATTTTAAACTATGGGGCATAAATAAAGCAGTGCTTAGAGAAAAATTTATAGCTCTAAATTTTTATATCAGAAAACAAGAAAGGTTTCAATTCAATAATCTAAACTTTGACCTCAAACTAGAAAAAGAAAAGGAAATTAACCCAAAACAAGAAGAATCAAGGAAATAATAAAGATAGGAGCAAAAATCAATGAAATCAAAAGCTTGTTCATGAAAAACATCAACAATTAACTTTAAATGGATTATAGACCTAAATGCAAAACCTAACACTTCTAGAAGAAAGACTGGAGAACACCTTTGCAAACTTGAATTAGATAAAAATTTCTTAGAAAGGACATAAACCATAAAACTAAATATATTATTTTATTTTATTATTATATTATATATAAATAGGACATCATCAAGATTAAACACTTCTGTTCTTTGAAATGCATTGTTAGAAAACATAAATACAAGCTCTAGACTAGGAGAAAATTTTCTGAAACACATATATGATAAAAATTTTTTTTCCCGAAATGCAAATGGAACACTCAAATAGCAAGAAAACTGAGAATTCATTTGTAAAAGGGTACAAAGCTTTGAACAGACACTTTACAAAAGAAGCTATGAGGAAGACAAGCACATGGAAGGAATGGAAGGGTGCTCAACATCATGAATCAGAGAGATGCAAATGAAAACTAGCATATTATTTCTACACACCCACAAGAATGGCTAAAGCTAAAACTAAAATTAAATTAAATTTAAAAGGAATAAAAAAATACTAAATGCTACCAAGCATATGGAGCTGACAAGTGAACTCTCATACTTTGCTATTCAGAATATGAATTTGTAATCACTTTGGAAAATCATTTAGCATTTTCTTATAAAGTTAAACATAAACTTGCCATATATCCAGCAATTCTACTCCTAGATATTTACCTAAGAGAAATCAAAACATATGTTCACTTAAAGCCTATATAGTATTGGTCATAGTAGCTTTACCCATAATTGTTTCTATTTAGAAACAATCCAAGTTTCCATATACTGTCAAATGGATAAAATATTGCAGTATGTCTATACAAGGGAATACTATTCAGCAAACACATGTACGAACTACTGAATCGTGTAATATGGATGAATTGCGAAAGCATTGTTCTAAGTGAAAGAAGCTGGAACAAAAAGCTACATATGGTCCAATTCCATTTGTATTACTTTCTAGAAGAAGCAACATTATAGAGAGAGAAATCAACCAGTGGTTGCAGGACTTGGCATGAAAAGAGGCAATTGATTAAAAAGGGGCAAGAAGAAACTTTTTGGGATGATGAAACTATTCTGTATTTTGATTGTAGTGGTGGTTTCACAACTGTATATATTTGTCAAAATTCACATATCTGTGCACCTTTGAAAAGGGAGAATTTTACTATATGTTAACTATATCACAACAAAAATGACTTTTAAAATAGTAAATAAAAGATAAGAACCATACAATTAGAATTCTTTAGTAAGAGATAAAAAATATGTAGGGGAGGAAATTATCAAAGTTATAAAAAAAAATTCCCACAAATAAAAGATATAAATCTCCAAATTGAAAATAATTGCAGTGTGTTCAGTGTGTGTTCACACACGCACACACACACGCACAACCACAACTGTAAGACCCACACAAAAGCGTTTATCATTAAAATGAAGATCAAGAAGTATAAAGAATCATAAAACCCTTCATAAAGGGCAAAGTATGAAAGCCAAAAAACAGAGTATCAAAAATCAGAAACGTAGCTGTCATTAGCAAAAATAAAAGCTAGGAGACAATAGAACTATGCCTTCAGAATTCTGAGAGAAAACTGATTTCTATTTAGATTTACACTTTACGAAGTGTAAGCACGAAATATACATTTTAAAAACTGCATAATATCAACAATTTACTGTCTATAGATCCATTCTTAGGATTCTTCTAAGGTTGTGTTCTGCCATTATAAGGAGTAAATGAAGAAAGCAGACAAGGGCTCCAGGAATTAGGAGGTCTAGTATCAGATAAGTGAAGGAAATTTCCAGGAAAATTGTGAAGAGAAGTCCAGGATGATAGCTATGTAGCTCTTCTAAAGCAGGAGTCGGCAAACATTTTCTGGAAAGGGCCAGATAGTAAATATTTTAGGCTTGTTGACCATACAGTATCTGCTGCAACCACTCAACTCTACACTTGTGGAATGACAGCAGCCATAGTCAGTACATAAAACAATTAGCATGGCTGTGTTCCAATCAATCTTCATTTATGGACATTGAAATTTGAATTTATTATTATTTTCACATGCCATTCACAGGTGACAGGAAGGATTTGGATCAAAGATCATAATTTTTCATACCCTGTCCTACAGAATAATTGCATTTAGAACAGTAAGATTTTGCAGATTTTGGTAGATAGTAAGAAATCTAGCTTCACTGTGAACTGAGTTTGAGAGAAGACAAACGACTATTGACAGAACAATGAGTTTGATTGGTTTGATTTTTTAATGGGATGACAGGAAGCTTAAAAATGTTAAACTGCCATGCCTTAACAATCCATTAGATGCATTTACTTGAATACTTCATAATAATAATTTATCAAACTCACAGAATTAGGACCTTCTTTATGGCTTACACAAGTTATCTAGGACCAATAGAATCCACCTCCAATTGAATTTAACAGGATAGATCAGATCTTATGAAAATAGCATATTCACAAGACTTGGTACATATTTTAGACTTTTCTATTTGGAAATGTTAATTTAAGTCTACAAAGCACTATTATGAAAACCATTAGTATTATGAGTTTTTCTCATAGACCTAGAAGGAGATACATGGTCCATTATTATTGTTTTATTCTGTTTTTCCTCAACTTTATTGCTTTTACTTTTGAATTTCTTTCATGTTCTCTATCAGCTAGATAAATTATTGAATTTCAAAATACCCAACAGTGTCTTGGGGTCCTTATATTATGTAGTTCCTAGAAATGCTTTATAAATAATAGACAATCTGTTTTTAAAGTAAGCTACATTTTATCTTCCCTCTCCCTTATTAACATTGTACATATTTTCAATACATTTGGTATGTACTCAATTTCACAATTATTAGTGTTTAATCTATTTTAAATATTTAATAATTTATAAGTATTTTCTGTATCTACTAATAAACTTACAAGTTCATTTAAATACATTTTCTTTGAAAAGATTATAAAGTCAAGAAATGGCACGTTTAACTGATCAGAGATACTCTCTGCTTTTTTATTTTGAAGTTTAGTTGCTTTGAACAACATTAAGAACAATCTCATTAATCAATGACTCGTCGGTTTTTTTATATGTGATGACAGCCTGTCAACTGACAAGACTGTAGGAAAGCATTTTCATTATTAAGTTGACATTATAACTTGATGAATCTTGTGTTTCAGTGATAGTCATTCTCTGCCTTTCAAACAGCATGTTCTATTTGGAATTCAGTACAAGATGTATTATGATAAAGGTCATTGATTTGAAAACTCTTTGCCCTTTCTGAATCTTTTCACTTTTAAATGGAAAATACAAAACACAATTTCTCACTTTCAGTATCTTCTATTTTTAGAATAATTTGATGAGTTGGCCTACCTAATTGCAAATATTTTAAGGCTATGCAAAATCAATAGCCTTCTGTCTAGGACAGATATTTAGACAAACATTTACTTGGAGATACACCAGCAAATTGATTACCAAATGAACTGAAAAATTAACAAATGAGGACAATTAACTAAAATGAGAAAGATTGCTTAACTCCTTTTCAGACTCTAGATTTATTTTAAAAAGTAAAATAAATAAAAAAGCTTAATTCCAAATAATTGTAAACTATTATTTTATATGTAAAATTAATGCTGTCACACAGAATGGGATATAAAAATCCGTAGCCACTTTTAATTATACTATATTCCTTTGAGCCCCTAAATTTCATGGAATACCATTTCTATCATCAATATCCACTGCTTCTACCTTGAATTTGTTTGTTTCATTTATACCTGAAATTGCTTTGATGGAAGTTCCCCCATAATCCCTTATTTATTAGTATTATATGAGGTTGTTTGTTTGTTTGTTTGTTCCTTTATCTGAAAAAGAAGGCAAATCCTAAAAGCCTATGGAGATAGCTCTTCAAGTATTACTGGAGCTATGAGAAGGAATTTTGACCCTGTAAAGCTTACAGGATGAGGACAACTATATGTATAAGGAGTTGAGAAGAGGAAGCAATCCCTGTGAAAATTTCTTGGGAATGAGAATTCTTTCTTGGATTCATGTTTTATTTAACCATTACCTGATGGTAAAATCATCAAGGAAAGGCCAGTACTTAATTACACAAATATGTTAGAGGACAATGGCCAAACAAACATGTCTGTTTGAACAGTGAAGTGTTTTCATGACTAAATTCATGTTTAAGAACCACAGGCTTTAGATGCAGAAAGACCTGAGAATGCAAAGCTAATCTATATTTATTAGCTGTATAAACTTGGGCAAATCATTTTTCTGCTCTGAGCTGCTGTTTTCTGATTGGTGTATCTTAGTTTTCAAGGCTTGCCATAATAAAGTACCACCAACTGGATGACTTACAAGCAAAAGAAGTTTATTATTTCACAGTTCTGGAGTCTAGAAACCCCAAATCCAGATGTGATCAGCGCCATGCTCCATCTGAAATCTTTGAGGGAGGATCTTTCCTTGCTTCTTCTAGCTTCTAGTGTTTGCTAATAATACTTGGTGTTCCTTGACTTGTGGGTGCATCTCTGCAATCTCTGCCTTCTCTAGCTTTACATGGCCTTCTCTCCAGTGTCTCCCTGTGTCTATGTCCAAATTTCCTCTTCTTATAAGGCCACCAGACATATTAGATTGGGCCCAACCTAATCCAGTTAGCCCTCATTTAACTAATCATATCTTCAAAGACACTATCTCCAAATTAGTTCACATTTATGAAACCAGAATTAGGACTTGAATATGGGAGACACAACTCAACCCATAAGAAAGTATAAATGTGTTTTCCTAGCAATTATTTTCTGAATATTTGTAGATGCCCACAAACTGAAGAACATCTAGCCCCTTTTCATAATCTCCTCCAGCTAAATTTGAAGGCCAGGAAATGTCTCAAATGTGCTTATGAATAGAATTCTTATGTTTCTTGCCCTCTGGTCTTCTCATGAACTTATATCATTGCAAATAACATAACTTCACTGTGTCTTCTCCTGGTGCCTTCTGTAAGATTATACATCTTAACAAGCTCCACCTATGGAAACTCAGGTCAAATGAATTGATGTCTCGGAGACTACAGTCCTCCAGATCTTCAATAAAACTAGATCCTAACTGCCAACTGAGGCCCAGATAGGACATGTATTATGTATAAAATTAGAATAAGAATATTTCATCTATGCAGGTTTGTGTGAAGATTAAATGAGGAAGTGTATGCATAGTTACTACATTTGTTCTTTGTTCCAGATACTGTGCTTTACATGTATTATCTCATGCTTGTAAACATCACAGGTACTTTGCATGTATTACCTCATTTAAAATCTATAGAAGAATAAGCTAGCCAGCCTTAATATTTTCATCATTCCACAGATGAAGCAACTAAAATTTACAGAAATTTGTTTAAATTGAAGAAGCCAATAAAACTGAGCAGGATTTGAAAACTTGACTGCTGTCAGCTATAGCTGAATCAATATAGCTCTCTCTTTCTCTTTTTCCTCTATAGTTATCTACCTCAAACTGTCTGATTCTAACATTATCATAATATAACATTGTTATGTCTAACAATGCAAATTATATGGATATTTGTAGTGGCATATTTTTTATGTGCCCAAGAAGCCAAGAACCCCCCAAAATCAAATCTAATATAAGGGGAACCACAAATTTATGGCAAGATCAATCAAAGAAATAAATATAAGAAAACATTTTTCTAATATTTGTATGTATGGAAAAATTAGTTGACATAGTATAAACGTCTATCAATAGGTAGATCCAAATAATAACAATAACAACAACAATAATAATACTTAATATAATAGGAGAGATGTTCTTTGTGCGAGGTCTGCAAATCTTGCAGGTCTCCAAGACCCATTCAGAGATTTGTGTTTTTATGACTATTTTCATAGTAAGGCATTATCTATATTTTCCATTTTGCTGAAATTTGCACTAAAGAAATGTTAAATGTATTAGTTGTCTGTTACTGTATAAAAAATCTCATCCAAAAGTTTAGTGACTTAAAACAACCATAAATATTTATTACTTCTCAAGGTGCATCAGGAATTTGTGTACAGCTTGGCCTGGATGGTTGTCTCTAGTTTTTGCATTAAACTCGGTCAGATATCAGGCAGGACTAAGTAATATGACACCTTGATTAAGACTAGAGGGTCACTTTCAAAACTGGCTCTTTCACATGGCTAGCAAGATGGTGCTGGTTGTTGGTAGGTCTCCTCATTTCCTCCCCACTTGGGCTTCTACAGAGGGCTATTTTTCTTCACAACATGGTTAAATTCCTGCAAGAGACCTACCCAGAGACTGCAAAGCCTTTTATGATCTAGCCTCAAAAGACACACACCATCATTTTCACAACACGGTCTGTCCTAGTCAGTGTGGAAGGGGCCTACACCAGGATAAAAGTAACAGAAGATAAGAAGCATTGCAGGACACTTTGGAGGTTGGCTGCCACAGTGAGTTAATCTTTTGGAACCTCCGTAAAAAGATGGATGTCTGTATTTATACTCTTTCAGATGCCTGGATGTTTCTGTTGCTCCCCATGCTTGCCAATATTTGATATTATCAAACTTTACTATAATATTTTTCCAATCTCTGATACCTGTTTAATGTATTGGTTTGTTGTAAGTTTGATTTTATCTTATTATTTGTGAGACTGAACACCTTCACATGTCTACTGGTTATTATACATTTTTTTTTCTTTTGCACAGTGTCTTCCTATCTCCTGCTCACATTTTTATTTAATTGTTTTTTACTTACAGAATGGTTGGAATACTTTATATATTTGGCATTAAATTCTTCACACATAATATATGATAACACATAACTTCATTTGCTGTATGGCTTATTGTTTTCACTCTTAATATGGTGTCTTTTGATAAGTAGTTTGTTATTACTTTTTATGTAGACTAATATATCAATATTTTATTTATGGCCAATGCTTTTTTTTATTAAATTTTTTTTCCCTTTAACCAAGGTGATGAAAATACTCTCCTGTTATCTTTTAAAAGCTTTATTGTTTTGCCTTTTACATTTGGGCCTCTAATGTTTCTGGAATTGATTTTTGTGATAAGTATCAAGTTTCATCTTTTTCCACATGGATAGCCTTTTATACCAGTGCCAATTTTCAATGCTTAATGCGTTTAATTTTTGAATAAGTAATAAATTTATGCTTAAAAATCATTTAAAAATGCAAAGCAAAGTTTCTTTATGACCTTTGTGGGGTCTTCTCACCTCTGTGGGCCTCAGTCTCATCTGTAAAATAAAGGTGGTAGAGTAGAGGTAGATGATTTTTGGCCCCTGCCAGCCATAAATAATTAAAGAGAAAAAAAAAATTAAATCAAGTAGTCCAATTCTGCTTTCACATTCCATTAAATTCTAGCTGGATGATTTTGACACAGCAATCGTATTTCTCTAGAATGTGTTTCTCTTTAATAAAACCTGGGTTGTTCTGAGAAGAAAACAGTGATACTTTTGGGAAGAACCGAACTCAGTGCCTGCATAATAGCAGATATCCAATTATTATTTTTTTTATCCTTTTAGAGGACAGTAGGCACTTGATAATTATTAGTTTTTGCTTCTGATTGACATTCAAATGGAAATTTGATATATTTCATTGTTTAATCTTGATTTCCCCCACTGGTCAAAATGTGAAAAGATGACTGTATTACATAAGACATATCCCAGGTTCTTTTCTACAAATTTTTAATTCTTACACATCCATGACTCTAAATTAAGAACTTTAAAAAGTTAACAAATTTAAACATTGGTATAATCTTATAAACAGTATATTATAAACATTATATTGTCAAAGCAAACATAAATAATTGGAAAAAAGTCAAACAAGCAGTAAATGCAAGATAAAATTGAGTCTAAGCAAAATATTAACACAAATTCTACAGATATTTTACCCGTTTCATTTTCATATTGAAAGAGGACCTCTATCTCATACCATATACAAAAATTAACTCAAAATGGGTCAAAGACCTAAATATAGGAGCCAGGACTATTAAATGCCAGGACTATAATACATCTAATGTAAACTAAAATTATGTAATAATTTTTCATCAGTTGTAACAAATGTAACTGAAGTTAATAAAAAATTAGTATAATTTCAAAAACGTGTGATCAATTGTAACAAATGTTCCACACCAATGCAAGGTGCAGGAATCCTGTATTTTATGCATGACTGGTCTGTAAATCCACAACTTCTCTAATAAATTTTTTAAAGAATGATATATAGTACAACATTCCCCTTTGGATATATACACATAAAACCCTGACAGGAAATAAAGGCAGAGTTCAGATTTTAAACCCTGTCATTCCTCACTCTGCTTGAACAATCACTAAATGTACTTTGAAGTACTTATTTTATGAGGAGAAAGACAGCAAAAAGAATGAGAAGAGAGGAAGGGGTTTGAGACAAAATCAGAAATAAAGAAGTTGAGAAAGAGAGAAGAATGGAAGGAAGGAGAGAGGGAGAGAAGGAAGGAAGGAAAGATGGAAAGAGAGAAGGAAGGGAGGAAGGAAGGAACCGAACTGCTTGCTTTTCTTTCTGCACAAATGACATCCTTAAGAAAAAAAAATTAGAAAGTCTTTAATGTAAATATGGTCAGCTGCTTTAGACATTGTAGCATGTGCAAGTTTGAAAGATACATCATGAAAAAGAAATCCATGTTGAAATGTCAATTTTATAGCTTTAAGAGAGAGGCCCTAAAGTTTAGAAGTTAAAAGTTAACTCCTTGCTTATTTGAACATTAAACTGTCAGCATGGAAGTAAGTTTAAAAGTTATGAGGGTCTGAAAATGTGGTGCTAAATGAAGTCTGAAGACCTATTCACCTGCCTGAGATGTAAACCAGGAACTATTACCTCTACTGTTCAGCATATATTCATGTACTTAAGAGGAATGTGCATACCACTAGGAATTGAACAAAGAAGCTGAACGGTATCTCCAATTTCCCCCAAACGTTATGATAATTTTGACTGTATTTAGTATTCATTAGGAATTGTATGCATATAGGAAGCAGAATACTTATTTTTAAATGATCAAATATTCCTTCAAGGTTTGGATAATAGTAATGCAGAACTGAGAATTCTTTAATAAATTGATCGGCAATCAACCTTTCCTTTGTTTTAAAGTTTTATTGATATTTCAAAAGACTACACAACATTTGGAAACATACATACATTTAGGTGGTCGGTAAGCACTTTACACAAACATTTTGACAAATTATTCATTTAGTTCATAAAATAATTATAAGAATTAGTTCTGTAAATTAAATTATTTAGACTTAAGGCAGTGACTGTCTTTTCTTTTACATTTAAAATATAAGGTTCTACTTATGCAATAATAGTATGTCTAACAAGTATGCTTTTTAAAAGGTTCACTCAGACATTTATCAATTATTTAAAAACATTAATTAGATCAAGTTTGGGTCACATTTTAAAAGACAGAAATGGATTAAATCCAATTTACATAAATTGAAATAAATGGTGAAATAATCCTATCCCTTCCAGCTTAGAAAACAGACTTTATTATCATATGCTTTTGTAGATCCCTCTATTTATGTGCTTTTAAATTCAAATGGAAAGGATCAATAACTATTTTTGTTCATAAAACATTATTTAAAGTATTAATTTTTTGGTTAAAATGAAAACATTAAAACTTTTGAGTAAGGAACCAGAGAGTATTCACATCCTAGCTTAGTAGTAGGTCCTACTAGCACAGTATTAGCTGCTATGGGGGAAAAATGAGAGAAGGCTTTGACACACTTGTTCTCTAATTGAGCTTACAATCAGCATGTAGATATGAGATGATGAAAGCAAGAAAAAGACAATAAAAGATGCCATAGAATTAGGTGGCTTAATAATGTGATCGACACCATACATGCTAACAAATGTGAGAAGGGAAACCATCAGTCTAGGCTACAGTGATAGGACCTATGCTGGATTATGAAGAATGGGTAAGATTGGGTGATTTTCTCCTCACCCATTCTTTTAGGATAAATGACGAATTGGCCTTTGACTTCATCTGAGTTCTGAAGGACAAGATTACAGTACTGACATTGTGGAGAAAACCTCAGAGATATCTAAGCTACAATCTCATTGGAGCCCCTTTGTGCTGTGAGTGTCATGTTGTACACCACAGGTCTAGAACACTGCCAAGAGACCTTGTCAACACTTTTAATTGAGTGAACAGCTTTGTTGTCGTACTCAACTCTTCTAAATAAATTGCTAATATTATATGGTTGAAATGTATTTTTATTTGATTTTGCATTTATTTAGATATATTCTGTCTTTCTGCAAAAGTTATCTAAGGAAACTTTTAAAATGATACACATAATAAAGCAAGATAAAACACATAAAAGAGCAAGGAAAGTAAAATTAAGATTAGAACAAAAATAAGAGGAAAAATAACTCAGATTAAATACACAAAATAATTTTCGCATCCCCCAATACACTTTTCAGCCTTTCTGCTCTAAATCCTGTGCTTTGAGTCATTGCTCTTTCTAAAGAACAGTAAAATAATATTATCTTAGCAAGAATTATTTTGACATGGACTTTTGAGAACAATAGCTTAATCCCTCCAAAGCAAAAGGAATTCAGGGGCCATGGATACAAGCGTTCCAGTTCTACCTAATGCAAAGAGGCCATTGAGAGTAATAATATATATTTATAATTGTTATCAGAATTCATAGGTTCAAATATCCTAGTTACAGCTTCTGTGTGACATTTAATAAAGTGAGCTAGGTAGGTGGCAAGGGGACTTTAATTATAATTGCAATATTTAATTTCTTATAACAGAAGGAAATGTGATAATTGTTATTTTGGAGTGGTAGAATGGGAGTGTAATATTTTTAAATATTTTACATAGTTTTCCCAAAATGAAACAACTTTCAAAAATAAGATGAAACAATAAAATAGAAGAAAAACAGACAAAGTCACTGGGAACTTCAAAAGAAAAGTCATGGGGCACTGTTTTAGTTTCCTAGGCTGCTGAGAGAAGATACTATAAAATGGGTATGCTTAAAACAATGGAAATTGATTAGCTTACAGTTAAGGCAGTGAGAATGTCCATATCAAGGTTTCATCAAGGCAACGCTTTTTCCCCAAAGAACAGCTGGTGGTGATCCTTGTTTCTCTGTCACATGGTAAAGCACATGGCGAAGTCTGCCAGTCTCTCCTCTTCTGGATTTCATTGATTTCAGCTACTTGCTGAAATGACTTTCTCTCTCTTTCTTTGAGAGGGAGTCTAGTCATGTCTCCTGTCTTTCCACTCAGTATTCAAATAGAAATGCAGACGTCATTTTGCTATTTTGATGCCATCATGGATATTAAAATGCAGATTATTGCCTTGCTGTTGAAAATGTGGTCCTTTTTCCAGAAGCATAAGCATCACTTGGAAGTTTGTGAGAAATGCATATCTCAGGTACCTCCCTGACTCTTTTTGAATGAGAGTCTGCATTTTAACAAGTTGATCCTGTTTGAACATTAAAATTTTTGTTTTACTAGATACTCTACTAGATAATGCAGATTGTTGGCAGTAAGAAATGTGGTGATAGCATGTTACAATTTCTATGTTCTAAATTGTAAAGTAACTACCAATGCTTTAATGCCATCTATGTTTTAATATATTTGAAATTAGGGAATACTATTTCTGACCCACTAGAAGAACATATCCAATATGAACTTAAAGAAATATCCTCTCTCTCTCTCTTTCTCTATCCCCCTGCCCTTGCTCTAGGTCATATGGTGATGCTAGTCACCCACCATCATAATTATCATTATTTTAATCACAGAACTTGAAGTGGTGTTATAATCTTCTTTTTCAGCATACTTTTGGAGTATAGAGCTTTTGCTCTGACATTTGCCCAATTTACAGCAAATGACAACGATCATCCCAAAGAACAGAGAGAGTCTGCAACTGCAAGCAAGATAGCCCCATCCATCTGCCCCATGGGATCTAAGCTCCCTCTCAATTAGAGGTGGAGTAGTCATCACCATCTCAGAATCCTCAGGATTGGGGACCAGCATAGACTTACTAGTATAATAGTGTAGACTTATTGTGGTTCTAGCAATGGAAGAAAATTTATCATTGATATGGAGGCAGTGGCCACTGGAGGTTATGAGGGGAGGGAGAGGGAAAAACAGATGTAATATGGGGACATTTTTGGAACTTGGGAATTGTCCTGAATGACATTGCAATGACAGATACAAGCCATCATCTATCTTGCCATAACTTACAAAATTGTGCAGAAGAGAGTATAAACTACAATGTCAACTATAATCCACACTTAGTGGCAATGCTCCAAAATGTGTTCATCAATTGTAACAAATATACCACACTAATGAAAGATGTTGTTTATATGGGAAAATGTGGGAGAGGTAGGGAGCAGGGCATATGGGAATCCCCTATATTTTTTATGTAACATTTATGTGATTTAAGTACCTTTAAAAAAAATAAAAAATACATTTTAAAAAATCTATGGGACTCCACAAAATCAGTGTTGAGAGGGAAATTTATAGCCCTCGATGCTTACATTTAAAAAGAAGAAAGAGCTAAAATCTAAGACATAACTGCACATCTGGAGGTACTAGCAAAAGAACAGCAAACTAATCCCAAACCAAGCCAAAGAAAGGAAATAATAAAGAGCAGAGAAGAAATAAATGAAATAAAAAATAAAAATAGAATTAAAAAAGCCAAAATTTTGTTATTTGAGAAAATCAACAAAATCGACAAATCCTTAGCTAGACTGACAAAGAATAAAAGAGAAGTAGCAAATTAATAAATTCAGAAATGGAGGGGCATTACCATGGACCCTGCATAAATAAGAGAGATCCCGAGAGGATACTATGAACAACTGTACGCCAAAAAACTAGACAATGCGATGAGATGAACAAATTCCTAGAAATACACAGACAGCCTACACTGACCAGAGAAGAAATAGAAGACTTCAACAAACCAATCAATAGTAAAGAGATTGAGACTGTCATCAAATCCTCCCAAAGATGAAAAGCTCAGGACCAGATGGCTTCGCAGGCGAATTCTACCAATCATTCAAAGACGATCTTATACCAATATTGTTCAAGGTCTTCCCAAAAATTGTACAAGAAAGAATGCTACCAAACTCATTCTATGAAGTCAATATCACCTGATACAAAACCAGATTAATATACTATGAAAAAAGAAAATTACAGACAAATACCTCTAATGAATATAGATGTGAAAATCCACAAAAAATACTTGTAAACCAAATAAAAAAGTACATTAAAATGATTATACACCACGATCAAGTAGGTTTTATCCCAGGTAATACAAGGGTTTTTCAACACAAGAAAAATCAATTAGTGTCATAAACCACATTAATAAATTGAAGAAGAAAAACCACATGATCCTCTCAATTGATGCAGAAAGGCAATTGACAAAATATAGTACCCTTTCTTGATAAAAACACTCCAAAACACTCCAAAAGATATTGAGAAGGAAGTTTCTCAATATGGTAAAGTGCATGAAAAACCTGGAGTTAGCATTGTACTCAACACTGAAAGCCTGAAAGCTTTCCTACTCAGATCAGGATCAAGGCAAGATGCCCACTGCCACCACTGTTATTCAATATTGTGTTAGAACTTCTAGCTAAAGCAATTAGGGTAGATAAAGAAATAAAAGGCACCCAAATAGGAAAGGAAGAAGTAAAGCTTTCACTATTGGCTGATGATATGATCCTATATCTAGAACATCCTGAAAAATGCACAACAAAATTACTAGAAACAATAGACATGCTCAACAAAGTGGTGGAATACAAGATTAATATGCAAAAATTACTAACATTTCTATACACTACTGATATGCAATCTGAGGTGGAAATTAGAAAAAAAATTCCATTTATAATAGCAACTAAAAGAATCAAATATTTAGGAATAAACTTAACCAAGGACATAAAGGATCTGTATTCAGAAAACTAAAAAACATTGCTAAAAGAAACTGGAGAACACTTAAATAAATGGAAGGAAATTACATCTTTATGGACTGGAAGACTAAATATCATTAAGGTGTCAATTCTACCCAATCTGATTTACAGATTCAATTCAATCCCAATAAAAATACCAACAGCCTTTTTTGCAGAATTGGAAAAGTCAATTATCAAATTTATTTGGAAGAGTAATGAGCCCCAAATACCAAAAATGTCTTAAAAAAGAAAAAAAAAATTTGAAGGACTCTCACTTCTTAACTTTAAAGCATGTTACTTAGTTATAGTGGTAAATACAGCATGGTACTGCATAAAGAAAGACAGATAGACCAATGGAACTGAATTGAGGACTCAGAAATAGACCCTCACATCTACAGTCAAGTGATTTTTGACAAGGCAGTCAAACCCACCCAACTGAGCCAGACCAGTCTACTCAACAAATGGTGCTAGGAAAACTGGATATCTATATCCAAAAGAAAGAGGACCCTTATCTCACACCTTATACACAAATTAACTCAAAACAGATCAAAATGACCAAAATATAAAAGCTACAACCATAACATTCATAGAAGAAAATGTAGGAAAACATCTTTAAGATTTTGTTGCAGGTGGTAGTTTCTTAAACCTTAAACCCAAAGCCTGAGCAACAAAAGAAAAAAATAGGTAAATGGGACCCGCTCAAAATTAAATACTTTTTTTCTTCAAAAGACCTTGTCAAGAAGGTAAAAAGGCAGCCTACTCAACTGGAGAAAAATATTTGGAAACCATATATCTGATAAGGGTATGATGTCTATGTTATATGCAGAGATCACAACTCAACAGTAAAAAGACAAGCAACCAGGGAGTGAAGGTAGCTCAAGTGGTTGAACATCTGTTTCCCAAGTATAAGGTCCTGGGTTCAATTCCAAACACCTCCTTAAAAAAAAAAAAAAAAAAAAGACAAGCAACTCAATTAAAATATGGGCAAAAGAATTGAATAGACATTTCTTCAAAGAGGAAATACAAATGGCCAAAAGCACATGAAAAAATGCTCAACATCACTAGCTATTAAGGAAATGCAGATCAAAACTACAATGAGATACCATCTCATACCTTATAGCACTCCTTCATTGTTAGTGGGGATGTAAAATTGTGTAGCCTCTGAGGAAGACAGTTTGGCAGTACCTCAAGAAGTTGAATACATAACTGCTGTATGATCCAGCAATCCCATTACAAGGAACATATTCAGAAGAACTCAAAGCAAGGACACAAACTGATATTTGCACACCAATGTTCAGCATTTTTCACAATTGCTAAAATATGGAAGCAGCTCAAGTGTCCATCAGTCAATGAATGGATAAATAAAATGTGGTATATACACACAATGGAATACTATTCACCTGTAAGAAGAAATAGAGATGCATATGACAACATGGATGAACCTAGAAGATATTATATTGAGTGAGCTAAGCCAGACACAAAACGACAAATATTGTATGGCCTCACTAATATGTACTAAATACACTGAGTAAACTCTTCGAGGTAAACTCTAGACTATAGGTTACTAGGAAATAGGTGGAGGGTTGGGAATGGGAGATGTTGCTTAATGTATGCAGCATTATTAAGGTTAATTGTAAAAGTGTTTCACAACAATGCAAGGTGTTGGGGATGGGAGATATATGGGATGTATGGGAGCATTGTATGATGACATGTATGTTTGTTTTGTAAATTCACATGTTATTAAATATTTATTGTTTATGTATGTTCATGTATGAATGATATACTTGAATAAAATTTTATTAAAATTATCAATGGACTGGATGAATTAAGAAATATCTATAGGTTGGACTGTATGGATGCAGCGGTGATGAACTGACTTTGTCCAATCCTTTGACCTTACTTAGTTTTAGTCTTTACTATATCACAGATCATCAAATTTCTCTCCTTTGCTAATTTTGGTTATATTATCTTTTATATTTCCCTCATTTTCCTATAGTCTTGTTACAGCCATTCTCATTCTCTTACTTTCCTCATGCTATGCTTCCATTTGAAATTATCTGCTAATATATGGTTTAGAAGTTCACCATAGGTAAATAGTTTCCCCAAGTGTATTTTTACTTGGTAAAATTTCCTTCTGTTTTAGATAAGATCTATTTTATGCATATTCAATGTAAATGCAAGTTTTATGTTAATGTTAATAATTTTATGTGCCAAGAGGTTTATTAACAATGTAAAAGTAGTAAAGCTCAGTTTTGCAAGGTAGACAAGTGAGAGAGTCAGAATCAAAGGTTGGAGGGAAAAGAAACAAATATGAGAGTAAAATATCACATGAAATTTTTTGAAACAGAAATGATTACATCTTAATAAATTAGGAACAGAAAAATAAATGTTTTGCTCTTCAGCAAGTTGTTAAACCTCTGACAAAGTCTTCTCAAGAAAGATTTATTTTTGTGAGATTGATTTTTCAAATGGCATAAAAAGGGACACAGAGAACTAGAACAAAACCTGATGTTTCTTATGTTATATTACTATAACATGACAATGTTTTGAGAACAGAAGGCTGCTAAGGTTTCTACAGTCTCCAATGATCTTTTTCTTTCTCACACATTATTCTTTCTTAGGTAATATCATCCAACCTAAGCAAAATTACCATATGAATAACAATTTATATCTCTAGTCCAGATGTTTTATCTACTCTCCATACTGTCAGTTTGTCATCTCTATTTAGACATGTCAAATATTCATTAAAATCAACATGCCTAAAATTGAACTCACAATCTCCCCTTCAAATCTTGTCCAATTTCTGTGTTCTCTAATTCAATAAAAGGCATTTTTCTCTTTAGCCTTTGTATATCTATGTCTTAAAACTTTTTTGGCCCTCAATTTTTCTTTAAATGCCTACATTTATTTTTATTTGATTTTTTGTGTTGTACATAATATGCATAAAAAGCGCCTTCTTTTTTCTATTTGTATATATTTTTCATCCCTTTTCCTTGTGGTTACCATGGGATTAAAATTTAACATTCTATGTAGCAATCATATTTTTTGATACCTACTTAACTTCAATATCATACACATATATATTTTTCCTGTACAACTCTGTCCTCCCACCTTTTTTGTGTGTACTTGTTACCACTTATATTTTTGTTCATTTTATGTCTAAAACCATAGATTTATCATACTTTTTATACATTTGCATTTTAACACCTGTAGAAGGTAATAAGTGTAGTTGCATAACAAACAATAAACTACAATGATACTGGGGTTTATAATTACCCAAATGGCTACATTTACCTCAAGTCTTTATTTCTTCATACCACTTTGAACCACTGTCTAGTGTCCTTTCCTTTCAGTCTAAAGAGCTCCCTTTAACATTGCTTGTAGGATAGGTCTTGTGGTGATGTACTTCTGCCTTTGTTTATCAGGGAATGTCTTAATCTCTCCCTCATATTTGAAAGAAAGACTCACTAGATACTAAATTCTTCGTTGGTAGTTTTTGTTTTTGTTTTTTTTTTTCCCAGCATTTTAAATATTTCAACCCACTGCCTCCTTGCCTCCATGGTTGCTGATAAGAAACTGATACTCAACCTAATTGAGGCACCCTTCTTAATAACATGTTGCTTTTCTCTTGCAGCTTTCAGAACTTTCTCCTTGTCCTTTGCATTTGACAGTGTGATCAATATATGATGGTGTGTCCTTTTTTTCCATTTTTGTCCTGTTTGTTGTTCTCTAGGCTTCTTGGATGTGTATATTCACATCTTTTGCTAAGTTTGGGAAGTTTTCTGTCATTATTTCTTTGACTATGACTTCTGCACCTTTCTCTCTTTCTTCTCTGTGAACCACATAATGCATATGTTGATACACTTGATTGTGTCCCATAGGTATCTTAGGCTATTTTCACTTTTTATAATTCTTTTTTTCCTTCTGCTCTGCAGCCTGACTCATTTCAAGTGTCTTGTCTTTGAGCTCACTGTTTGTTTGTTCTGCTAGGTTCAATCTGCTCTTGAAACCCTCCTGAGAATTTTTCATTTCAGTTATTGTGTCTTCAACTCCAGCAGTTCTGTTTGGTTCCTTTTTAAAATTTCTCTCTATTTTATATATATATATAAAACAGAATTTGTGAACTTACAAAACAATCATGCATAATGTGTAGAATTCTCATACAAAACCCCTCCACCAATACCTTTCATTGTTGTGGAACATTTGTTACAGACTATGAAAGAATGTGATCAGATTTTTACCACTAACCATGAAAGTTTCTATCTTTTTACTAAGATTTTCATATTGATCATTCATTGTTTTCCTCATATTTTTTCAGTTTATTTTCCCTCATCTCCTTGAGCAATTTTAAGATAAAAATTTTTAAAGGTTTTGTTTGGTATGTCCACATTCTGTACTTATTCATTGTTGTTTTCTGGATTTTTACCCTATTTCTTTGGATGGGGATCATTTCCTGTTTCTTTGTTTATCTTGTACTCTTTAGTTGCACAGTGTACATTTTAATATTTTAAACTCTGGGATTTATTCTCTGAGGTGTCTGTTTCTTGATTTTATAACCAGCTGGTGAGAAGACTGAGATTTTCTTGAGCTTCAGCCCTCCTTTCAGGAAGGTCTGCCCAAGGTAAATGCAGTGTCCAGGGTTTTCTCTGTCTTTCTGAGCCTGTCTCTTGTCCTGGCCTTTTGTTTGTTAGTTGTTTTGGAGTTCCCCTGTTTACAGGAGTTTGGTTACCCCTCTGTTTCTCAGGAGACAAATGTCCCTTTCCCAGGTCTTTGAAATAGGCAAGCTTTACTCCCAGATTATCCACCTCTACTGTTTCTCACACTCCTTTCATTGTCTCAAGCTGCTTTTGACTGAAGGTCAGTTACTGGAAGGAGGGGCATGCAGTCAGTCTTTCCTAGCTGAAATAAGGCCAGGGACCTACGAAAGGAGCACTGTCCAGCCCCAAAATGCCCTGGGAAGGGGATCAGGGAGGGTGCCAAGGACTTCTTCCATAGCTCCCCAATGCTCAGCTTTCTTGGCCTGTCCAGCAAATGCTTCAACTAACTGTCCTCCACAGCCCTGAGGAACCATAGCGTCTTAGTCTCCTCCACAATGGCTTTTGTCTGCACAAGGTTGAAACAATGGCTGCCCTCAGAGCCAGGCCCCTCATGATCTGACATTACTAATCAGTAACTGTAAACAGTGATCAGCCATGCCTACTTCTCCTTTTGAGGAAGAGGATTTTGATGTCTCTTTTCTGTCACGAGCACTCTAGCCAGAGGCTGGACCTCACAGCAGCCTGTTGTGATAGTGGGGGTGGGCACCAGTAACCACCACACAGAGAGAACTATCTACTGTTCTTTAATTTATCAGCCCCTCCTTCCTGCTCTTCCTTGGATGCTATACGGTATTCTTCTCGCCTTTAGGGTTTCAAAACAGTTTTCAGAGAGTGCCTGCCTGTTTAATAATTGTTCTGTTAGAAGGACTGAGTCCTGGAGCAAACTACTCTGCCATCTTCCCACAATCCCACTCTCTAAAATTAATGATTTTTAACATTAATTATATTATCAGACTCAGATAGCTGTTTCCTCTATTTTAATAGATGCCTAAATATGATACCATAGCTCGTCCTTATAGGACAGAAATATCTTCCCAATGAAATAATTCTAATTGAGTCCAAAATTTTTAATAAGTTTTATTGTTAAATAGGCTGTGCTTCTGGGAACCAGTCAGATCTAGGCTTTTATTGTCTTTTAACTTGTCAAATTTTTTACTTGGCTTTTTTTCATGTTTGTGATTTAGACCTTTCAATCTGTGTCCATTATATACTCTTTAGTTTAATGTTTCTCCGTCTTGTCTACTTCTTATTTTCCTTCCTCATCCACTTCTCCTTTCTCCTTTTCCTTTTCCTCCTTCATCTTCACCCTCATATGTTGTAACAACAGTGCGAGAGAGTATTCCCCAGCACCTTCAGATTTAGGAATAAATTCTAGGTTGGGTATGTATATATAAAAAATAGAATATCCATTAAACATAAATATTGATGCAATGGATTATTAAATAAAACACCAATTAGTATTTCTCTTGGGTCCCTTGTTTGTATTTTACTATTCTCCTGTTTATCCCTTTAAAATGTAGACAACAGTTAACTTGAACAATTATATATCATTAGAAATAATAGTTGTTTAAAGGCTCTTCAGACCCATATAATATTCATAGTTGGATCAATGTCCACAATTTTACACATTAAACTACCTTTTTAATAGAAAATTAAAATGCATTTTCATTCAGATAATTATAAAACCTGATAATTTAAAAGTAAAATTTTAATTTTAGAAGAGTTGATTTATAGTTACAGTCAGATATGAGATTATGCAGTTATCATGATTAATAATTCATTCTTACTTTGAAAAAGGTAGCTTTGCCTTTTCATACCCTAGATTTGTTGATTAATTAGATAAATGCAATTTTTCATGACTTACTACTTAATTAGAAGTGACCATTGTTATAGAAATGCTATATGCCTGAATATACTATGCAACTCCTTAAGACAATTTCCTACATCATTGTCACTCATCTGCTTTAAAAATTAATATATTAAACATAAATGTCATTTAAAATAATATGGGAATAAGCACCAGTTTTTTAAACATTAATATCTCATTTAGTTATATTGTTAGATACTTTTAAGGTACTAGTGAGTATAGAAACAATGGAAATTATTATATTAATCAAGATTATTTAAATTGTAACTGCCTTGATCCATCAAAAAGTTTCTGCATCATGATAATTATTTTGATACAATGATAGAGTAAGAAGATCAGCTATTTACTCCATACCTACTCTTGTAGCTAAGGTAATACCTAAGGTGACAAAATGTCTCTTATTGGATATAAAACTCCTCCAAATTAACATTTTCTCACCTTTCCATGGCTGGCTGTCCCATTTTCCAGTCAATTTCTATATCTAGATTTAAAATAAAATTTTGACTAATGAAGACTTCCAGTGGTGGTACATATTTATTTGAGTGTGTTCCCTTAAGTGAATGCAAAATCTATTGCTAAGATAGGTGTTTGCTCTTCTGGGTTGGAGTTAAAAGTCCTTACCATGATTTGAAATGGAATAGTTGATGATATTTTTTGTAGTTTCTAAGAAAGAGTTCTGCCAGAATTTTGCCAGTGATAGAGAACAGGGCAATTCTATCATAGTTGCTGTAGTCAGCTTTCCAGCTTTTATGTTGTAAAATATATATCACAACCCTGCTTCCAATCTGTCAAAATAACTCAGAGTATTGTGAATTGGATCTCACTTTAGTGTTCCAACTTTTACCTCAGCTTTTCATACAGATAGAATAAGATCTTACCAGTGGAATATCATACTTAAGCACAGAAAACTGTCACTACTTCTGCAGTTTGTAATTGTTAAAGCATCATATAATGTACCTGACTTCACAGTACAAAGTTTTTACACCTGGAAGGAGATGATCCATGTTCTGCAGTTGTACAAAGGTCATAAAAGTTGGGTTAAGACAAGTATTACTATTTTGCTATATAAACATTCTATGACTTTCCCCGAAGAAATCACACACTCAGATATTCATAACCCAACCTTCTGACCAAACACCCTTGAACAAACTCTGTACATTTTAGGCACTTGTTCTATTAACATGATTCCTTGTTTTCTCAATGGAAAAAAGTTGGGCGTGCCTGTAAATACCACTTACTCTTGTTTTAGAAAAAAATTGTCAATACTTTCTTTCTTGTACTTTAAAATTTTTAATATTTTCAAGGAACAAGGTTGAAAGCTAGGAATAAGAACAGCAAGGAAGCAAACAGCAGTAAAGAAAAATAGTAAAAATAACTTTTGAGCCGGACATTCACTTAAGCAAAAATAAAAGTGGTTCTGCTGTTTTATGTGAAGGAGCTGGACCTACAACAATGCTTGCTTTCATCTAAAGCTCCCAGCACACATGTAAACAGATCATAAATGTGGGGGAAAACAGCTTTACAAATTCTACTACAACATCAATTTCTCATTTTCAATGATAAGATAAAGTAAAAATAGAAGTTTTCCTTTTATTATTGGATATATGAATTAAAATATGTTATAAACAAAATGGAAAATACTACTCAGTAGTAGTGCTATTTCCTGCCTTCACCCCCCAAATACACACCCATAGGCAAAATCATGTAACTCTCCTACCCTTGGAAAAGAAAATAAGCTTACTCTGTCTTTTCTTAAACTGATTTATTTAAAAATAATTTGAGCCATAAATTAAATCTTCTGAATGTTAAAATATTATAACTTCCTATAGACAATTAGCCTCCTTCAAAAACTCTTTAAAGCAGGGGTTCTTTTTATTCCATGGACCCTTTTGCCAGTCAGGTGAAATGAATACCACTGTAGTTTATTTATTGCGTACATTCATAAGTGAAGGTAATGTTAGATTTCAGTTAGAGGTCAGAAAAAATAAAGATAATAAGTTGGTGTTTTTCAATTCAACCTCATGGACCTCCTGATATCTTTCCACAGACCCCTTGGGGGGCCCCTCCGTGGACGCCTAGTTAAGAACTCCTACTTTAAAGGAACCTGTTAGGTCTTCACAAGGCATTTTATGTCTACTAAAGTTGGAACTGTTTATTTCACCTGGGTAATCCCACCTGCAGCAGATTACTGTTAACCCCACCTTCCATCCATTCTCACCATGTTCCTTTTAGTTGTAGATTCTCTCTTGCCCCTCTACTTTCACGCCCAGTGAGTTTTAGCTGGGCATAATTCCCTTCCTTCCTTGCAGTCAAGTTTGACTAGATGACTAAGATCTTGCCCATGGAATATAAGTAGATGTGATATGTGGAACACCTTGGTCATTCTCAGATTAAAGACAGATTACTTGTCCTGGCTTTCCGTTTTCTCCCCTTCTACTGGTTGAGAATGACTACAGCAGAAAAAGCCTTAGCTCTAGAGATAAAGCCACTTTTTATATAGAGCTAATTGGCCCAAGAGCAGAGTCCCCCATCCTGAGTCTGCCTGCATACATTTCGATTCTATAGTGACAGAAAAATATCATCAACTATTCCATTTCAAATCATGGTAAGGACTTTTAATTCCAACCCAGAAGAGCAAACATCTATCTTTGCAATAGATTCTGCATTCACTTAAGAGACTACACTCAAATAGGTATGTACCACCATTGGAAGACTTTGTTAGTCAAAAATTTATTTTAAAATTTAAAAATTTTAAAGTTTCTAGATATAGAAATTGGGTGAAGAATGGGACAGCCAGCCACTGAGCAGGGGAAATTTTTGATTTGGAGGAGTTTTATATCCAATAAGAACATTAGATATTACCTGAGTCATAATAGAAGGAATTAATGGAAATTATTTTGGTGAAAGTCATGTTCTCAATGTGTTTAAAAAATATAATCCTAACTTGAATTATTTTAACTTTTGGTACTCAATTCATCTTCCTCCATTTTATCAGGATTATGATTTTTTAAAGAAACATTGCATATTGGTTCAGATCGAAATGGGTGACATTTTTAATACCATTAATAATACCATTATTATTCTTATTCATGTATTTTGTCAGGATTTCCTCTTTTTTGAGTACTCTTAAAATTTCCCTAAGCTCCATTATACATTGGAAAATACACTGATAATTCACACCTCTATACTCATACTTACGTGATTGTCCTTGCTGTGCTATATAAGATTCAGAAATAATAACTTAAATTTGCATATTATTTTACCTTACACATATTTTCATATTTATTCACTCAATCAAAGATCCTGTCTTATTAGCTCTGTCTTTATACAAGAGCAAACAAAAGGTTGAGAAAAGATGAGATTTACCTAAAATTACACACCTGGTAACTGGGACAGCCTGGTTTAATATTAAAGATTTTTAATCCAAATATAAAACATTGCACTTGCAAGGAAATAATAGTAATAAAAAAATGCATGTTCTGTGTCCCAAATGATATCATCCTCGTGATTAGTGTTGCAAAAAAACAGTTTATTATAAAGAAAGAACACCTTGGACTTTGATCTACTGCCTCTTAGCATCCCTCACAGACAAGTTGCAAGCCAGCTGAATGATCCTGGTTAATTAGCTTGTGTGAATTTCTGAATCTGGAGCATGAAGCTGTATTGGATATTACCATTTCTAATGGCAGCATAATATTCATTCTGGTCTATAAGATGTGCATGGGATACAACAAGCCAGAAGATAAAATGAATAGTCCCTCTCTTCTGGGACCACAAATTTCATTTGTTTATTTTCTAATTAATTGTCTGTCTTCTCCACTAGAATGTACATTCCATGGAGATACGGATTTTTGTTTTGTTCACCCCACTGAACCTGCGCCTCTAACATTATCTGACATATAGTAAGATTCAACAAAAATACATTGTAAAACCTTGTTAAATTACTTCTGGGGAAGTCAGACACTAAAGATCCCCCTCTCAGCTCTTGCCTATATTGCTTCCTTTTCTATTGTGTGCAGATGTTTCAGTTTGTTTCCGTTCTGCAGCCCAGGAGGAAGATGTTAAGCCTAATGAAAAGGCCTGGCCATACCTTAAACCTGAAACTTGAAACAAGCAGCCAGGCTGCTAATCCCGGCCCCCTCCCCCTGGGTTGTATAAATACTTCACTCTCAGGCACTAGAAATTTGTCTTGCCTCTCTGATGGGAAGCTGGGTGTGCAGAGTTGTCGCTTACTGACACTGACTCTAGCAGTTGACTTCCCTGGGAGACCAGCCATGGTGGAATCTTTTTACTTACTCTTTTGGACCCTTTGTGCTGTGTAGATAATAAAGCAGCCATTTGCTGAAAGTTTCCATTATGCCTAAGCCTGTGTTCCAATCGTGTGCCCTATAGCAATTTGCTCCAAGCTTATTAGTAAAGAGCTTGCTGAATTTATGGGGATTTTGAGTGTTTAGCAGGAGAAAGAAAAGTTCTCATAGGGCAGCTGAGAAAACTAGACATAGGTCATTTTGGAAATTTGTGATATGACTAAAATGCCTGCTTGGCATTCTGAGACCAATAAAGATTTAAATAACGTTAAAATCCTTTATATTGGCTGATAAGAAGATACTACTTTGAAGGCAACTGTTTCAAGATTGATATCAAGGTGAGAGAGAACCCATCTTTCTTTCTCTGGTTAAATTGATACTAAGGAAAAATAAATATGCAGTAGAATGCCAAACTGTCGTGAAAACTTAGGATGTGCTGTGGTATTTTAAAGGCGTATCCCGCTGCAGCTTCCCCTGATTCCTGCTCAGACTGCTTACTGCTCTAGTCTACTCTCATCTGCCCCTGGGACACCCTGGTGGAACCAGGTAAGCGACATTGGTGCAGACACTTAGGACTTTATCTTTCAAATCCTCACACTGTTTAAAACATTTCTTCAATGAAGTGAAGTTACTGCTATAAATATAACTGGTAACCCCAAAATGTACCTACCCACTAATAAATCAGGATAAAAGTGCTGTGTTTCTTGAAAGATGGGATTATGATGTGTTTCCATCAAGTTTAAGTGTGACTCTTCCTAATTTATGGAAGTCTAAAGTCAGTTTGAGGGAGCATGTCTCTTCATGTCCTACATTGCAGATGTAACTTCAGTTATTCAGCCTTCTGCTTAGTGGCACGTTGTTCATCTTATTTCGTAGGATGCTCTTGGTTCACTTACTTGCAGAATTGACTTTATATGTTTTATTCCTATCCCTTTGTTGTGAATATGTTGGTACTAATGACTCATATAGTGATCGGGTTGAATCAAGTCTGCCCTCTGCATGTGACACCACTGTCAAACATGCATTTCCTACTTCATTTGCCTGGTAGTTGTTTAACTTCCTGCTATTCCTGAGTTTATATGGAATGGAGAAACAGGTACTAGTTTTCTACTGTCTGAGACATTAATTAAGAGTAGCATTTCAATTGAACTAGAACAAACATCTATATATAGAAATATCAAAGACTATTAAAATAACATATTTTAGGAGGCTTTTTTTCCCCGTTTTCGCCATTACCTTGAAAGTCCATTTTTGGATAGGGAATTCAAATCCCTACAATCTTTTCTAAAGAGACTGCTAAGCAATGTTCAAGTGCTTATTATAAAGAGTTAATAGGAATTTAGATTGCAGGGCCAAATTGCTAGAGGGAAGACGGTAGAAGAAAAGAGCTCACCAAGATATAATGTGGAAAGCTGGAGCCATGGAAAATATTGGCTAATGAGAAATTCAGGTTAGTGTGGCCAAAGAATCTGTTAGAACTGAGAAACTTAACATTCAGTGTTAATTTACCTGCACTGCACTGTAAATCTGTCCCAAAATTTAATAGAGTATGCTAAACACAAGTTCTTTGTGTGAATGATATGGAGGAAATCAAGGGAAAGGGCTTGTATTTCAGTTATTCTCATTTGTGCCTGGACCAGCAGCATTAGTATCATCTGGGAACCTGTTAGAAATGTAAACATCAGGCCCTAACTCAGACCTACAGAATCAGAAACTTTGGAGGTGGGGTGTAACGGTCTGTAAAAGGAACACTCCAGGTGATACTGATGCAAGCTAAAATGAGAGCTGCTTTATTTCAGATTTATGGTTTTTACAGAGCCATGAGAAAGCAGTTGTAGGAGAGGAGCTGCTGAGAAGATTTAGATCTCTCTAGAGCAAGAGTCAGGTGTCAAATTGACTAGGATATGCATAAGCTATGCAAGAATCCTCTTTCTTGGGAAAGACTATGCGTGTCCTATTATGTAGTAAAGTCTTAAATCATCTTGGTTCATAAAAGGTGACTTCATGAGTTAATTTTTAAAATATAAAATAGATTTTCAAGGCTGATTCTCTTTTGTGGCATATTCTACAGTACCTGTATTAGTGGGAAAACTTCCAATAGTACTAAGCAGATTTTATCAATAAGATATAACTGATAGGTTATATCACTTATATTTTCTCCAGAAATGAGTTGGAAACAAATTTAAGTATTTAATGCTTTAAGATCCATGTGTCCCCATCTGTGCAAACAATAGACATTGAATTTTAATTTAGTTAAAATGGCCTTAAAGATTTTGAAATCTATTTAGACAAGAAAATCATTTAAAATATGCATGTTTTTCCTCTAACATTTCATCTTTGTATATGAGTCAAGAACTATCGAATTATCACTTCTACTAAAATGTCTTCTGAAGCTATTAGAATGAGTATTCTATTAAGTAAAATGGGTAATATTCTATTAAAAACAGATTAAAATTGGGGACTATGAAAGATTCATGATTGCATGATTGCTCAATTTTATTTTAACATAATACTAAAACTCACTTTTTATCAATTTTAAATGCCTAGTAATCTAAAAAAATGGTCTCTTGATACGAAATGCCAAGTTCTTTGGCGTATAAATCACATACCCACAATGCAGTTTTTTTTTATTTATAGTAGACTAGGAATTGAAGACAATATGAAACAACCTGAATGCAGAATTATTTTTCTGAACTTTTACTGTTACCCACACAGTAATTAGACAGCACCCACACATGTGATCTCACCTACACTTTGATAGCAATTTTTAGAGTAGCTCACGTTTAAACATGTCTAAAATATTCAACTTAATACAATAGAAAAGTTTCTCTTCAGTTTGTTAAATTTGTGATTAAAATAACAAGTTTACCTAATATAAAACAGTGTGGGAAACACAGCACAATCTCTTGGTACGCATTCAACTCGAAGGCAGCAGAATCGTGAGGACACTCTAGAGAACAGGCTTCTCCCGGGGACTGCACAGGGCACTGGCACAGTAGTTTTATGGAGGGAAATGAGGATTGTTAATCTAGTGAGAAATGAAATGGGTTAAGTGTGTTTTGTTTTCTTATTGACTTTCTGTAATTTAAAGCCTGACTGGTCTTTTGACCGCCTCTGTCAGGATCATTACTTTTTTCTGTTCTTCACCTTTTTATGCACAAAAATTGTACTGAAGTTTATCATTCATACATGAACATCCATAAACAGTAAGAAGTATAAGTTGTGAACTTAAACATGCATATCGTCATACCAGGCTCCCATACATTACCCCATCACCTCCTCATATTGTGAAACAATTGTTATAAACTATGAAAGAGGATCACCAAAACATATTAACTATAGCAAATATCTTACATCTGGTGTATTTTTCCCCCAACCCACCTGGTTAATGACACCCTGTATTATAGACTTGCTATAGTTCATGAGAGAATATTCTCATATTTTTCTGTTAACCACAGTACATCTAACAGGATTCATTGTGTTATACAGCCCCATGCTTTGTAAAATCAATTCACAGTGTATACTCAGTGGCTCTCATTCAGAATTGTGCTGTCATCACCTCAATTTTAGAAAGTGTTCATTACTCCAAAAGGAAAAATCCTACACCCCCTGAAATCTCCCTATTGTCCCTGAGTATTGAAATATCTTCTTGCCATTGCTGCAAAATATTACAATCATCTTTAAGTTGCACTACTTGTAATTTTCCCATGTATCACCATATTCTTAGCATATTGTTAAAGAGCATTCTTATATTTATACTAATTAACCACAATCTTCATCCACCTCTGAGATCATTGTTAGTCTTATATCCAAAGACTACCCCTTTCAGCCACAATCACACCTATAAATCAACAGTGTTATATTTCTTATAGTGTATTACCATCAACTTCATTCATTTCCACATCTTTACAATAAACCTTATTAAAAATTCTACCTATATTAAGCATCAGCTCCCATTCTCAACCCACATTCAATTTCCTAATACCCTATACCCTATAGTTTACCCTGTGAGTTTACTAGTTTTAGTTCATATTAGTGGGACTATATAATATTTGTCCTTTGTCTTATTTTACTCTATAATGTCCTCGAGTTTTATCCATATTGTCATATGCATCCCAATTTCTATCCCTAAATTATGTTCCACTGTAAGTATATACCATATCTTGTCTACTCATCATTTGGGCACTTGGGTTATTTCCATATTTTAGCAATTGTGAATAAGGCTGTTATTAACCTTGGTGTGCAAATGTCAGTTCACATCCTTTCTTTCTTTCAGTTGTTAATATATTCCTAGTAACACGATTGTTGCATCATTACATCAGTTCTATAGTTTCTTGAGGTATTGCTAAATGTCTTCCACAGAGGCTGTACCATTCTACATTCCCATCAACCTTGAAGGAGTGTTCTATTTTCTCCACACCCTCTCCAGTACTTAGTTTTCTGTTTTTGTAATAGCCATTCCATAAAGTGTGAAATGATCTCTGTAGTTTTTTTTCCAAAGATTTTTATTTATTTCTCCCCACCCCCTCATTGTTTGTACTTGCTGTGTCTGTTGTCTTCCTTGTTTCTTTAGGTGGCAGGGGGGACTGAACCCAGGACCTCCAATATGGGAGGGAGGCACCTAATTGCTTGAGCCACCTCTGTTCCCTCCCTGTCTCATGTGTTTTCTTCTTGTCTCTTGTCATCTTGTTGCATCAGCTTGCCACGCCTGCCCATTGTGTCAGCTTGCTGCCTTGCTCATCATCTTTAGGAGAAAGAAGCTCTGCTCCCTGCTTTGTTGTCTCTCATTATGTTCTTCCTTTTGTGTCTCCTGTTGTGCCTGCCTGTCATGCCAGCTTGCTGTCTTCAAGAGGTACTAGAACTGAACCACGGACCTCCCATGTGGTAGGTGGGAGCTCAATTGCTTGAGCCACATCTGCTTCCCTCAGTGTAGTGTTGATAGCATTTCCCTAATAGCTGATGCTGATCATCTCTTCATCTCTTCTGGCTATTCTTGCACAATTATTAAGCAGTTTTATTGAGGTATATTTACATACCATATGCTTTTTGGCCATTTGTATTTCCTCTTTGGAGACTTGTCTATTCAAGTCTTTGGCCCATTTTAATTGGGTTGCTTGTTTGTTTATTGTTGGGTTGTATGATATCTTTATATAATATGGATATCAAACACTTGTTGGAAATGTGGTTTCCAAATATTTTCCATTGAGTAGGCTGCTTTTTCACATTTTGACAAAGTCCTTTGAAGCACAAAGTGTTTGAGGAGGTCCCATTCATCTATTTTTTTCCATTGCATGTGCTTTGGGTATAAAGTTTAAGAAACTACCACCTATCATAAGATTTTGATGTTTCCTTACATTTTCTCCTGGGAGTTTTATGGTTGTAGGAGTTTAAGGTCCTTGATCCATTTGGGGTTATTTTTCTTTTAAACAAATCAATTTTATTGATACATATTAATAAAGCATACAATTTATCCAGGGTGGTATTGGTATAATCACATAGGTGTGTTCATCATTTCAATCATTATTAAAGCAATTATTTCAATAATAAAACAAAATTTCTCACCTCAATCTGTTTCCCCTGCTATACATAGCTGCTATTTCTGGCTATTCTTGCACAATGATTTGTTAAGCAGTTTTATTGAGATATATTCACATACCATATGCTCTATCCAAAGTGTATAATCAATGGCTTTTAGTATAATCACAATGTGTATATTCATCATCTCAAATTTTGGAACAATTTCATTACTCCAAAATAAATCCATACCCCTTAGCATTCCTTCCTCAGCCTTACATAACCACTAATCTCTTTTCATCTTTATAAGTTGATTCATATTTACATTTTATATAAATGGAATCATATATATAGTACTGTGTCTGGTCTTAGTATAATTTTTTTTTTTGCCTGATATTAACATTTTGTAGTAACCTACATTTGTTCTGCTTCAAAGAAAAACTGTCTTATATATGCAATTTAACCCCTATATATATTAAACATATATTAGATATAAATATATTATTTAGTTCATAATGGGGCAACCATACAGTATTTGTCCTTTTGTGTCTGGCTTGCTTAACTCAACATAATGGCCTCCGGGTTCATCCATGTTGTCACAGGCTTCATGACTTCATTTCTTACCAATGCATAATATTCCATCATGTGTATACTCCACATGCTTATCCATTCATCAGTTGATGGACACCTGGGTGGTTTCTGACTTTTGGCTATCGTGAATAACGCTATGAACATTGGTGCTCAGACGTCTTTCATGTCACTGCTCTCAGTACTTCTGGGTATATATCTAGCAATAGTATTGCCAGGTCTCATGGCAAGTTTATATTCAACTTCCTTAGGAACTGCCAAACAGTCCTCCAGCGGCTGTACCATTCTACATTCCCACAAACAGTGAATAAGTGTTCCTATCTCTCCGCATCCTCGCCAACATTTGCAGTTTTCTGACTTTTTAATAGCGGCCAGTCTAATAGGTGTGAAATATTTCATTGTAGTTTTGATTTGCATTTCCCTAATTGCTAGTGATGTTGAACATTTTTTTTCATTTTTTTCTTCACCATTTGTATTTCTTCTTTGGACAGCTGTCTTTTCAAGTCTTTTGCCCATTTTTTAAAATCTGATAGTTTGTCTTTTTATTAAAGTGTATGATCTCCTTTTATATCATGGATTTTAAACCCTAATCGGTTATATGATTGCCTAATATTTTATCCCATTGAGTTGGCTGCCTTTTCACCCTTTTGACAAAGTCCTTGGAGGTACAAAAGGGTTTTTTTTTTGTTTGTTTGTTTGTTTGTTTGTTTGTTTGCTCATGCTTAGGGTGTAAGGTTTAAGAAACTACTGCCTACCACAAGATCTTGAAGATGGTTTCCTACATTTTCTTCTGTGAGTTTTATGGCTGTTGCTTTTATATTTAGGTCCTTGGTCCATTTTTAGTTAACTTTTGTATAAGGTGTGAGATAAGGTTTTCCTTTCTTTTGGATATGGCTATACAGTTCTCCCAGCACCATGTGTTGAATAGACTTTTCTGCCCAGCTGGGTGGTCTTAACAGCCTTGTCAAAAATCACTTGACTGTAGATGTGGGGGTCTTTGAGTTCTCAATTTGGTTCCATTGGTCAATCTGTCCTTATGCCAGTACCATGCTATATTTACCACTGTAGCTAAGTAATATGCTTTAAAGTCAGGAAGTAAGAGTCTTCCAACTTTTTTTCATTTTAAAGGCATTTTTGGCTATTTGGGGCCCCTTACCCTTCCAAATTTGATTACTGACTTTATTTCTACACAAAAGAATGTTGGGATTTTTATTGGGATTGCTTTGAATCTGTAAATCACTTTGGTTAGAATTGACCTCTTAATGATATTTAGTCTTCCAATCCATGGACATGGAATATTCTTCCACTTTATTTAAGTCATCTTTGGTTTCTTTTTAGCAATGTTTTGTAGTTTTCTGAATACATGTCCTTTATGTCCTTGGTTTTTATTCCTAAATATTTGATTGTTTCCCTTGCTATTATAAATGAAATTTCTTTTTCTGATTTCCTCCTCAGAGTGCACATCAGTAGTATATAGAAACACTATTGATTTTTGCATATTAACCTTGTATCCTGCCACTTTGCTGAACTCTTCTATTAGTTCTACAAGTTTTGTTGTAGATATTACAGGAGATCTAGATATAGGATCATATTGTCAGTGAATAGTAAAAGTTTTACTTCTTCCTTTGCTATTTGGGTGCCTTTTATTTCTGTGTCTTGCCTAATTGCTCTACCTAGAACTTCTAGCACAATATTGAATAATGTGACGGTGGGCATTCTTGTTCCTGATCTCAGAAGAAAAGCTTTCAGTCTTTCACCATTGAGTACAATGCTAGCTGTAGGTTTTTCATATGTGCACTTTACTGTATTGAGAAAGCTGCCTCCTATTATCTTTTGGAGTGTTTTTAACTAGGGAAGGGTCTTGGATTTTGTCAAAAGCCTTTTCAGTATCAATAGAGAAGGTGTGTTTTTTAAATTCAGTTTATCAGTGTGGTTTCTTAGAATAATTTTCTTGTGTTGAACCACCCTTGCACAGCTAGGATAAAACCCACTTTATCATGGTATATAATTCTTTTAATGTGCTTTTGGATTCTGTTTGCAAGCATTTTGAGGATTAGTGCATCTATATTCATTAGAAATATCGGGCTGTAATTTTTTTTTCTTTTTTCATAGTATCATTATCTGGTTTTGGTATTAGGGTGATGATGATTTCATAGAATGAATTTGGTAGCATTCTTTCCTGTTCAATTTTATGGACGGCTTGAGCAATATTAGTATTAAGTCGTCTTTTAGTGATTGGTAGAATTCATCTGTGAAGCCACGTGGTCCTGAGCTTTTCATCTTTGGAGGTTTTTGATGTCTGTGATTGGTCTGTTGGCCTTCTATTTCTTGTAGGGTCAGTGTAGGTGGTTCGTGTGTTTCTAGGAATTTGTCTATCTCATCTACATTTTCTAGTTTTTTGGTATACAGTTGTTCATGGTATCCTCTTAAGAGCTTATTTCTGCCGGGTCAGTGGTAATGTCCCCCCTCATCTCTGATTTTATTTATTTGCATCTTTTTTTTTTTTTTTCCTTTTGTCAGTCTAGGTAAGGGTTTGACGATTTTTGTTGATCTTGTCAAAGAAACAACTTTTGGTTTTGTTGATTCTATTTTCTCAATTTCATTTATTTCTACTCTGATCTTTTACTATTTCTCTCCTTCAGCTTTTTTGGGATTAGTTTGTTGTTGTTTTTCTAGTTCCTCCAGGTGTGCAAGTAGATTTTCAATTTTAGCTATTTTTTTTTTTTAATGTAAGCATTGAGGACTATAAATTTCCCTTCCAGCACTGCCTTTGTGGTGTTCCCTAGGTTTTGATATGTTGTGTTCTTTCATCTCAAGATATTTGCTGAATTCTTTCAATTTCTTCCTTGACCCACTGATTATTTAAGATAGTGTTGTTTAATCTCTATTTATGAATTTTCCCTTTTTTCATTCATTATTGATTTCTAGCTTCATTCTGTTATCAGAGGAAGTATTTTGTATAATTTCAATCTTTTCAAATTTACTGACTTGCCTTGTGACTCAGTATATGGTCTATCTTGGAGAAGGATCCATGAGCACTGAAAGTATACCCTGCTGTTTTGGGGTGCAATGCTCTATAGATGTCTGTTAGTCCATTTATCATATTCAAGCTCTGTTTATCCTCTGTCCAAATGCTCTATCCAGTACTGAGAGTAGTATATTGAAGTCTCCAACTATTGTTGTAGAGACATCTGTTTATCCCTTCAGTTTTGCCAGTCTTTGCCTCATATTGTGGGGCACTGTGGTTAGGTGCATGAATATTTAGTTATTTCTTTTTGGTGAATTACCCCTTTTATTAATATATAATGACCTCCTTACAACAGTTTTGCATTTAAAGTCTAGTTTGTCCAATATTATTATACCTACTCCAGTTCTCTTGTTTGGTTACGATTTGCATGGAGTATCTTCTCTAACCTTTCCCTTTTAACCTGGTTGTGTGCTTATGTCTGAGGTGAGTCTCTTATAGACAATATATAGATGGCTCATATTTTTGTATCCATTCTATCAGTCTGTGTTTTGATTGGGGAGTTCAAGCCATTAACAATTAATGTTATTTTTAATGTTATTACTGTAAAGGCATTACTTCAAACATTTTGACTTTTGCTTTCTGTTGTCATATCATTCTACTGTCTGTTAACCTTTTTTTGTTGTTGTTAACCTTTTAATTAACCCTTTCTAATAACTTCTACACTCTTCACGTCTCTCACCATTATTATTATTATTATTTTTTTCTTTCAGGCTGCAGCACCCCTTTTGGTGTCTCTTGTAATTCTGGTCTTTTGGTAACATATTCCATCAGTTTTTGTCTAAAGACATTGAACTCACCCTCATTTCTTAAAGGACATCTTTGCTGGATACAGAATTCTTGGCTGGAAGTTTTTCTTTCAGTACCTTAAATAAATCATACCACTTTCTTCTCCCCTCCATGGTTTCTAATGAAAGGTTGGCACTTAATCTTGTCAAGATACCCTTGTATGTGATGCTTTTCTTTTCTCTTGCTGCTTTCAGAACCTTTGTATTCTGAATAGTAGGTGTCTCAGGGTAGGTCTAATTGGATTTATTCTGTTTGGGGTGCATTCTTGGATATAGATATTTATGTCTTTCACAAGCATAGGGAAGTTTTAGGTCATTATTTCTTCAAGTAGTATTTCTGTCCCTTTTCTATTCTCTTCTGGGACACTGATCTTCTGCTAAGGAAGAGGCAAGAACTCTAAATGCTATGCAAAGGCAGATTTATTCAATCAAATGAGCTTCAGGTTATATTAAATTATTACAACAATTGAGCAATCACAAAAAAAGAGTAAAGACAGGAAAGAATGAAATTATATACAACCACTCACCAAGTTGGGAGAAAACTCAGCATCTGAAATCTCACGTGGCTGGGGGCCCCTTTGTGGCTGATCAGAATCCCAATTGGAAAAATGGTCCCAGGCAGGGAGACCCCTCATGGGTAAGGCTCCGACTGGCAGCTTAGGGGCTATCCCTTTTAAGGGATTCTGAATCTCAGGACTCCAATGGGTCTTGCAACTCGTGAGAAATGACCTCATCAAAAGTAACTGAATCCATCTGGCGGGGGTTGGCCAGCCCTCCACAGGAGAGATGCAGTGTCTTGAGGGATCTTTGTTCTATTTACAGTACACTGAACAGGAACATAAAGGTTTTTAACTTTTAGTTTTGCAGGGGATACAAACAGGATGTGTAAATATCATGTCTGGCGACTTGTTCCTTTTAAACATTTATTTTTTGGGTAATGACGGGGTTGTCTGCCTAACAGTTTTATAGCATTCCAAAGGACCAAAGACAAGTAAATCATTCATAATTCTAGGCTAAAACAGCAAAGACTATTGATTAGAAAGCTTATGAATTCACAATTCTTAATAATGTTCTTATAGTACATCAACTGGTAATGCCTGTTTTTTTTTTTTTGTTTGTTTATTTGTTTTTGCATTTCATGTTGGCTTTCAATTCCCTGAGTCCCTGTTCCATTCTTTCTGTTTTCTTTTCCAGTTCAGATGTTCTGTCTTCAAAATCACTAATTCTGTCTTTAAGCAATTCACATCTGCTCTTATGTGCCTCTAATAATCTCAATTGAATATTTCATTCCCATAAGGTCTGTTACTTTTTGAAGGCTTTCAAATTGTTCTTTATGCTCACCTGATGTGTCTTAATATCCTTTATCTCTTTAGTCATATTTTCTTTCAACTCTTTGATGTGATTGAGAATTGTGTGATTATCACTGATTGTCTTAAATCCTGTATGTATCTTCAGGATATTTGGTTTGTTCCTTTGGCTGGGTCATCTCTTCCTGTTTCCTAGTATGGCTTATTTTTTTTTTTTTGCTGATATCTACACATCTGATATGTTGGTGAATTTACTCTAGCCAACTTCTCTCTTGTCTATAGTTATTTTTTCAACTCTTCTTTGACATTTATTTCAACTTTAAAATTGTCCAGCATAAGTTATCAAAATCATGCCAGGGATTCACCAATGGGGTACAGATTTTCTTCCAGAAGTTAGAGAATAGAGACCCAAGTGCAGTTTGTCAATGCAATTTCCATACCGGCCATCAGATGGTGCTCATTGACAGGAGTTGTGTATCTGTTTTTGGTTTTGGTCTGGCCAGAACTGAGATTCAAAGTGGGCTCTGCTGGCCTAAATCACTGAAGAAATGCCCCCCAACTTCCCCTTGCTTTTCCCTTATAACAGCTGACAGGGAGGAAGAAGTCTGCTCCCCTCTCAGTCAGCTGCAAATAGCCAGGGATTTTACCCCAGCTTACTATCTTTGGGGTGGGGGAGTGGAGCCCTTCCTGGTACCAGGAAGTTTAGTAACTATTTGTTTCAGGTTCTTCCCCTCTCTGTCCCTCACTCTCTTGGGAGTTGTGAAACACTGTGATAGTCTGTTGACCCCTAAAGCAGGTTGCTCAGGCAGAGTTTGGCTTTCTTCATAGTTTTTGTGAGAGCTGTGCCTTATCTGCCTAATTGGACTCTGTTTTCCCACAATCTTCTGGGTTAATTGTTGTATAAGGTGTGAGATAGGGGTCCTCTGTTCTTTTTGGTATGGATATCCAGTTCTCCCAACACCATTTGTTGAATAGACTGTCCTGGACCCAGTAGGTAGCCTTGACAGCCTTGTCAAAAATCACTTTGCCATAAATTTGAGAACTTATTTCTGAATGCTCAAGTCTATGTATTAAACTTGTATAACACAATGCTTTCAATAAAATTTGAATTATTGAAATAGTTCATATTTTAAAAATTTTTTTGAACTATTTCCAACAATTATGCAAAGAAATGACCATGCCAACTAAAATTTTGCACGTATAATCTGGACTAGAATCTGAAAGACTCCAAAAGAACTCGTTAAGCTAATGCTGAGAAGACCATCACAAGACTGGAAACTAAAGGGACTTGGCTTCTACTAGAAAAGATGCAGTTTTGAGGTGGTCGGGATATTCTTATATCGTCACTGTCACTCAATTAATTCTCTACATAGCTTCTGGAATCAGGGTTGTCTCAATTTGCAAAACCCAAGGCAAAATGAAAATACAAGGTCTCTTGTTCAAAAAATAGGAAAAAAAATGCTTTCTATTTCTCAAATAGCTTTTTCCTTTAAAACTCTCATCACTTATTAAACAAAGGTAAGAATGGTACTTAACAACAAACTTGTAAAAAATCAGTGTTATAATGACTTTTTAAAAATTTGTCTGATGCAAATTCACCCATTAGGTCAAGACTTATACTCTGGAAAGACTTCTATTTCCTGAAACTACAAAATGAAGCTATAAAAGAAACCCAGTGGCCTCAAAATTAATATTCAAAATATTAACTTATATTCAATTTTAATCCATTAGTTCATTCAAAGCTTCATGTGAAAATAGATTATTTTCTGTTAAATGCCACAATCTTAATTTCTACTGCTTAGCCTTTGGATATTTGCTTTGCAATGTTATCCTGATGTATTACAATGACCGATTTTATTTCACAGTAACTTATTGACAATGTTTACTGTTGGGTATAAACAGTTCCTTTCTTGGCACTCAGGTAGGACAGTTGATATTTGTGCAGATATATGGAAGGCTTGGCAAGCCAGCCTCCTACAGATGCTGCCAGAGCCATTGGTTATACCTGCTGCTCACCAGGGTCCACGTCTTGGCAACGATCTCCCCCTCAGGGTCTTGTGGCACATTAGACCACCCCAGGTACGCGTGTATAGCAGATGGCAAGATCAATTGCTTGGTGCACATGCTGTCCACTGCCCTCCATGCCCTGTACCTGAATCCATACATGTACATGCTGTCACTTGACATCCTGTAGTGAATTAAAAAATAGGGAAATTCTTCCCCACTGTAGTGAACTAAAAATAGGGGCTTTTCCCCCACAGTCAGGATAACTCGGCATCTCAAAGCCTGTCCTCAGGTCCCTCGGGTACCACCCCTAACATTTGTGTAAGAAACAGCTGCTCCCTCTCTTCCCTAAATCCTCTCTGGTTTCACAGCCAGATAAAGTCAACTACAAACTCCCTAATCCCTATTCTTGCTTGACCAACCACTACAACTCCACCCATGTAACATTATAAAGGAACAGTCCCCAGGCCTACTATAACTTTTGTTCCTGATTGTTTGAACCTATGTTCCTGAAGTTTCCCCTTGGGACCCTGTTCTAGAACCAATGGATACTAACAAATTTTTCATTCCTATCTGTCACTAGTCCTTGCAGCACAGGACTATCCATACAAAGATCCTTATAAATATCACCTGTTTTAGTTAGCTAAAAGCTTCTGGGAGCAATATTATCAGAAATGGGTTGACTTTTATAATAGGAATTTATTAAGTTAAAAGCTTACAACTCTGAGGCTGTGAGAATGCCCAAATCAAGACAGTAGAGATGCTTTCTCACCAAAAGTTGGCTGCAGGAGATTCTGGATGACTTTCCATGGCAGGGCACATGGAGGCATCTGCCTCTCTCCTGGGTCTTATTGCTTCAGCTTCTGGCTACTCCATGTGTGGCTTTTCTTGCTGGTTCCTCTCTGAACCTCAAGAGTTGTTCTCTATCTCTGTAGCTTTTTCTCTCGGTGTCTGTGTTTAGTCCTATGATTATAAAGAACTCAAGAGGACCAAGATCTACCCTGGGTCACACCTCACCAAAGTAATCTAATCAAAGCCCCCCCCCCCAATTGAATTCCAACCAATCAAAAGGTCTCACTCTCATAGAAATGGATTAGTATCAAGAACATGATCTTTTCTGGGATCCACAAAGCTTCAAACTGTCACAACCTCTACTGACATGTGTTCCTTGTTCTTGTCTTTTTTTTTAATGCAAGCTCAAAGACAAAATTAAGAATATCTAGATGGTGACAGTAGAACACTAAGCCAAGTCTTGAGCCCATCCTGGGAGCAGAGCCCTGTCACATTTCCAAGAAACTGGCCCTAAAACCTGGAGTAATATAGAAACTAAACTTGACTGTTACTCCCATCTTTAGAACACTTATAGTACTTGCCTTTATTCTTAGGATGACCTCTACAATTCACACAATGTCTCTCAGGATTTTGCTCAATCCTACATTTCAGCTTCTTGCTGTTCTTTTTATGCTCTGCATTCAGGTACACTGGTCTTTGACATGTTGGTTGGACTTATTGTCTACCTCCGAACTTAATCTTTGCTCATTTTTATCTACATTGTCCTCGCTCCATTTGGCTAACACCTTCATATCCAGACTGTGGTTTAAAAGTCACTTCCTCAGTGCAGCTACTCTTGACCTCTCATATATATCCTTTGTTTCACTCAAACACTACAAGTAACTTAGGTACGTTGATGGCACTGTACCACACTGAGTTGCAATTTTCACGAGAGCAGTGAACACTGTTTTCACTCTTTTCCTGGGGCCTACTCTAATATTTGGTGCATAGTGGGGCCATCATAAATATGTATTGAATGGAGGCCTCTGTATACTAGGAAAGAATTTTACTCTAAATGAGCAGGCTATGAATCAGGAGCAAATAGCACATCTAATACATCTGTACTGTCCCACTTCTCCCTCTAGTGAGAGGACAGTACTTGACACTTTGGAATAGGGTGTGTGTGTGTGTGTGTGTGTGTGTATACACACACATGTGTACTGAGAGTCCTCATTCTCAACTTTCTCAAGTAAGAAGAAAACTGAAGAAATTCAGAAAGACACCTGACAAGGCTACTTATTTTTACTCTTGGCTTAAGACAGAATGTTGACGAGTAGTTCTACCAATTTACAGAAAGTCAAAATGATCAGCATTATAAGGTTAGTGAAAGTGCTGGGAAGAAAGTAATGTGGTGGCTGTGGTACTGGTTACTATGGGTTTGTGACTATTGCCCTGAGAGAGGCAAAGTAGGAGTTTACTATTGGCCTGGTAATCAATAGCCTAATATCAGCTACAGATAAAGTCTTGAAGAAATCAAGCAACCAGGAGAAATGTAAGATGTAAGATTTGAGTTAATGAAAAATGACAACTTTTACAATTTTCCATTGCTTAAAAAAAAAAAAAATTGGGAACAAGAAAAGCATGGATTAGCTGGCCTAATTCAGCCTATTAAAGGTAACTAATTGTTTTAGTCTTCTTTTGAAAGTAATATATACCATAAAGGATTGGCTTTTTCCAATGGGGATTCATTAGTTTAAAAGCTTACAGTTCTGAGGCCATGAAAACGTCCAAATCAAGGCACCAGGCGATGCTTTCTCCTTGACAACACGCTGCCAGTGAGTGATCCTGGACTCCTGTCAAATGCAAAGGCATGTGTTGGCATCTCCCTTATTCTCCAGGTCCCGTCACTTTCAGCTTGCTGATTTCTGTGGCTTCCTTTCTTAGCTTCCATGGGTTTCCTCTTTTCCTGTGACTTTCTCTCTCCATATTCATCCCATTAATAAGAGATTCCAGTAAAAAGATTAGGATCCACCCTCAGCCATATCTTATTGAAGTAATCTAATTAAAGGATGCTTAACTAGAGCAACTTAAACAAAAGGGATCCCACCTGCAATAGGTTCACAACCACAGGAATGGATTAGCTGACATTTTCTGGGGTCCATCTAGCATCAAACTGTCACACTAATGCATTGGTAGGATCTATTATAAAAAAAAAACAGATAAAGATACTTTGGAACATGGCTGGTAAATTTTATAACCATTATAATCTGTGATGAATGAATGCAGTGAAATTTACATATGAGATTCCATGATTACTTGAAAAGAAATCACTAACTTATAAACTTTTTGGTATCATCACATTTATTGTCACATTTTTTTCATAGAAACAAATACTTTCCAAAAAGACTTGAAAAAGTTTAAACTTAGAACATCTAAATTCAGTCATGGGTCCTAAGAAAATGAGCAGTGATAGCACTGAGCAGAAAAGAATTACTTCGTACCATCACTGAGCAAAAAAATAATAGGTAAATATGACAGCACTATTAGCATTACTGATCTTGCTAGGGAATACGGTATGCCTAGAACAATGGCCTCCACCATCATTAAGAATAAAGAAGTGATGTTTTAAAAAGGCTGATGTTGCCAAGGGAGTTAAAGCAGTAACAAAGCAGTGTTCCCAAACATGGAGGAAGCTGAAAAGCTGTTATTAATTTGGGTAAATGAGAAGCGGTTAGCCGGTGACAGTGTATCAGAAGCCATGATGTGAAAAAGCAAGTG
This sequence comes from Tolypeutes matacus, assembly GCA_026826555.1. Lineage (NCBI taxonomy): Eukaryota > Metazoa > Chordata > Mammalia > Cingulata > Chlamyphoridae > Tolypeutes > Tolypeutes matacus. Next base: position 16,145,360 of record JAKSZT010036119.1, on the reverse strand, counting down.
TTGCATGCTAACCTCTTGAGAAACCAGAACCAAGTGATGAGTGATGTTTTTAAGACTAGCCACAGCTGGTTTGATAAAAAGAGGACCAGTGTGAATTCGGCATGGAAGAATTTGTGGCCAAAGCTGTGACTCAGAACTCAAAGGGTTTGAGGCTGACCCCAAGCCTGCAGGTATAGGAGGTACAGTTGTGCAGGATACTGTATCTTTGGGCCAATCCATAGGTCTGATGTTGAAGAGTTAGTGTAGGAACATCATGAAGAGGCTCAGCACTGAGGAGCTGCAGGAACTACAGAAGGAGCAGCAATAAGAGGCGGCTGACGAGATTTCTTCAGTTGAAGAGATAAGGGAGGATGTCTCCAGTTCCCTGATAAAAAGAAATGTGTGCAAAATGGGCAGCAGTTCAAAACTTTGTTGAGAAGTACAATCCAGACAAAGGTCTGACAAGCAGATATTTGAGTTTATTGAATAACCAAACAACGTCACACTTCTGAGGACTTCTGAGAAGACAAAAGTAGTCCTCACTGGATAAGTTTTTAGTGAAGGTGACAGTGTGTCAGAGCCTGTGGTGCAAGTTGAAAAAGGCAGAAAAGAATGCCTGAAGTGCAAGTGCCTGATGCTCTACTAGAGGGGGGCTCTGCTTCCAAGCCACACTCTCCTCCCACCATCCCATTAGGCCATGGATTCTTCTCAATACAGGTTAAATGAGGTTTCTATTTAATCTAAGTACTTATTGATTTTTAGGTTTATTTCTCATGTAAAGTAATGATATACAACCCTATCTTTTTACATATTGCCTTAAAAACATGCATTCTTTGGTTTGGGAAAGCATTAAACTTATTTACATTATTCCTTATGGGAAAAATTTGTTTGGTACTTGTCGTTTTTGGTACTCATTGTGCCTCCCAGAACCAATTAACAACAAGTACCGAGGTATCACTGTAGATCAAATAAAAGTGAGTCATGCCATTATGTACCAGTGGAGTAGACATGGAGAACACAATTTGAAACAATCACTCTGGTAAGCATCTTCCCTGACTCATCTCCCTTTATTTGATTTGCCAGATAAATGGCAACTGTCACCATTTTATTTCATTCCTTCATCTTCTTTTAAACATTCTTTTTCTTTGGGTTTATTCTTTAAGACCATATAGCTTCATCCTTTTCAAATACCTAAATAGACAAGTATTCTCTTCCAAAAAGAATAAGGAAAGCTCTTAACTATTGGTTTACTAATTGGAGTAACTATTTTGTCAAGGTTTGGAAAATAGGTTGTATAACCTTTCCTACCTGTGAGCTGCATTTATTTTGCCAATAACTTATGGAAGTCTTCCATAGCTCACACAAATGAATTAAAACTGATGCTTGTAGGAGCCAAATTATCATATCATAAAATGCTTGTATAAGGAACCAAAAGACACCCCTACACCCAGGCACACAACCCAGATACTTATAAATGGCACACGGGCATGCACACCCAAAGGCAAAGATACAACATGCCACATTGGGTGTGAGTTTGTTCTACTAATATGCTTGGATTCAGAGATTTTGGGGCCATGATAGCATAATACAGAAATTTGTCTGAAATATCAGTGTCTTCATTATCTTATAAGCATTTTGAACATTTCTAACACATCTGTTCTTAAAGTATTCATTTCTTACAATATTTAAATTTGAAATGGTAACATGTAGAAAACATAACTAGGTCATTAGCTTTATGGAGGAAGCAGTTACCTTCACTGTAAATTCTTTGAACTTTGGCAATGAGCAGGGATGTGGCCTCTGTTCTGTATAACAAATACCTATAAAATACTACCTTGTATATTACAAGCTTTCCAAACATTCTAAAAAACTATAACAGATTTTATATAAATGTACACCTTCCCTCATTTCCTACCTGTATCTCTTCAAAAATGCCCATCAACTTTAGAGTAGTTTCACGGGCATTTCTAATTTTTAAATGAAACCTGTCATGAGTGGGACAACCCAGTTTTTCCTTACATCCTCACTATAATTCATTGCATGTCTATGATTTTTTTAAACACTTTTCTTGATTTGCCAGAAATTCAAGAGTAGACAGACCATCAGTCAATGAACAGGTACATGAAGAAATGAGCATGTCTGTTCATTTCTACTTCAAGGTAGTAGTAGTCAGCTTGTTGTTTCAAGGTTTTGCTATGAAATTGTGACTGGAGATATTAGGATATTATATATACATTATATAGGGGCATATATGGATATATGTGTACATATACCTGTTTTATATATAAAATATTTCTAAAAGCCAGACCTACCCACTCATGACTGCTTACCTTTTTGTTTTCTTAATTTTTATTTTCAGGTGAGTGGATAGAAGGTTGAACCACGACCATCAGAAAAAGTAGTGTGTATTTTCTGAATGCTTTGGGTGTTTTAATACCTAATTATATGATTCAGTTAATGAATCCTTAATGACTTTAAATGCAATGCTTCAAAATATTCTCCCGGGTGAAAAGTATGTCAAAAAACATGACTGGGCCTTTTAAAATTTTTCAATATGTTGAGGAATCAAATATCTGAGTGTCGGCTTTCCCCATTGCTGTTACCCGATACCAATGGATTAGACTGGTTAGGCTTAGATGACTTGGTGGTAACCAACAACTGCCAATCTTCCTGGCTCAGTACAGCAGGAGTTTAGTTCTCAGCCATTCTACAAATCCAGCACAGTCTAGAGGGGATTCTGTTCCACATAGCCACTGCGAGACACTGTGGGAGATCAACCATTGGATAGCTGAAACGTCTGGAAGACCTGGCCTTTTCCTTGTCACAGGTGTTGATGAGAGCAGTAGACAGCATTAAACTTGCAATTAAATGCTGTCCTAGACGGCATATCTACCATCTCTCTACTATAACCACATCTCATACAACCTATTGACCAGAATTGGTCCCATGGCCCTGCCTAGTTGAAAGGAGATAGGAAAGTGCAATTCTGCCTTGTGCCTGGAAGACCAGGAGACAGAGGCATAACCAGAAGTTTCCAATGTGCTATGTCAACTTTTTCCAGCATATATTAATGTGTTTTCGCAAGTAAAACTTCTAAGCACCTGAAAACCTTATACTATTTTAAAACTTTAGACATAGCTAATGTTGGTCAAATGTCCACCATGTCCAGCAGTGCAGAGAGATGGAGGTCAGAGGCAGCATCCTCTTCCCTTGAGCTCCAGATCAGCCTTTCCAGGTGCTCTAACCACTAGCTCAGACTTGCCCTGCTCCCTCTGCTAGCTGTACCCGCTCTCTTCTCCTTTCATTCTGAGGACTTTTAGTTCTAGATATTCTCCTCACTGTCTAGAGAGTCTGAGGCAGAGAAAGCAGAATCTGAAGAGAAGGGAAGGGAAGTGGGGTGTGTGAATGCTCCCAAGTCTTCAAACAACCACAGCTGAAGTTGATCTTCAAACCAGAAGGCTGGTAGACAGGTGCTGTGAGAGGTGCTCCATGGCGGATATGCTGCAGGTCAGCTCTTGGTGCTGGGGACTCATCCTGCGCTGGCTTGCTCAGAGCTATTCCCCCTGGGCTGGATGTGCAGCAATGGAGTAGGGAAATTTCCAGACAAGTGAAGTGACTTTCTGCAAACATCCGGGACTTGGCAGCAGTGACCTCTGCATCCATAATCTGGCCTGTTTCCAAGACAAAGGAAGCCCATAATTGCTCAAATGGTTTTATATATATATATGGCTATCTGATCATCTTTACTCAGCGCCTCTGACATGATGGGCAGTCTGGGGTGGAGGTGGGGATGGGGGGGGAGGGCCTCCAGTCCCTCAGCTTGTGGTTGATGCACAAGGCAAGAATGTTGCCCCATGGGATCTGGCTGGGGTGGGGATTCTGCTCTCCTAACTGCAATAAACTCGCCCCAGCAGGTTCTCCATCTGGAACTGGAGCATGGGCTGCATCTGGCACGAACTGGGGATCTGGGCAGCATACTGCATCACCATGGTGCAGAAGCGGAGCTGGGGGGTCCCTGGTGATGGCAGGTCCATCTGCAGTATCTGGAAGGCCAGTATGGCCTGCTGTAGCCAGGCCTGGTGGTCAGGGGAATTCCAGTGCAGGTGATGAAGCAGCCCGCTGCCCCCCACCTCGGTAGACTGGGTGATGAGCCAGGACAGGTCACACAGAGGCCAGGAAATGCAGCACATCATTGAAGAGCTCAATGACAGCTACCAGCTCCTGTGAGGCCAGACCACCCAGCCACCTCTGTCATGCAAAATCCAGCTGATGAACTCACAGCCAACCCTGTTCTCCACAAACTGGATGAGGGTCTGACAGCCAAGGTTGAGGGCAGTGGGACAACATAAAACCAGCCACTTCAGTCTGTGAGACCTGAGCTGTGCCGCATAAGTCATTGATGGAGTCGGGCATCTTGACAGTGGTGTAATCTGAAATCAGCTTAAACCCTTTTTTTTTTTTTTTTTTTTTTTTTTTTTTTTTTTTTAAGTAAATCGTTTTTTATTTTACTTTCAATAAACTTCCCAGTTGGGGAGAGAAAGCAATATGGCTGGGTTTTTTTTGTTTGTTTGTAGCTGTAATGCTTTTTTTTTTTTTTTTTTTTTAACTTTATTTTGTACATTTAATAATTGAAAACATAAGCAATAAAAAACTAAAAAGTAAACACAGATGAATAAATATATACATTTCTCAATTAAATGTAATAGATACATGTAAATTTTTTTGTTTTGTTTTTTGTTTGTTTTTGTGTGTGTGTGTGTGTTAAAGCCTTGATTTTAATTTAACATATAGGATAAAAAAATAGCTTACAAAAGAGACCTTCTCATATACTGCTTGTTTCTCTCCTTTCATCTGTGTTTTTGCTCTGCCCTTAAATATTCTAAAGGCTTATGTAAGGGTATGTATTCCTATTGGGTATTTTCTTAAATGTAGCATGAATCTGGTACTGGACTAGAGAGGTCTACACACTCCTCCCAAGTGATGAGAACAACAGCAGGATTATCTCCTGAAGCCAATTAATCAAGAAGAAATTGGGTAGCTTGCAGTTCTTGTTGACAGCACAAAATAATTGCTTAAGCAATTAAGACTTTCTGATTCTTGGCATGACTCATTTTTTTTTTCCCTCTTCCCTTGGTTCTATTGTCTCTCTCTAAATTGTACTCATCTCTTAGTTACTCAAATCTGATGTTTCCTATATATTTAGAAGGATCACCTATACGTACACTGATTTGATTTAGTTTGAGATATACCTTGGAATTTGGGGATAAGGTATTTGGAGCTAGGTTCCCCCCCCCCTTTTTTTTTCTTTTTCTAACATTGCTAAATTTTTTATTTTAACCAATATCAGCCTTTAATCTTATATAATGAGAGATGGACAACGGGAGCCCTGCCCATCTGACTTGGTCTTCAGACTTGTTTTTGCTACCATAGTCATGATTTGTCTGTCTGTTGGGGAAAGGACTCATTATCAGTTTCTATAAGGGCTATTTAAAACTTTGTGAAAATGTTATACACTTCTGTGGAGACTTAATGTCTAGATTGTAGGATTGAAAAGCATGCCACAGTTTGACCATATGTCACTTTTTACCTGGGGCAGTCTAGGTTTACAACTGGCCATGATTATGTCCCCATTCATGTTTCACTTTTCCCAGCTAGAGTAATTATGTGGTCATCCTACTCAGAGGTAATCTGCTCTCTCCCATATTGCAGGAATCTCCTCTGTTGTATCACTGAGAGGTAAACTTCACTTGAATATCTCTAGATATAGAAACCACTACTACATAAGGCAGCTGTTCATCCTTATTTACTTTCATTTGCAATTATTTCTGATATTGAGCTTATATCCAGATAACTTTCATTGGACTTAGTTTTAAAACAAAATTTTAAAGAATAAAAGCCATGGAAGTAAAATTGTATCTTTGAGATGTATTTAATATTGCCCAAATAACTTATTTGGAAAGCTGCAGAGTGATTGTTCTGGAATCTTGAGTTACATTATTTAAACTTGAAAATTTAATTTCTATATACACCACCTTGAAATTAGAATTTGGAACAAAAATCCTATCATGACGCTAAGCAGTTTTCAAATAGTTTTAATAATCCTGGGATGCAGATAGTATCTATTCATAGCATTATAAAAAATGGAGGCTATAATTTTTATATTTTTATTAGCATTGCTCATTTTACCATAAAAGTTTCTTTATTGGTCATATATCTATAGGCTATAATATTTATGGAATTCTTCTGAAAACATTTTTAGAAATACACCAAATATATGGTCTATAAAATATAATACTTGACTGCCAAAACACTAATAAGAACAAAGAAACTAATGTAGCATCGTTGTTTCCAAATATTTGAAAGATTTTCAAATGTTCTTGAACCTATTGCTAAGGCTCTATGTTACCTTAAAGAGAAAAAAAAAACAAAAAACATTGTTTTAAAAGGTAGTTTTTCTAAGTTATTATTGTAATATGACAGGTGTATTTTTCGGAATTTCATGATCATATTTCCAATGAAGTATACAGTGTTATAAGCTTCCTAATTTAGATGCCAATATCCCTGCTATATAACCTTCTGTATAGTGTTATACAGTGTGGCTTACTGGGCCAAGTTCTGAAAGGATGACTTCCCTATGGACCCCAAGAAATTCTAACATTAACACTGGCAACTTTCCTAGACTTAATTTTAACAAACTAGTCTGCCAGTCTTTCAACAGTGGTGGGCCCACTACTTTGTCCCTCCATTTTCTAGTTAACATATTTAATCCCAAGGTTAAGAGTGGATAGTAACTCAACAATTTTCATATAATCATGTCTTTGAGAAATATTCAGTACTCTTATTCTTTAATGTAGCCAAATTGAAAATTGAATATAGTATATCTTTCAAATATGTGCTTTTAATGGGCATTTTAAAATGATGCAGTTAAAATATTTGGAATAGAAAAGCCAGGCACTGTAAAGGTGCTTGTAGGTGTTCTAACTTGTGCTGTGTACAGATTTCTTTAGACATGTCTTTTCTCTTCCATAATTTTTACTCATTTTTGTGCTTGCAAGAGTCAAAACAGTAGGTGAAACTGGAAATATTTAAATTATGAGCTGAAACAGTCTTAAGGATATCTAATCACAGCATTTGTGCTTTCTTATTAAATGAAGTGGCTTTGAGTCTTGACTCCAATTATGGCTACCATAAAAGAAAGACATATCCCTCCCTGTGTGGTCATCATTTACATCTCCTTTGTATCCTCTTTACATATTGGTACACTCAATTGAATAACTGAAGAAAAAAATATTTTATTGCTCAATTCTTTTTATTTCAAACATTGTACATGAATTTGTAAACTTCATGTGTCAATGATCTTGCCTTTGTTTCAAGATACAACACAAACCCACAAGTGGGATTGTTGTGGGGCTTTTTTTTGTTATTTTTAAAGTAAAAGTAATTAGGCCCTATTTGCTGATGAGGGTCAAGAATGGGATTTGGGGATTAGCAGAAGAAACAGTGAGGTAAAGAAGTAGTAAGCTTGTGAATATTCAAGATGCATTTGCGGTGGATATGACTTTCTTCTACTTTTCACTTATTCTTATTTCCTTTAATACTTATTTTCTTTTGCCAAGCAGTTTTTAACATCTTGTTTAACCATTTTTTTTAACTTAATGTAGTAATCTTAAGTTTTCATCAATACACTAATTTTCTTTCCTGCCACCCCCACTTCTTTTTCTAGGTAACACCTTATTTTAAATAACTATATTTCATAACTTATATTAAGTCCTTTCCTTTCTTCATGAGGTTCCTTTCTTACTGTTCATGTGTATATATAATTTAGTTGGTGAAAATATAAATTTATATAAAGGTAAATGTTTTGTTTGCAGTATTTCAAGCACTTAAAATAATTTTTGGCACATAGAAAATGCTTAAGAGTTTTTAACGAATGACTTCCTAAATAATGCATTTGGGGAAAACTATAGTACTCATACTTTATTTTGGCAATTCTTTCGTAATCAGTCATAGGTTAAGTTTATATAGGCATATGTATGCATTTCTATATATATATATATTCATATACACCTATATATATATGCCATGGTATATCATGTGTTTTTTGTTTTTTTTTTTGTTTGTTTGTTTTTTTTTATAGCGTAAAAAGCTTTTGTCCTCCTAAAACTCCATTACCTGTTTGTTATTTGTCTTCCTACAACAATGTAAGCACCCGCCAAGGGTCTTTTTCTTTCTCCACTGGATACACAGGCTTATAATATTAAACCTGGATGACAGAAGGCAATCAATAATGAATATATGAAAAAAGTTTTCTAATCTCTATCATTGCAATCTTTTGTTTTACCTTTAATAGAGATTTAATATTTTAGTTGCTAAATGCTGCTAATGCAGTATACCAAAAATGGCTTTTACAATGGGACTTATTCGGTTAAAAGCTAACAATTCTGAGACTGAAGGTGTCCAAATCAAGGCATCATCAGAGATGTTTTCTCGCCAAGCTGCACCTATGCACGATCAGGCACATGGCAGGGCACAATGCCAGGCCACTTGTCTCTGCTTTCTCCTCAGCATTGCTTTCAGCTTTGGACTACTCCTTTCTGTAGCTTTTCTCTCTCCTGAGTTCCTCAACTTCTGGAGGCTTCTGTCTCTGCCTTCTTTCTGTGTTTGTGGCTTTTTGTTCTGTTTATAAAAGACCTTGGTCATGCCCTACTGAAGTGATCTAATCAAAGGAAGTTTCATTAATCTAATCAAAAGGTCCCATCTATAATAGGTTTACAGGCATAGGAATGGATTGGCTTTAAGAACAGGATTTTCTGAAGTCCACAAAGATTCAAACTGCCATAATATATAAATTTATAACATCAAACATAAGCAAATTGACTGTAATGTAAATGAAGTACAAATTATAAAAAGGATTTTCTGTAAAGTTATTTTTGGAGACAATGTGGTGAGCCTACCTTACCATAGACTTTGAGAAGCCCCTCAAAGCTGTCTTTACTCCAGGTGTTTCTCTTTAACTTTAGCTCAAAGTCCAAACAGTCTAGCCAGAAAAGTAACATTCCTATACTTTTTCCAAGCCTCCGGGAAAAGTCTCTAGTTCAAAGAAAATCCTGTGATAGTCAATCTTGGGGAACAAAAATAGAACAAATCAAATAAATAACACATTTGTTTTGCTAGTCATTGTCTTTCAGAGTATCAAACAATTGTTTCTCCATGTAACTAACAGATGACTTGCAAAATGTTCCTTTATAATCCTGGGTACCATCTGTGTGTACCCTTGCCTTCCCCATCCACCCCCATTTTCTTCTCCTCCCTCCTTCCCTTTCCTCCTCGCCCTATCTCCTATCCCCTTCCTCCCCATCAGTCCTCTATTCCAGGCTCTCTCCCCCTTGCTTTCCTTATGTGTCAACATATTCAGGGACTTGACCTCAAATAGGTGCCAGACAGTATAGGGTTGGAACAAGCTGACTTTGGGTCTGGAGATGAGCTCCCTGGATGTAAATACACATTACAGTACTTGTTAATCTTTGGTTTTATTTTAATTTTACTCTATCTTCCCTTGTGTAAAGTGCTTAAATTTTGTGCTTCAGGTTCCCTAAGACAGTAATGTTGCTAGTACCTACTCATGGTATATTGGGAGGAGTAAATGGCTTACTACTTCACTTCTCAGTGTGGTCCTCAGACTACAGCATAGCACAACTGGAAGCTTGTTAGAAATGCAGAATCCCGAGTTCCTTCCAGACCTGAATGAGAAACTTCATTTTAATATGATCCACAGATGTCTTATATGTACAGTAGAGGAGTACTAGTAGTATGTGCAAAATGCAACAGTATCTACATATAACATATCCTCACTGTTATTCTTGCTAATTATACTGAAATAAATGTGGACATAAAAATATGGTAATACTAAATGAATTTGTTCAAAGGTATTTTTGTATCAATACCTTATTTACATTAAAAGTACAAGCTTGGGATTTTGGTTTTGTGAGTGTGTCTGTGTCTATGTTTGAGAGAGGGTAAGGGAAAATGAATTCATAGCTGGTAAGGGACAAAATAAGGATTGTCCTGATTCTAGTTTCTCTTAAAAAAAAAGGGGGGGGGGATAATGATAGTGTCTTAACGTGCCCTTAAAAATACCATTTGTAAAAATCATTTCTCTAATTTGTCAGATATGTGGAAAGGAAAGTTTACTCCCAGTGACTCAGATGTGGGTGAATTATTTAAAGCAAAGAACCCACACCTTGTTTAGACTTGGATGGAATTATAGAAAACAACGTAGAATTTTACTGCTGAATGCTTACTTGAGATTGAAAATAGTCTCAAGCTTATATAAATCTTAATAGGAAACATACTGGATCCTTTTACCATAATGTGTTTTCTCTTTATCACATATAAAAATTGGAATTAAAGCATTTTTAAAAATTGTCTAGGGAAGCAGATGTGGCTCAAGTGATTGGGCTACCATCTACCATAGGGAGGGTCCCGGGTTCGGTTCCCGGGGCCTCCTGGTGAAAGCGAGCTGGCTTGCATGGAGAGCTGGCATAACAAGATGATGTAACAACAACAAAATTGTCTAGTATGCTTGTGCACTCTACAAAGGATATGAAAGAAGGAAAGCTTCCCTTTTTACATTAAACTCTTAAATACTGCTCACGTAAGTTAAAACATTGGTTAACGTCTTTTCATACTAAGCAGTGGAGGAATATTCACTTTCTCCTTTTCCACTGGCACCAAGATCTTCATATAACCAATCATGGCCTCCTAAATACAATCATTAATCAGTTTTATAGCAACATGTTATTTGTGCAGAGATGTATACAAAATGTTCAGGCTTCTATTCCTCCAGATGGAGTTAAATTAAAGCAATCCTAAATTCAAGCAAATGCTGTACCATGTTATCTCCTTGGTTCACATAAGATGGAAAGCAAAACAAAACAAGCACCCAACAACCCTGAATTGATTGATTTTCTTGATATGCTACAAATTATAGAAGAAACTTTTAAAAGCCTGAGATTTCAAAAAAATGAAATAACTATACTGCGCTAAGACTTGTACATCATTCCTACTCAATTATCCAATTAAATAATCTTAGCACTTGTGTAGTCATACCTGGTTATTTTGTAGATTGGATATAAAACTATAGTTTTTTCATCTATTTTTGAATTTTTAGATAGAATCGAAATATGAATAACCTTACTACTTGCATTTGGGAGAAGAAATTAATCATTTAAATGAAATGTAAAACAGATTCTGAAGACTTGCATTAATAACTCAGTCTTTCATAAAATATTAATGTCAGTATACTGAATTTTCCCATGAATAACTTCCCATTATACTTTGCTTTTCTAATACATATCTTCCCTCTTTCACACTCAACAGGAACCAAATTATAGAAAGGAAAAACAGAAAATATTGTATATTTTGAAGTGTATATATACTTGTACAAGTTCATACCACTTGTATTTCTAACTCATGTCTAGAAAAATGAGCGTCTCAGTCCTATTAAAACATTGATGTGCTTTGCCGAAAATATGTAGGTTGAACTATTTCATTGGGAAAAAGCTACTCTTTATAATGCTTTTAAAACACCATGGCAGTAGTGATTTTTTTTTTTTTGTTACTCCCCCCTCCCCCATTGTTATTGAAAGGTTAAAAGATAAGCAATATTAATCATACGTACTTGGCACTAAGCCAACCACTTAGTTTGAATTTCATACTCACTCCCATAATACTGTAAGCAAGGTAATGTTATTTTCTCTAATTTACTTTGAATTTTTTTTGTTGCAAAAAATTGGGCTTTGAGAAGCTAATATGCCAGTGTTAAGAGACCAAAAAGCAGAGGCAAAATTTAAACCAAATCTCCTTGACAATAGAACTCACACCCTTAACACTGCATTACATCTACTCGCCTCCTTGGTTTTAAATGTATTGGTAAATAAATCAACTTGTATTTGTTTCCTTAGAGGGTAGCTGTAAACAAGGGCTACTTGTTTCACAGATTAAGAAACTGTACAAGATTTATAGCTATGTTTAGCTTAACTTAATCAATATTGGTTTTATTATATGTAAGAGAACTTATTTTTTTATTTGGGGTCATGAATCTATGCATTGTAAGAATATACTTACTTGCTACTGATATTAAACAGCATTTAAATAACCAGTTTTATGTATCCAGACAGACCAGGTGCTAAAATGAAATGAACTTTGAAGCATGAATTAGCCGAATCAAGACAATTTCAATATCCATTTATTGTTTATGTACTATGACTATAGCTTTTAATAAGAGCTTTTAGAAGTTAATTATGTAAAATCATACTTTGAACTTTGCCCTTTATTATAGGTTGCCAATTAAAGTAATTTAAAGAACAATAATAAAAGTGGCCTCCTTCATGCCAGGCACTGTTTTAAGAGTTTTATGTGTTATTTCATCTAATCTTCACAATGCTCTGTTATGTTATTCTCCTCTTACAGATGAATGTATAAATAGGAAATTTTAGACTGAGGGATCAGTCTGATTAGCTATTTGAACATTTAGTGTCTTGAAGATCTCAACTGTTTTTCCTGAGATAGACTTCCCTGTGATGCTTCCATCTACTGCTAATAGGAGAGGAATAACCTATCTTAAACTTGTATATAAAAGGAAGCACAGAATTTTAAGGAATTTCATAGCACATTTAGCTTATCTAATTTGACAGTGTTACATGTTCTTTCGTCTAGTCTTCAGGACAGTCTTTTGGGGCTTATCTGGAGGGTTACTATATTAATACAAATATTTATTCAATGAATTTGCCCAGAGAAATTGCTGTTTGCTAGGTAAGTGACCATTAAAATTAGTTACATATTTTCTGAGCAAGAGGCACCCCATGTAAGGTTTACATGCTTTCTGAATTGCTATTTCCTGTTTGGGCCTAGATACTTTTTGGACATTGGTTAAGCAAGTTATTTAAGTGATTGCTAAACGATCAGGTTTCACAACAGGATATACCAACACCAGTATCTTAGTTTGCTATTGATCTCATCATTAGTGTCCAGCAACTGAAGGAGTTGTCGTCTTTTCTGGACAAATCTTATGTTTCTCAGGGGAGAATTAAAGTGAGACTTTAGCATACTATTTCTTTTATATCCTAAAACTTCTTTGTTCTCAGCACTTCATCCTTCATATTCTTTTCCCACCAGACATCAAGCATTTGGAGGGCAGAGACTTTTATTCCAGCATTTATGGTCGTTGGCCTGCAATCAGCTCTTAAGTATTGAAAAAACTGAGTACATTAATAAATAGTAAATGACTCAAGTAGAAACAAGATATGTGGGTATAACCAATTAAGGGACAATGAACTAAATACACAATTCCAACTATTGTACGGATATCTCAGTGAATGCATAAAACACAAATTGGTTAATAATTTTTTCTGGTTATTACATTTCAGTTCTGACTATAGACCACTTTTCTGCATTTTTCTCTTTCAGGTTGCTATGCTATGCTCACCTAAATTTTTGTGCTGTCTAGATATTAAAGCACAATATCTTTCTACCCTTACGATGAAAGATTCTCTTTCATTTGAATTGCCTTCTTATATAATTCTTTCTTCATTGACTATCTTATGGGTTAAATTCCCTCTTGTTTCTTTCTGTGAGTTGGTTGGACATGTGTGTTCAGATTGAAATGTTACCTTGACAATGTTGCCTTAATGATAAGTCTCAGGTGGTCTCCTGTGTAGCCTCACTGTGATGACCTCTTGCACATATCTTTCTGGGGTGGGCTTATTAAATTGTGTGGTTAAACTGCATGTGTTATGTTCCCTTTCACTGGCTATAATATATGGTAATACTTGATCTTATATTGAGATGAACAGTCTTTTAAACAATGAACTAATGGTCACTGTTTTACTTTCCATGTTTACTTTCACAAAAGAAGTTATTTTATAAGCAAAGAATTTGATTATTTTTACCTCAGAGGAGAAAATGTTGTGTTGGGATGGCTTTGTGATATACCTTCCATAAAAATAACCATTCCTTATGGACATATTGGACATATTCATGTTTCACTCATCTTAATATCAATCCCAGCCTTTTATAGACTATATTATATTTGGAAATATTCTCAGTTATCAAGTCTTTCTAAATGGTCAGTTCCTTCCTGCTAGGAAGTAGAAGGGATTTATTATTTTTAATTGGAGATGTTTAAACTTCTAAATTAACTCATTTGGTAGAGCTAAAATATGGCTTTACATAGAGATTTCAGTCAAATTTTGATATTCTTTAGGTTCTAAATTCCTTAACAAAATATACTTAAAACCAAATGCTAGAACCATTTGAGATCAATGTAGAAAGTATGAAATGATACAGAGCTTAACCCAATAATATTTCAGCACTTAAGTCTCTGGAAAGGGTTGAAATAGGTGGTTATTTGGCAATTACGCTTAACTAAAAAGAAAATGACTTGGAGAATAAGAAAATGTATGCAGATAAATTATAAAGTAAGATTTTTAAAGAAGTTTTTGTCTGGGCTTTACATCCTGCTTAATACTAGTCTGGGCCAAATATAACAATGGCCTGTCGAACATAGTCTTCGAAATTCTTGGATTTGGCTTCCAGAGTATATGATACTAACATTTTCACCATCTGGAATTTCATATGGATTGTAGCCTTTGCTTGAGAAATATCACAAACTAAAATTATACTTAATAAAGGGTAAACTGCAGTAACATCTGTGCACACAATGATTTATATTTAGTTACATCAAAACTTCTTTGGCATTCTAATGACCATTCTGAAATTTTACTAGTTTCCAGGCTAAAATGAGTTTTCCAAGCTAATTTTTCTTCTCATCTGTATTCTCCCATCGTAATAAAGAGCAATCAGCTACAGCTGGACTTTGAAATTTTTCTTTGAATATTCTCACTTCTTTATAGTCTTGAATTTGGGAATCATTTTTTAAGACCATCTCCACTCATCCCCATTAGCAAATACCCTGAATATTTTCACATTGAACTGACAAAAGCTTCCCTTACTTTCTCACTGATTCTGAGTTTCAGTTTTAAATATTTCACAGCACTTTTCTATATTTCTTCATGAATCATGTGTGCACAAATCACAAGTATATACTCTGCCAAACTTCCACACTGTGAAAACAATACTTTGTTATAATCATCACCCCTTTTAAGAAATCAAATTTCAGTTGCTTCATAGAAGCCCCTCTTCATGCTCTGACAGTCACTATTCCTCCCCTTCCAGTGTTTGCCACTCTTTAGATTTCCAAAATCATTGATTGTTCTAGAGTTCTATAGAGATGAAATTGTACCAGATGTTATTTTGGATCTGGCTACTTTCATTCAATATTATATTTGAGGGACTTGTTCACATTATATAGCCATCATTCATTCTGTATAGTATCTCAGTGTATGAACATACAAAAATATATTCAACTTTTGATGTACATTTTGATTGCTTCCTGTCTGGGCTATTATAGAAAAGATTGACTATTATGTGTTTGGTTGACACACATGCATTTCTGTCAGGTATATACCTAGGAGTGGAATTCCTCATGGGTAATGCCAACCAATTTGTTTGAAAGAGCTCCAACATACTTTCAAATATATCAACTTACTCTCCCATCAGCAGTGTTTGTGTTACAGTGGCTCTACACACACACACCAACATGTGATATCAGTCACTTTAATAGTCTTATCAGTTTGTGATATAAGTTTGGAAAGAATCTTATTACCAAGCCTGTTCCCTTAACCACTATGCTCTGATAATATTCTTGAGTTCAAAATGGATCAGGAGCTGATCTTTACCACTTTCCTTTATAATCCGCAAAAAGTGAAGAATCCTGATTAAACTAATGGCAAGTGACCTGGCTGGTATGTGATGTGATTCATATGTTGATTTTTAACTATGATTCCCTAAAAATCCAGCCTCTTAGTTGAAATACCACTCATACAAGATTTCCACTACCACTATCCTATGGGCATATTGGACATTTGTTTCACTTATCTTAATATCAAACAGCAAAAAGGAAAGTGTTTCTCCCACACATTTTCATTTATTTCTTATTTACAATATCTCTTATAAAGGAGCTGGTCTTAATAATTATCCATTCATTCCTCAACACAGTGTAACCTGGTTAATGTAACTATCTTTCCTTATAACTACATTCACTTTTACCATGAATGATATTGGTAGACAGAATAATGACCCCTAAAGATACCACATCCTAGTCCCCAGAACCTATGAAGTTATTTTACATGGCAGGGGTAATTAATGTCACAGATGGAATTGCTAATCATCTTACTTGAAAATGAAATGCTCCTGAATTATCTGAGGGGACCTAATTAATCACAGTGTTTTCAAAGAGGAAGAAAGGGTCAGAGTCAGACCGAGAGGTGACCACCCGTTGCTAGCTTTGAAAATGAAGGGCCATGAGCTAAAGAATGCAGACAGCCTCTAGAAGCTAAAATACGTCAAGAAAAAAAATCCTCCATCTTTTCTCTCCAGAGCATCTAGAAAAAGAACTCAACCCTACCATTAGCTTGATTTTAGCCCAGTGAGACCAATTTCAGTCTTCTGACCTCCAGAACTCTAAGAAAAATTTTAAACCGCTAAATTTGTGGAAATTTACAGCTATAGAAAACTAATAATATATATATATATATATATTTTAACTTTGTAGTGGGATGCTGGTGTAACAGATAACAAAAATGTGGATGTGACTTTGGAATTAGACAACAGGCAGAAAGGCTGGAAGAATTTTTAAATATTAAGAAGTTGTAAGCTTACAAAACAATCATGTATAAGGTGCAGAATTCCCACACATCACCCCTCCACCAACATCTTGCATTTTTATGGAACATTTTTTACAGATTATAAAAGAACATCATAAAAATGCTAATGAGTATGGTCTATAGCTGACATTTGGTATATTTTTCCATATATCCCCTATTAACACCGTGTATTAATATTTTAATAATATACTAGTATTGGAATTTGTTAGTTATGAGAGAATGCTCTCATATGTGTACTGTTAATCAGTACATCACCACATGGTTCACTGTGTTTTATAGTCCCATGCCTTGTACAGTCTATCCAGAGTATACACTCAGTGGCTTTCAGTTTCATTAGAGTTGTGTAGTCATCACCTTAGTGAATATTTTAATGTTTTCCTTAGTCCAGAAGAAAAAAATCCTATAACCCCTATTGTTGACCCTTAACATTGCTATAGTACCTTCTTTGACTTTGCAAGAATAATATAATACTGCTGTTAACTATAGTCCATAAGTTACATTGTATTTTTCCCATGCATCACCAGATCCTTACCACCTTATAATAGTGATGTACATCTGTTCTAGTTCATAGAAGAACATTCTTGTATTTTACTATTAACCACAATCCTCATCCACCATTGGGTTTACTGCATTATACAGTCCCTAGATTATTATCTAGCTTTCATTCAAATGACATATACATTCCTAGACTACCCCTTTCAATCACAATCACCTTTATAAACCAGTGCATTTTATTCACTATAATGTTACCGTCAGCTATCCATTTCCCCACTTCTATAGTCAAGCTAATTGAAAATTTTACATACATTAAGCATCAGTCTCTTTTCTCAGCCCTCATCCTATCTCCTAGTAACTTATGCTCTAGACTTTAACTCTGTGTTTGTTCTTTTTATTTAGTTCATTTTAGTGATACCATACAATATTTGTCCTTTTGTGTCTGACTTGCTTCATTCAGCATAATGTCCTTAATATTCATCCATTTTGTCATATGCATCACTATTGCTTCTTACAGCTGAATAGTATTCCATCATATGTATATACCACATTTTGTTTATCCATTCATTGGTTGATGGACACTGGGATTGTTTCCATGTTTTGGCAATTGTGAATAATGCTGCTATGAACATCAGTTTGCAAACGTCTGTTCACATGTTTTCAGTTCTTCTGGATATATTCCTAGTAGAGAGATTGATGGATCATATGGCAATTCTATGTTCAGCTACTTGAAGTACTGCCAAACAGTCTTCCATAGAGGCTGTACCATTCCTCAGTCCTACCAACAGTGAAGGAGTGTTCCTATTTCTCCACATCCTTTCCAGCACTTGTAGTTTTCTGGGTTTTTTAAAATAATGGCCGTTCTATGAGGTATGAGACGATATCTCAATAAAGTTTTGATTTGCATTTCCCTAGTAGCTTGGGATATTGAACATTTTTTCATATTTTTTTGGGCCATTGGTATTTCCTCTTTGGAAAAATATCTATTCAAATCATTTGCCCATTTAAAAAAACTTTTTTAGGTAGGCCAGTAAAAATAATTTATTGTGAAATGGAGGAGAAGAACAGAGCTTGTTGAGAAATGGGAGAGGATGGAAATAGACTCCACGATTTAGTGTGGGCTCCTCTAGGCAGAGAAAGCAAGCTCTGCTTTGTGTGTTTATCTTTTAAACTATTACTTATTCCTCCTCCTTGCTAATGCTAAGGGGAGGGGCCCCAGCTGTTATTGGTTACCTCACTAATGGTGGGGGCAAATGGTGATTGCCCATTTTTTAAACTGGATTTCTTGCCCTCTTACTGTGGAGCTCTTTGATCTCTTTACATAACATGGATATTAAACCCTTATCAGATATGTGGTTTGCAAATATTTTCTTCCATTGAGTAGGCTGCCTTTTGCCTTCGTGACAAAGTTCTTTGAAGCACAAAAGTTCTCAAATTTGAGGAGATCCCACTTAGCCAATTTTTTTCATTGCTTGCACTTCAGGTATAAGGTTTAAGAAACCATAACCTACCACCAGGTCTTGATGTTTTCCTACATTTTCTTCTAGGAGCTTTATGGTTCTAGCTTTTATATTTAGTTTTTTTTTTTTTTATCCATTTGAGTTAATTTTTTATATAAGGTATGAGATAGGGGTCTCTTCTTTTCTTTTGGATATGGAAATCCAGTTCTCCCAGCAGCATTTGTTGAGTAGATTGTTCTGCCCCTGCTGGGTAGGTTTCATAGCCATGCCAAAAATCACTTGACCATAGATGTAAGGATCTGTTTCTGAACAATCAATTGGTTCCATTGGTCTATATATCTATCTTTATGCCAGTACTATGTTGTTTTAACCACTCTACCTGGTAATATAATCTGAAGTCTGGAAGTGAGAGTCTTCCAACTTTGTTCTTCTTTTTAAGATGTTTCTGGCTAGAAAGGCTCCTTATCCTTCCAAATAAATTTGATAATTGGCTTTTCATTTCTTTTTTTGAAAAGGCTGTTGGAATTTATGTAGGGATTGCATTGAATCTGTACATCAATTTAGGTAGAATTGACATATTAATGATATTTCATTTTCTAATATATGAATATAGAATGCCCTTCCATTTATTTAGGTGGTCTTTGATTTCTTTTAGGAATGCATTGTAGTTTTCTGATCTTAAGTCACATGCTACGTTAGTGTTTGCATTCACCTTCTATTTTATTCACAATGCACTCTTTCTTTTCAGGTCCTCATTTGATTTTTTTTTTTTTTTTCTTTTTACTACAAGTTGAGTTGTGTCCTACAAAAAAGATATATATTCAAGCCATAATCTTTAACACTTTTAAATGTGACCTTTTTGGAAATAGGATCTTTGCAGGTGTAATCAAGTTAAGATGAGGTCATACTGGAGTAGAGTGGGTCCTAATCCAATAACTGTTATGCTTATAAGAAATGGGAAATTTGAACACATAGATACCCAGATATACAAAAGGAGAATGCCAAGTGAAGACACACAGGGCGACCATCTTAGATGAAGGAAGCAGAGAGTGACGTGATGCATATACAAGCCATGGAACGCCAAGGATCACCACCAACCACCAGAAGCTAGGAAGAGGCGAGACAGGATCCCCCTCTAGAGCTTTTGAATGGAACATGACCCTGCTGGTACCATGCTTCGGGACTTTTAGACTCCAGAACTGTGAACTAACTTCTGTCACTTTAAACAACCCATTGCATAATATTTTGTCATGGCAACCCTAGGAAACTAAGACACTACTTAACATTTTTAGTCTATATTTACTTTGATTCAAACACTAAACAACAGTCCAAGAAAATCACTTTAAAATACAAATTTAGCTAAGCCACTCCATTGATTGAAACACTCCAGTAGTCTTAAAATGCCTTCAGAATAAAACCCACTTTAGCACAGCCTTCATAAGGACTTAACAGACTTCACCCTGCTTGTCACTGACCTAATATCCTTTTTCCTTGCACCTTGCTGTTGACTATCTTACAGTTCCTTTGCTTTTCCAACCTTGCATTCCAGTTAACTTTTATACTACTAAACACCATAATATATTTAAATTTGCTTTTCCATTTTCTCTCTGCTACTAGAATGTAAGCTTCCTGATGATAAGGACTTTGTTTTACTGTTCTAACCCTAGCACATAAAACAGTTCCTGGTAAGTAGTTGGTAGTAAAAAATACTTGAATGGATGAGTGAGTCAGAAATTAACTGAAGACTTCTACAGGCTTCTTTCTATAAAGCCTCTGAAATATACACCTGTCCCAAACAAGATTTAATAACTTTGTTCCATCTATTGTCACTAATCATTGTACATGTTACCTATTACTTTCATTGTATTCTTTCTTTGCACTGAATGCTATGACCTATCCTCTGATACAAACTTCCTAAAGAAACAATGTTCCTTTTCTCTTTCTTACCATGACTTTAAAAGTATCCAACCCTAGCTAATAATTGACTTTATATGATCAATGACTATTTCGTATATGTAACTGAAGTGACATGAATTTCATTTAATTTTAGCAATATATCTTTAACTTATACAATGATAATGTAACTAACTCCTTAAAATATAGTACAATCTAGTCCATGTTTTTGCTTTTGTTTTTTTTATTTTTGGTTCAGCTGTGAAGGAATAACTTGAATGGCCTTGCTAGTTTCCTTTCCTAATCAGATGCTAACTTTTTGAATTAAACTGACAAAATTGATAGTAAATAAGGACATTTTCTCTTTTTCTCAACTTTCCCCCAAATCACTTAACATTGTTTGAATTTACACCACAGTGATAAAGAAATGAATTTTCCTATGCATTACTGCTATGCTTCTAGTTTCCTTTTTCCAAAATGACTATTTCAAAACTTCTCTTTTCTCCTCATGCTGCTTTTACTCCCATTCCTTTAACTCACAGGTAATAAAGCAATGAGATAGCATCTCCCTGATTTTCATTATAGTCAATCCGCTATCATCTCAGCATCTGTACTCCTCCTTGCCTACTATCCTGTGAAGACAATATCCTCTTTTCTGCATCCCCTCTTCTTTCTTATGCTTCCATCTGTGCTGTGTTTCCATGCTTCATGTGTATCTCCTCTATTGTCTTATTTCCATCAACTGTATGAAAGTGCTCTAGAATTTCTCATCTCTTAACCTTCTCTTAACTTCTAGTTAGTGTCTAAATTCTACCCTTCATGGTACTACTTCTTGAAACAACTATCATTACAATTTCCACTTCCTAACTTTACATTATCTCTTTAGTCCAGCTCCACATAGTTTTGTTTTACAATACCATGCAACTCTTCTTGGCATGGTCACCATTAATATTCTTGTTGCATTATTGCCAAATCTTCCAAGTATCTTTGACTTCTTACTTGGTCTAATTCCCAGTACTTAGCATGGTTAAGCCAATCCAACTTTTAACTGTTTTTGTATTTAATCATATACTTCAATAAGCGTAATCAGAATTTTTTTGAAAATTCTATTAAATCTGCAAAACTGTAATTGTACAATTCTTAATTGCATATCACCACAAAATGAATACCTATTTCTTCACCCAACTGAAGAAATGTAATTAGCAATTCAGAATTCCTCTCATTTTATCTCTCTATCAATATCCCTACCTCTTAAGTCATCACTAGTCCAGCTTCTAAAAGCAAAGATTAATTTTGTCTGTCTTTGAACTCTATATGCATGTTAAACTATTTTCTTACATGGCTTTTTACCCAATACTTTATTTGAGATTAATTCATGTTATAGCATGTAGCAAATCATCCATCTTCATTATGTATAATCCATATTATAAAATACCATGATTTATCCATTCTACTATTGATAGCAATTGGGTTATTTCAAGTTGGAAGAAATCATGAAAAATACTGTTCTGAACATTCTCTTACATATCTTATATGCACATGTGCCCACACTTATGTTCAGTGTATAAGTAGGAGTAATATTGCTGGGTCTTCAGATATGCATAAATTCAGAGTTAGAGGGGTCAGGTCACATAGCTTTCCAAAGGGGTTGTATAAATTTACACTTTCACCAGCTGGGTATGAATTCCAGTTTCTCCATACTTTGGACAGATATTTTTAAGTATTTCACTTTAGTAAATCTAATAAGTGTGCTCTTCAGTGCAATTTAACTTTTTCTAGACTTCCCCCATTATGTTGATACAGTTTCTGGTTTGTCTTGACATTTGTGTACTTTTAGTTATCATTGGTTAACAAATTTAAAATAATGTTTTACTGTTGCTTGAAGTTTGTCAAGGGATGAAGTTAAAAGTATGTGCACAACATACTATCTTTACATAGAATTTCATATAAATAGTTTAATTTTTAAAAATGCAATAAAAATTTTCTTACCTAAACTCAGGGATCATTCTCAAATGCAATACTCTTATTTCAAATGGAATACTTATTAAATATTCCTCTTCCTCATTGTACTAGCAAAGTCTGTTATTAGAAGTGATATAACTATATTTTAAGTACTCTATTTTACACTTAATGTGGGTATTTTATAGGTTCATTAAAATGCTAACAATAAGCTAAACTTAGGAACTATAGAACTTGATAATGTCAAGTGTCTTGTTACTCACTTTAGAGTCTACTAATTAATTCCTTCAGGTCTACTTCCCTAATCAGACAAATATATTTAGTAAATGATTCAAAATCACATAAATGTTCTATGGAATTCTAGTTTAATCAACTCTGATTTTAGAGCCCACTTTTAGAGGCCATATTGTATAACAATTTATGACTGTATTGAAAAAGTATAGTCTTTTCATGTGACAGTTTTCTAGGGAGTGAACAAAGCAAAGTGATAATTGGCTATAATAAAAATCTCTTTGATATTTTAGTAACTCAGTTTAAGCATTTCTGAGTTACATATTCAGCAAAGATCTCCCCCAACTTCCACCTAGCTATGCAGTTTTCATGAGCACATGGAAAATAGATACTATGTTGTAGAGTAATCCCATTTCAATCAATAGCCTTAATAGGAAACATTTTTCAGTGGGTTATGATAAGGTTATAAAATCCAGGTCCTACTTCTTATTCCTCCTCTTCCCTATTTCTCTGAATCAATAAACAAGCAAAAGAAAGCAACGAGGATAATGCTTTTTTAAATCACCAAGCAAATGCCCGATATTCCAAGTTCAGAGCCTCTCTGATACCTGATGGATGGGAAAACAAAGTTCTGGTGAGAAGCCTCAGCAGGGATTCCCAATTTTTCTATTTTAAAACGAGAATAAATGCATGTGAGAAAGAGACATGAGTTCACTTATCTGAGCAGCTGCATGAATAGACTTCTTTAGAGATCATGGCATTTGAGCCTACCACAGGAGATTAAAAAAAAGACAAGATAGGAGAGCATAAAAAGGTATAAATATTAGCTTAGAGTCATCTAGTCAAATACCTCTAGGAAACTACAGTGTTTCTTTGAAAGGTCTTTGATTTGAAAGTACAACTAAGATGGGTGAGAGATCTAGTTTGAATTGGTAGTAAAGAACCTAAATGTCATGTTCAGGAATTTAACTTAGAAAGGAAACATTTAGGATACTCTTGCCATGTACCAGGTGAGAGTACATGAAAGACTTATATGAAATTGGTTGGAAAGAAAAAAGATTTGAAAGATATTTGATATAAAATTCATAGGACTCCATAGATTGTGTTGGGTAGAAAAAGGCAAAATTTTATTTGAGGGTGAATTTGAAGCTTCAAGCTTGGTAAATTGGACAGTTCTGGCTTCCTTCATGGAGATCACAAACAAGGAAATATATAAACTTTCTCAGACAGGTAATGAGTTCAGTTTAGTTTACACTAAATATTAGGTAGCTGTGGGTCTCTAGTATAATTAGAAAATGGCTCTCAGAGTGAAATAAGGGGAAAGATGTAGGGATTTGGTGGTCATCAAGAATGTGCTTTAGGAAATAGCATTATTCAAATGAGGTGAGCACTGTTACATACTGTTGTAGAAATGTAAATCGGTATAGCTTTATTATCAAGGAAACAATAGCATGAGAAATGTGCCCTTTTAAGATAGGGGTAAACATGGATCACTTTGGATAGATTGTGTGGTATGTGACTATCTCAATAAAACTGCTTTAAAAAAAAATATTCCAACCTGAATACATAATATATATTCAACAATTATCTTTTATTTCAGTGGATTCATAGCAATGAGACTTGTCTTCTTTCTTCCTGCTGCCTCCTTTTGTGCTAAATCACATTCACTGAGTCAGTGTGAATAATGAAAAATTTCTTGTATGGCTAAATTGTACAGTCTTTCAACCTATTTCTTGAAGGGCTGTTCTTTGATAAAACAGGAAATAGATTTTAAAGATCCAATAAAGGTGTACAGGATGTTTCATTCCAAGTATCAAAATTACTGCGAAAGGATATAATCAACTTTTGACTCCTTCATTTTGTATCTAAACATTTAATGATTAATTCAAGAGTCTGTAATAAGCGACCCAGAAATAATTTGCAGAAAAACCTTAAGCAGTGCTTCCATATGAATTTTTATACAGTAGCCTGGAGGATTTATAGCAGAGGGTAGAAAACTTTTTCTAATATTACACATAACACTGCAAAGCAAGGTTTTGTTTATAACACCAGGACCAAACCTTAGAATGAAAATCACAAAGCCCTAGGACACAGTAATAGGAAAAGTTATAGAGAATTTGAAATAAACATAATGAACAAAAGTAACTTTACGTAAGATAGAAATATTTAAACATATCTGAAAGTGTCACACATGTATATTTATAAATACAACATTTATTTTGTCACTATATAAATAAGTGCTTTTTGCAGAAACTCCAAAACTACAGAAAAGCATAAAGAAGTAAATCACTCATAATCCCAACACTAAAAGTACAGCTCTATAAATATGTAGGCATTTAAGTATATAATAATATATTATGAAATATATAGTATAAATATATGAATACATGAATACTACCACTGAATTATTTTCCTTTGTTACTAAATGATGGATTTAATAACTGCATAGAACTCAGTTTTATTGAGGTACCATAATTTATTTCTTAATCTTGAGAAAATATAACGTATAATAACTGGACAGTAGGAAATGATATAGTAGTATCTACAGCAGTTACCAGAGGAAATGTTTCAAGGACTGAACAAAGTTCCTAAAACCAAAATGAGAATAAAACGAACATAGACCATTTTTTATGCAATAGCGATTAGATAAGTCTGGTGAGAGAAGGGAGGATGAGTTAGTAAGAGTTCAGTCATGAAGGATATTGAAAGCCACACCTAAGAGTTCAAATTTTATCCTGAGGGCATGTTTGTGCACAGAGGCATACTTTAAAACAATCAATGTTTTTAAAAGATTATTCAAGTGGCCATATGTTGGGTGGGATAGAGTAAAGTGTGAAGACAAAGAGACCAGTAAAGAGGTTACTGTATCAATCTAAGCAAAAGATAAAAGGAATAGTGACACAGGGAATAGAAAAAGGGAGACTAAGAGAAACATTAAAAAAAAAAAAAAGTTACATAACTGAGTTGCTTTAATCAGAAGAAAAACATTAGGTTGATTTTTGAACAGGAAGTTTGAAGCTATGGCAGCACTCCTCAAGTTAATATTGTAATAGTTACTTGCAGTTCTGAAGAGATAAGTAAAGTTAACTATGAAAGAGTCACCTGCAATGCCGAAGCTTTGAGCAAGAACAAACTCACCTAGGGACAAAATAATAGGAGTGAATGGGCAAAAGTTTAAGAACTACATCTGAGGGAATGTCCCCAGTTAGGAAGGCAGGGGGAGGAAACATAACCATGGAGAGAGAAAAAGCACAAGCAGCAGGGTTTGGACAACAGTATCAAATTATATAAAAGTGATGAAATGAAAACTGGAAAGACCATTGGACTTCACAAAAAGTTCCTTGATTTTCAAGTGTTAGCCAACATATGGGAAATGGGAGTCAAGTTGCAGATTAAGGAGAATAATGAAAATTTCATAGGTGTATTCACTCAGCCTGGCAGAATGGCTATTTCAGGGAGGGAACAAAAGAGGAGAGGAGCTGTACACATTAGTAGGAGGGGCATTTTTAAAAAGGAAAATAATAAATTTGAAAACATAGAAATATTAGGAGAGAACCTATCTCAGTTCAATTTTGTGGAATTAATCATAAAGAAAATTTGGGGTCCAGACTGAGTCCACCCAATTTGATTCTTCTGCCAAACTCCAAGAGAAGTAGGAGATAGAGTCCAGTTAGTGAAATGATTAATAGAGAAGCAGGACTGCTCACATTTTCTGCAAGGAGATTCACATTTGAATATCACACAGTTCAGGAAGTTTCTGGGACTCTCTTCAGATCCCAATGGCCTCTCCAGTTTCTGAACTCTGGTGTAGTTGTTGGCTATTTAGCACTTTGATACTTAGATAATATCCTCTACTGCAATATAATAGAATTAATATACTTGCACTTATAATCATGATACAAGATTCTTGAAGTAAACAACTATAGACAAAGACATCGTAATGAAAGACAACTGGATTTCACTTAAAATATGTGGAATATGTACAGTATTTGCCCCTTAACTGTGAGAATTTAATCTGTTTGAGCATAGAATTTCAAACTCTATTCCTACTTTCAATTCTGCTTCTTTCCCTTATACTTAGTGTTTTCCTCCATTTTGTGAGATTTTTCGGGCATCTTAACCCTTTGCATTTGTAAATTCTCACTATGAAGATAATTTGGGTAGGTCTCAGTTTAGAAGGCTCAGAGTTTTTCCTCTAATATATATGAAATATCTCATGCTGCTTATCTGTTAAAGTCCTAGGAAAACCAATAAATTGGCCATCACCACAGATTCCTGGAGTCAACACCCTCCAGTTAAGTCAGTTGTCCCCAAAGTCTTTTTCACATGATACTCACTTGAGAGCCAGGAATTAGTATTTTTGAAGATTCGCCATCTCCTCTCATTATAAAGTAATTTATCTGGGATGTAGCTTGGGCATCAGAAGTTGTTGTTTTGTTTTTTTTTTTTTTTTAATTTCCAGGTAACTGTAATGTGAAGCATAGTTTAGAAACCACTAGAGATTACCCTTTTGTCTCTGTGGCTTATTGTGCATATGTATCCACCTTGTCTCAAACAGTTGAGTGAAACCACCTGGCTATTACTCCCTGGGAAACCTTTCTCACTGTTATCATAGCCTACACAATAGAACCACCACAGAGCTCTTCAAATGTTCTGGTCTACTCTTCACAAGGTATTTTTTAATGCTGTGGAGAGAGCTTTTTTTTTTTATTGTATAAATAAAAGCATATTTATTGATGATTTATTGAAATATACAGGGTTAATTGGTAGAGTTGTGTTTCATCAAATGGTCTTTTAAAATCTTAATATGGTTACAAAACTGTTCTCAGAAAGCTTAGTAATAATGTACATTCTTTACATCCCTGCAGGTTTGTTTTTTAGATTTTTTAATTTTATTTTAAAGAAGCTTTAGATTACATAAATGTGACATCAAAAACATAGGATATTCCCATATACCGCATCCCCTTCCCCTCCCACACTTTCCCCCACTGACAACATCTTTCATCAGTGTGGTACATTTATTACAATTGATGAACATACTGGAACATTGCTACTACCTATGGTCTATAGTTTACATTATGGTTTACACCTTGCACTATGCAATTTTATAGGTTTTTACAAAATGTTTAATGGCCTGTATCTATCTTTGCAATATAATGCAGAACAAATCCAATATCCCAAAAATGTCCCATGTTATACCTACTCTTCCCTCCCCTCACACTTCCAGTGACCATTGTCTTTATATTAATGTTACAAGTTCTCCCATTACTAGAATAGTAAGTCTACTTTGGTCCATAGTTACATCCCCCCCCCCCTTATGTTTGTTCATTCCTCAGTCTTGAGGTTTTGGGGGTGATAATGCCCACTCTTCTTCTGATTAAGAGGGGACTTAGAGCCCATGGGGCAGATAGATGAACTGTCTTGCTTGCAGTTGTAGATACTGTTTTTGAGGGTGTGGGCTGTCCATCATCATCCTTTTGTTAGTTTTCCTGGGTGAGTCTGAAGAACTGGAGAGTAGGTGTTGGCTGCAACTCTGCTGAGGTTCTGGGCTCAATTGGCATGTGAACAGCTGGAAGACTTAAGTCTCTGGGACAAATATTTAATGGGTATAGTGCTAATTATAGGTTCAAATAAAAAGAGCAGAAGAATCATGATACATTGGGGAGATGTTATATATTCTAAGGTAAAGCTCACAGGTGTCTATATTCAGGGGTTGTCTGCCCTGAGTATAGTGTCTATAGTCACTAAAGGACAAATATTGCATGACCTCAGTGATTTAGCCTAAGCATATTGAGCAGATACACAGACATAGTCTGGAATTTGGAAGATATGTTATCAGGAGACAATGGGAGTAGAGTGTGGTAAGCCAATGCTCAATATAGAGAGCACCTTGTAGACCCTCTTATGATTGTCTGAGCAAGTAACTCTGCTAGATCTATTCCAACGTAACTGTTTCAGTAAACTGTGGCTCACTTTTCAACCCTGTGCTTTTGTAGTTGATACATTTCAACCTCATTGATTGTAAGCAATTGTTGAGTTCAACCTTTGATAATGTTATTTAACAGATTATTAATAGTAACACTTATTAAGGTTTTAGAGCCAACACATTAAAATTCAAATCCTTAGTGCACCCCTGTTAATGAATTGAGTCCATTCAAGTCATGTATCTCTTTTCCCATGGTTCATTACCTTTAGAATGTACTCCACAATTGCTTTCTGGGGTCCTACTGATAAGTGTGAAAAGCTATCTTTTCCCAGAATAGTCTCAATACCTGTTTAGATTATGTAGGGCTCTAAGTCTAGGTATGAACACTCTGGTGGGAGATTATCTTGAGTAGAACTGGTATAATTTGAGGCAACTTCCTCAGAGTATGCTATTGAAAGTCTTTTATGGAGAGGAGAGCTGGTTCCCTGGAGGAGGGAAAGGAGTGCTTTGTCCAATAAGAGATCAGGAAATTTGGAAGTTCAGAGATCTCAACCTCTGCCATGTCTGCCCAAATGCCCTTATCCAGTATTTCAAGATCCACTACTTTCCCACTGTGCCCCTACTTGGCACTGTAACACAATTAGTGCTTCAAATCTGTAACCCCTACAATCCATCCTAAGCCTGGTCCTCAGCTATAATAGCCCTGCTATTACTGGAGACAATCTATTTCTCCAAAGGTGCCATGCAGGTTCCCTGATTCTCCAAATATTTTCTTAATTTCACATTTGTAGACTTTCTGCCCCCCTCCCCCATGCAAACTCTTCAGGGTCTCAGGAAGCAATCTTTAATCAGTACTGTTGGTAGTAATAGGGAGTTCTCCCGACCCCCATCCTTTCACCTATAATTCAGTCAATATCATCACAGGGGATAATTGGAGTAAATTTGATGATACTGCTTGACATAGATTACCTATGGCCCTTTTCCTCACCCCACCCTCCACTAGTAAAGAATTTATCCCTATTCTTATTTACTCTTTATCCAACCCAATACCAGAATACCACTTTAAGTGTCAGTTTCCTGAAGTCAGTTCAAGTACCAATTAAGCCTAGTAGGAGAAAGTTGGGACATTCAAAACAGGATAATTTTGAAAGTTTATTTTTAAAGAAACTATTTACAAAGGTTTGCATGTAGTATAACCATGAGGGATAATGCTGAGCTAAGTAGCAACAGGGCACTTACCCTTCCCAGTACCAATGGAAAAAATGGTGCTGGTGGTGTTTACCAGATACCAGAGGGAGAGTCCTATAGAGACAGCTGTCCTGAGAGGAAAAGTGATTTTTGATCAAGGAAAAGAGCCAGCTCCTTGCAGGAAATGATCAAAGGGCAATTAAGCCGGCTGCTTTCTTCTATCTTCCTCTTCTTCTATTAGTTTTCACTGGACAGCCAAGTCTGAAGCCAGAAAGACTCGTGGTTCCTACACATCCAAGCCCTAGAGCAGAGGATGGTTTAGAAAGGTGGAGAAGTGGATCAGGAAGGGCAAGATACCCAGCGTACCGTTTATTAAGAATGACTGCCTGGACTTATACAGTCCTATATCTAAGGAACACAGATATTTTAAGAGGAAAGTTGTTTGTATTTTAATAGTAGTTACTGTCGATCATATTTTAGTCAAGATTTTACTACCTAGAATTTACATAAGAAACAACTGTTATTTTGAGTGTCTTCTATATGTCAGGTGTTTTCCAAATTTATTGCATTTATTATCTAATTTGATCTGCAAAAAATTGATCTATTGTTAGGTACCATGGGCCCATTCTGTGTCTTTAAAACAGAGCCTTGAAAGGATTAACTTGTTCACAGTCACACAGATTGTATCTGGGGATTTAGAATGCCTCCCGCTCTGTTTGACTCCATAGGCAGAAAAAACAGTCATATGTATAATATTGAAAACTTGTTACCAATGATCACTTCCTATGTCTATGTTATAATTAGATGAATATCTCTGAGACAGGCACTTTAACAGTTTGTGGTAGATAAAAAGAAGGATATGGCAGATCTTGGTCTTGATGATTATGGTGGGAAGAGAGTTGGTGTGCATGGAGGGACTGAAGAAGTATATGCAGAAGAGGCAGGGGTGGCAATGTGGTCATGCTGTGACTTGCCAGCATTATATCAGAAAAGCTTTCAGTGACTGAAGAACAAATTGCAGCTTCCAAGAGTGGAGCCATCAAGAGTAGAGAAATCTCAGAAAACTAGACAGTTTGAAGATGGACACTTTTCCTAGTAGAAAAACTTGAATAAAATCAAGGACTCAGTACTTGAAGGTGTGAAGGAAGTGTGAGTTTCCCAACAATCATAAAACAAGTGGTCTATAATCTCCTGGAATTTGCATTATATGGTATTCACTAGCTGTGCTTAAGATCGTAAGGGTGTGTCTATACTTCACCTCCGACACCTATCTTGTCCCCAGAGAGTCCATAATCCCTGGTACTACCCAGGAACATTAACCTGCTTTTTGGCATCAGCTGTCTCCCCTACTGTCTCTCCTGCAAAATGTCCAGTAAAAATGCTTCTTCACTCCATGCAGGCCTTCTGGGAATGTGGGTAATTCTGTCTTTTGAAGACTCTTATTTGGATAATGTGTCAATTCTCCCATGTGGCATTTACCTAGCATCTCTTTTAAAAAAATATTAAAAGGCAAGGCCTTAATGTTCTGTGGGTGGGCTGGGCATGCAGATAAAGGAGGAAAGAAAGGGAATACCTCTGAACTGCAACATAATTATAGAATATAAATTATAGATTAATGTGTCTGTGTGTGTGAATACATAAATAATTCTTCCCCCTCCCGCCCATTAAAACTGTGAGGAATTACAAAATTGGTATTGAGAAAAGATAAATCCAAGCTTGACTTTAGTACTTGTCATTTGGATCACAATAGATTAAATTCTATTGAAATATCTACTGGGGCTGCAAATGGTAGTTTAATGACTTTTAAAAAGTAATTGTATCACCACTATTTTATATTTTAATACTATCTGTGTCTGTTGCTTTCTGAGGTGTCTAAAACTTTAATGGCTATTGTATTAGGGTTCTCTTGGGAAACAGAATCAACAGGAGATATCTGTCAATAATAGATTTTATAAGAGTGTCTCACATGACCGTGGGGATGCACAAGTCCAGGTTCCGCAGGCAGGCTGCAAACTAGGGGCTCTGGTGAAAGTCCAATGAAAGGTCCTTGATGAGTTTCTGGGAGAAGTTGGCTGTCCAAAGACGAGCTGGAAATTCTCTCTGAATGTTGAAATTCACTTCCCCTTTTAAGGCCTTTGACTGATTGGATAAAAGTGTCACCCATTGCTGACGGCAGTCTCCCTGATTGATGCAGATGTAATCAGCCATCCACCCAGTAAGCTCACTGGTGACCAAAAACCATAAATGTTCTTGTTCACAATTAGCCCAGTGCTTGCTGGACCAAACACTGGACACAATTACCTGGCCGAGTTGACACATTAACCTAACCATCACAGCTATCATATGTCCTTAGTCTATGACTTAATTATTTAGTAAGTCATTGTGATGTTAACAACTAGGCCAGCTTTTGTTTGACCAAACACTGGACATCATAACCTAGCCAAGCTGACACATAAAATTAACTATGGCATTTACCAGGTTTGCAATGTGACTTTGCAATTCCTCTAATATGGGTGGAATTTACTTTCCCAATCCTTGAATCTAGCCTGGCCTTGTGAATTGCTTTGGTCAGTAGAATGTGGTAGAAGTGAATACACCAGTTCTGAGTCTGAGACAAGCGTCTTTGTGCCTTTTACTCCCCTTTACTCCTCTACCTTTCCTGTGAGAACAAGCCTGGGGGCTAACCCATTAGAAAATGAGAGAATACATGGGAATCAGTTTGTTACTACTGATGCAGCACTAAATAATGTGCTTCTTTATGCAACATAATTATAGATTACAAAGGTGGATGACAAGATTACAATGACTTTATAGGTTGGTTGTATCTTGAACAGTATTCTGGGTTTCATTCATTATAATGTCTTGGTTTATTTGGTAACTCTTCAACATAGCTCTTATAATGGACTCAAATTATTCTGCTGATGGTTTCTTATAGTGGCTAGCAATTTAAGCTAATTTATAAATGCTACCATGATAATGTCCTTTGCCTTCACCATTAATGGGACAACATTAAATGTATTCAATATTTATATCTATTACAATCTTCAAATCTATTACAATCTTCACATCTATTCCATCAGGAAGAAAAGAGTTATGAACTGTGGCCAAGACAAACCTTGGGTAGCAGATTCCTGTATCCCCGTTTACCCATTGATAATGTTCTTCCACCAAATGGGATCAGACATTCTTATCTGAACAAATTATTTCCAAATTCTATACCAGTTTCCCTCTGTGTGATCCTAAGACTGCCGAAGTATTATAGAACATAAAAATATCCATAGCTTACTGGAACCTATCTTGCGATCAAGGCAGCTCATTGAATGGCCTTAAATTGACTAAATCAAGCTTACTGAATTCTAATTCAATGAATTCTTTTTACCACAAAAGTTGAGGTGTGTGTATATTCCAAAACATGCCTGATCATATTATATAATTATAACTTTTTACTTAGATTGCCTCTTATATACTATATTATATATACTTAACAAGGTATCTCTATCGTTTCTAAAACATTATCTCCTCACTAGTACTGTCCTCCTACTTCCTGTTTTTCTTTTTTCTAAATGACTAAAGATTGATAGCCATAAACTGAGATAAACCATGAATGTCTTTTCCTTACAACCTGCAAAAGCTTAATTTACAAGTTTATTTGACCTGATTAATCGTCAGTTTTTCTTACTATCAACTAGACATAGTCAAACTGAATATAAGGAGGATAAAAGCAATGTTTTGATGAGAGGGATAGATGGATGGGAAGGAGGCCTTCAAGAATTATTTAAAAGGTCATTCTGGGGGAATTGTTCCAAACTGCTGGCACCCCAGATGTTTTGGGTTTTTTTTTTTGAAACTCAGCATTTAAAACAAACTTGAATTAATTGCCACTTTTAAAAATTGGGGAATTTCTCCCAAATAAAAGTATTTCTATGTTTTATTCAGAAAACATATGCACACTGAGCCCACATGCTTAAATGACAAAAGTCTGCTATAGCCAAATAGCAGCTGTTCCCTTTTGATGGACAATGAACCCTTAAGATCCATTAGTGCCAAATGTTGTATTGCTTGTAGTGTTTGGTGAAGATAAAAGGAAACTATGAAATTCTTCTTTAAAGACAATAGATTTTTATTTCTTTGCCAAAGGGAAAATAGGGCATTTTGGAGGCTTTCAGATAAGAGAGTAAGGGTATGACAACAATTTACGGGTTGGCTTAGCCCATTTATTTGCCTGGTCCCTTGTGCAGTTTCAGATTCAACACCTGATACAAGGTTTTAGAAAGATTGTGATTGGTCAACACTTTTGCATGACAGGTGTTAGATGCCACCTCAAACTTTCTTAAAGTGAACACTTATGTCTCAAATTATTTGGATCCAAGGGTATGAAATGATGGCATCAGTAATATATTTTTGTTCTCCATCTCCTATCCCTGTTATCCTGTTACCCATCTTCTTCAGGCTGGTTGTAGTCATGGAACCCTCAAGATTTACATAATACTTAATAAACTCATAATTCCAGAACATGGAAGAGGCTCTTTCCCATCAACTTCAAGGTCATATCTGCGGGGGTTTTTCATTGACATTTCTCAGGCCACTTGATGAACCCAACCAATTATATTGCCATGGGGACATGATGTTCCCATTGACCAGACCTGGTTTATCTGCCTGTCCCTGTGTCAAGAGCAAGAAGAGTTAACTTAATCTGAAACTTGGAACTCAAGGAATAATATGGCCATGATAAAGAAGAATTCTGTTAATGGAAGAAAGAAAGAAAGATTTAGGTGAGACAAAATAATAGTCGTCCAAGACAGTTACAAATTAAGGTATAACACTAGGGAACTGTAAGGTTATTCAGGAATGCGTGTTTGAGTTACTAAATGACTTTCTAGAATAAAGTAAAGATGTTGCTCACATATTTCCCAAGAAATCTTGATTATGTATAAAAATGTATTTTTTTACGAATGGAACACTGAGGAAAATAGAGTAAAAGACATTACTATGGAAGTTAAATAATTCATATTATAAAAGAAAGAATAACAGTCTGAGCCAGAAATGATAGCTACCACTGCTAGCTGTGTTATCATATGCATGTCAGTTACCCTTTTTAGAGATCAGATTTCATGTGTTTAAATTCTGTAATATATGGTAGAACATACAAAATACGTACACAAACTATAAAGACAAGTGATGAAGCAAGCACCTTTGTAACTATGTAACTAGGTTAACTATGAAATACTCTGTACACTTAGATGTCCCTGACATGCTCCTCTTTTGTTGCAGCACCTTTCCTTCTCTCCTAGAACTAACACCACCCTAAATTTTGTATTACTCATTC
Organism: Tolypeutes matacus; assembly: GCA_026826555.1. Classification (NCBI taxonomy): domain Eukaryota; kingdom Metazoa; phylum Chordata; class Mammalia; order Cingulata; family Chlamyphoridae; genus Tolypeutes; species Tolypeutes matacus. Next base: position 16,110,119 of record JAKSZT010036119.1, on the reverse strand, counting down.
TCTTATATTATTTGCATTTTTACCATACATATATTTATCTCTAAAATCACTTTATTTTTTCCAGTTTTTGAAATTTACATAACTGGTTGTTCTATTCCTATGATTGATTTTGCTCAACACTATATTTGTAAGATTCATTAGTGTTGATAAATATAATTATGTGCATAGAAATTTCACATTGTAATATATTCTTCAGAAATGGATTTTTATTTATTATAAATTCTTCATTATTGAGAATGTTTTTCCCTAAGGACTATTTTCTTAGTACTTTATATTGCAATGCCCAATTTCATTTGGTTAGAAATTTCTTGGCTCATCTCTTTCCACCTGTTTATTCCCTGTATTTAATTTTTTTTAATGCAAAAACAGCATATATATTGATGTGTAAAAAAAAAAAAAAAAAAAAAAAAAAACCTGTGTTCCTTAGCTAAGGAAACTTAAGTCATATTTATAGTGATTTCTGATATAATTTGACTCATTTTTACAAGTGATTTTCCTGGTAATTCCATGTATTTTTTTCCTTACCTTTCTTGCTTTGTGAATTAATTTTATCTCATGTTTCCCCTGCTAATATTTATCTATTTATGCAGTTATGTTTCAGGGGTTGTCATATAAATTACAATACACTTGTTTTCAATATTCCACTTTATTTAGTACCATTGCTTTCCTTCCAGGCAATATAATACTCTTAGAACACTTTAATTTCCTCTGCTTTTGACATATTATTTACCTTCTGGGTTTAATTCTATATATTCTAACCATATTGAACATTAAATCATCTGTTTTATTCAGTAAGTATTAACTTACATTTACCCATATACTCATCATTTTCTATCTTTCATTCATTTCAGGCCCTTCATATGGGATCTTTCTTCTTGCAAAAAGTATATCCTTTAGACTTCAGAGCAATTCTGACCCTCTCAGATTTTTCTAAATGCCTTGATTTTGCCTTTATTTTTGAAAGAAATTTTATCTGGATATAACAATTTTTTAGGCTGGCATTTTTCTTTTAGCCTACTAAGGTTACATACTGCTGCATTCTGGCTTCTGTTGTTGCAGTTGAGACATGAGCTGTCCATCAAACTATCACTCTTTTGAGGGATATATTCCCCCCCCTCCAGCTTTTTTAAATTTTCCCTGTGTGCCATTGATTTTCTGCAATCTCACTTTGTATCTCCAGGTATGGTAAATACAAGTATGTATTTATCTCATATGAGATGGTTTGGATGTCATCTCTTAACAATTTTGGAAGGGTCTTAGGCTTTATATCTTCAATTATGTCTACCTTATTCTCTCTCTTCTGGAAGACATATGCTACATTTGATTCCATCACTCATTATTTTCTCTCTCTGCATATTGGCTAATTTATTCTGAATTGTTTTCTAATTTACTACTTCTCTCCTCATCTGTCTTAGCTAATCCATTGAGTTTTTAAAGTTTATTTTCATATTTGATTCTACTTTTGGGTTTTTTTCCCCAGATTTTTATAACTATAGTTTCTCAATCCCTGCAGATATTATCAAGCTTGTTATTTTCTTTATTTTAATAGCATGTTAATTTATAATCTGGATCCAACACATCTAGAAATGCAACTCACTGTGGGTCTGTTTCTGTAGTATTTTGTAGGGTTTGTTCTTTAGCATGTTGCCCGTTTTCCTCACATGTTTAATTTATGTTTACTAAGAATTTTCATTGCTTTGGGAAAACTTGGGAATTCTTTAACTAGGATGAAATTAAACACCCCCAGAGAATGTTTGCCTTTGTTTCTGCTAAATCCTAAAGGTAACTAAAATCCATAACTTAATATTCTTTTAACCACTCAAGTGATGTGAATGTGGGCTGAAAGGGCTTAAAATTGTTTTCAACTTCTAATACGTGGAGTTTATTCCAACTTTCCAAAGCTATAGTGGGGATGAGGGAGAGGTTCTAAGATATGCAATAAATTGAACTACTTTCACTCCACTATCTTTAACAAAATAATATGCAACTAATCAAAGGTAGTGTGTTCAAATTACTTACATCCAATATGGTATTATTTAGCATATCAAAGATTATCCAATATAAATTTATCTAACTTTTAAAACTAAATATTTCTATCAATATACATACCATACCTTTTATTGTAGTAGAGGCATAATGCCTTATCATCTTGGTGGTTTTCACTAGTTGGTCTATTAGTTACCCAGTAGATATGGATTCCCTTTCTCTCCCCATCTCTTTCCTCTTCCCTCCTCTCTCTCCTCTTTCTCTTCTCATCCCTCCCCCAAACAACTTATGCCATGGCTTGTCTAACTCATCACTGAGTTTTATAGATCTGGTACAAGCACTCTCCAAAGAATAAGGTTCAGTATTTGGCTGGAGATTCTACCCTCCCCTTTTGGGAAAGTTCCTTGCAGTGGGAGCAACTGTCACTGAGCTATGAAGGCTTAGGGTTTTTATACTAAGCGAACTCTAATAAGGCAATCCTAAATATAACTAAACATGCGAGCGCTCTGTCTCTCTCTCTCTGTCTCTCTCTCTCTCTGTCTCTCTCTCTCTCTGTCTCTCTCTCTCTCTGTCTCTCTCTCTCTCTGTCTCTCTCTCTGTGTCTCTCTCTCTCTCTGTCTCTCTCTCTCTCTGTCTCTCTCTCTCTGTGTCTCTCTCTCTCTCTGTCTCTCTCTCTCTCTGTCTCTCTCTCTCTCTGTCTCTCTCTCTCTCTCTGTCTCTCTCTGTCTCTCTGTCTCTCTCTGTCTCTCTCTGTCTCTCTCTCTCTCTGTCTCTCTCTCTCTCTGTCTCTCTCTCTCTGTCTCTCTCTCTGTCTCTCTGTCTCTCTGTCTCTCTCTGCCCCCCCCGGCCCCCCGCCCCCCCTGCCCCTCTCACTTTACACACTCCCAGATCTGCTCATTGCTAAATTAGTTTTTCTGCAGCCCTTAGGGATTGGAGGTATAACTATAGGTTTACTCCTTTTTTCACCCTTACCTTGAGTGTGTAGCCTTGGAGTGCTAGCATTTGTGTGTGTGTGTGTGTGGGGGGTCTCCTACTGGGTACTCCACTATGGACAGACCTAGGGCTTAGCCATTGTAAGAGAACATACAGAATTTCTGAGGCAGTCTTTCCTCTTGTTGTTCTAGGAGTAACAGGACAAAACTCCTGCTTGATAGAGTAGGTTTCCATAGTCACTTATAGGAATTCAATTTTCTCTACAAAGAATTTGTGGCATAAAGGTAGTATTTAGCAGATAAACTCTAATCTCAAAATTTGATCACAAAAGAAGAAATCTTGTACTATCTGAATTCAAAATTACGTTCTTGCTGTTCTTTAAGATTTAAATTAGACATTAATGTTTAGCAATACTTAAGCCATCTGTTCTTAAAAGGAATTGCACATGCCACTAAGAATTGTAGAATAAATTTTGCTGATTATTATTTACAGAAGTTTGCATAGTTCATGTGTCCATGTTGTATTTTGGATTAGGGTAGTGAACTTGAACCAAATTAAAATCCAGGTCATTTGGGTATATTTTATGACTCTCTCTGCTACTGAATATATGACATGGTCTTATAAGCTAATATTCAATTTTATATTTTGCATCAATATTCTATAATACAATCGTAGACAGCTCCTCTTTCAGACAGTTTTTGCAATGAATAAAAGCTCTGTAACTGATAACTTCCTTCTGACTTTCTGTAGCTTACATAACTGTAGATTCATTTCTCATACACATTCTATATTGGTGACTTTGGATTTGGAGTTCTAATGCTGCTCCTAGAGCAATATCAGATATAGATTTTGTCCAATATGTCCTGTCATTCCAGGACCAGAAAGCCTAAGCACACCCATCTGGGAGATGTTTTCATAGGAGGGTACAGGAGCACAAGACAGTGACAGAAATGCTTCCACACGACAACTAGGCCAGTGTCTGACCAACTGGACACCATAAACTACGTAAGTTGAAGACATAATTAGGCATTATAGCATCTTTCAGTATATTTATTGGCATGTTAGGTTTTCACTTCTATGAATTGTTTGTTAAATTATTTGGGCATTTTATTATATAGCTTATAGCTAGTTTTCTTATTTATTTGAGAGAGTTCTTTATGTATTCTACACAGTAATCTTGCAAATCCTCCATTCTGTGGCTGGTCATTTTCTTTTTGGTCACATACATATACCCAACTATATATATATGTATTATTTTAACTTACATTTATAATTCTTTATGGTTTATGCCTCTTTGAGTATTGTTAAAAATTCTTAATCCTAAAGTAATAAATTATTCTGTATTTTCCTCAAGATTCTTTATTTTACACGGATGGATCTTTTATTCACTTGTGATTTTTACAGTCTGAGATAAGAACTTAATACTATTTTATGCTATTTTTTTACACAATTATTCTACCACTATTGTTTATATAACCCATCCTTTTCTCATGAAAATCCATCTACCTATTTATGTTGATCATCACTCTCTCATCATCATCTATATATCTTTATCTACATATATAAAAAGGCAACCGTTTTCTGTGTCCTCAATGCTGAGCCATGGTTCTATGGGTCTGTTCTTGACACTTTCTTATTTATACTTTCTCAACTACCTACCATGGTATTAAAGTGACTTTGAAAATTGAAGTATATGTTAAAAGAAAAGTGGGAATTTTAAGGGCATTATAGAGAATTTAGCAAATAATCTGGGGAGAAGTAACTTTATATATAATCTTTTAACCTATGAACATAATATAAACCCTCTACATTTTTTCAGGTCTTCCTCTGGTTTTCAATATTGTGTTTAGATGTGCATATGTGCATGTTTGTTCAAAGATATTTGTAATTGGTTATTATGAATAAGATATGTTTTTAGTTTATCTCTTGATAGAGGACATTCTTATTTTTTCTTGATGCTGCAGGCAGTAATCTTGATGAACTACAATTTTAATTCTATTTTTTTTTTGTAAGTTAGCTTGTTTTATGCATATTATTCCAAATGAAAATACCATTGCCTTTTCCTTTCCAATTTTTATATTTTTATTTTTCTATTTTACCTTGACTAGAACTCCTGTTACAATATTGAATAAAAATGTTACTCTATCCTGAACTTAAATAGTTGGCTTCTAAAATTTTACTATTAGGAAGGATGATTGCTATGTTTTGGATAGGTACATTTATCAGATTATAGAAATTACCTTGTATTCCTAGTTTGCAAAGAGTCATTTATTTAATCATAAGTGTTTGATTTTATCAAATGTGTTTTGGGGGCATTTATAGATGTGATTTTTTCCCCCCTATTTGTTAATGTGCTAATTTTCATTATTCAATTTTCTGATGTTACCCGCCATAAACATTGCTTGACTATGATCTATTTATTTATTTATTTATTTATTTATTTTTGATTACTGTTGCGTTAAATTGCTTAGCAGTGTATTTAGATTTTTGGCATCTAGTTTCATATGTGGGATTTGCCTGTGGATTTTTTTTTTTCTTCTTGATTTATACTTATGTATTATTTGTTAGCAAGGTTTAACTGTTCTCATAAAACTAGTTGGAGCATTTCCCCTCTTTTTCTATACTCTGGGGGAAAAAAAGCTACATAACTTATGGTTCTGTTCCTTTGATGGCTTGGAAAACTCTCCAGTGACGCTATCTGGGTCTGTTTCCTTTTAGGGATTAGGGGTGACAGAATATGTTTAAAAAATGAATTTGATTTCTTTCATAGATATGACATTATATATTAATTTTTAGTCAATTTTGAATACTTTTCAAAATTTTATCTAGAGGAAAACATTTAATGTGTTTCACTTAAGATTGTTTAATATCTACTTGGTCTTTAGTTATAGTCTCCTTTTCATTCCTAGTCCTATTTTATAAGTCATTTCTCTTTTTTCCTAGTACTTATTTAAGGCTTTATTTTGACTGGAGATTTTTCTGTTTTGCTTTATTTCCATCCCAAGAATCAACTTTTGTTAAAATTTGGTTCATTGTTTCATTTCTCTTCTGCTTTGTTTCTTTTTATCTTTAATTCTTTTCTTCCAATTATTTAAATTCACTTCATTTCATGCAATTTTGAGTAGAGTATATAACTATTATATTCTTTGAAGTCTATACATTTTATTACTAAAAGCCTTTTTCTCTACATCTCATGTCTTAATATTAAGTATTTATAGTCTTCTAAATATTTTGTAGTCTTCATTTTTAATTTTCTCTTTAATCCATGGCCTTTTGTAATTTATACTTTCAAATTGTTGATTTTAATAAATTATACCATAATAGCCAGACATTAAAGACCATTCAGATCCAGTCTTTGGGACAGTGAATATTATGATTGAATTGTGTTTTCTCTCAGGTAACAATGCCTCCAGGCTTATAACTGAAAGATCTTTCTTAATTTTCTTTCACTGTAGTTAGGGGAGTGGAGAAAAATTATCGGTTTCAGCAGTTGAGGCTGGCTGTGATTTTTAGCCTGAACAGAAGCTATCTTAGTCCCTTTTCCGCTGTTAGCCATCAAGTGGTTAATGTTGAGGGGGACCTCTGTGTGCTTCCAGAACTGGAGCCCAGCATTGCTTGAAGCATCAGCCCTCATCTTTACTTTGTAATTGTGGTCTTTTTCTGATCCAGGATGGATAGGAGAACTTTATTTTTAAGCACAGATATGTCCTTTTGGTTTCACATTTTTATATTTTATTCTTCTTTGCTAAATGTCTAGAATAGATGATTTCTGATTAAGTATTAATTATATAATCTTGCAAAGAAACACTTTTTGAAGCACAACACACTCTGACAATTCATAGACATTTAATGTGTGCTTCATATATGTCAAACACATACATCATTGATTTCTTCAGGAGTATTTCCGCACACTTATTTTTGAACACTGATTATCATGACCTAAACCTGGTTCTTTGTTCAAAGAACTTAAGTTTTTGGTGAAAGAGAGAATTGAAAAGGACTTGGAGAGTATGCAACAAGGTGTAAAGGTGGAGTTATCCTTAAGAAAGTGCATCTAGTCTTCCAAGGGTGGCGGAGAGGAGGTGAGGGTAGATATAGTTGTAGGTACATTTGTGGAGGACAGAAATTTTAATGAGTTCAATTTTGGCAGCCATGAGTATCTCAGCGATATAGAAGGTACTTAGGTGTAAGAGATTAGGGGAAGCCTAGAGAACTTGTGGAGAGCAGACAAGTTTTGGAAGAGATTTTTTTTGTCTTAATGTGAGTGCCAGCTGGCCAACCATACTTGAGAGCAAGTGATTCAGAGGCCCCCATATTTAGCAAATATCAATGATTGGGGATTGTGATGCCACTAATCTCCAGGATTGTATAACATTATCTAGAAGCCCATATTTAGGAGCAGAGGAGGTTGAAGAATCCAAGTTAGAAAATGTAGAGTCTGGGGGGACTCAAAGGCAATAAGACCAGAATGTGGAATGTTAACAAAAGACAGTGGTTGCAGTGTTGCATTATACTATCTAGAGAAGAAAATGAAGCCATGGGAGGGTGAGAAAAAAAACAAGTTACTTCCATTTGGTTCCTTTGCTGAATTTTGAGTGCTTTGAGATCAGAATCTATATATCTGGTTATATATTCACAGTACTGTCTGACATACTATTGAATTCCATAAGTGGTTTGTTATTGAGTTGAGTTTAATTTGGTGCAAGATACTTTGATCCCAAAGTGATAATTGAAAACTTCCACAATTCATAGAAAAACTTCTCTGAACACTGAAAATGACTTAAAACCACAAATATCCAGATTATCTTTCATAACCGGATATTTCTGAGGCTGGGAAAATTGATTTCTGAAATGAGTCACTATGATTTCTATTTCTGGGCAGTAGTCCACTGACAGCCTAAAATTTCTCACCTGGATCTCTCTAAATATATTGTGAACGGTTTTGGAGATTTTGAATAAAGGCATCAAAAGTAGAAAGGCTAACATACAAAGGAATGGCAGATACATTGTGTTAATCTTTTTCATGTGTGAAACGTAATAGAGGTAGGGAGAAAGGATAGTTACTGATAAAATTTAAAGCAAACCTCAGAGAAACATTAGAGTTGGGTACACTTAAAATTCCTGAAAATAAAAGCAAAACTATATCCTATCATAAAGTTAAACTCTTCTTTGTTCCATTTTGGCTTTTAAACACAGCATGTGATATGTTGTTCTTCGATAACAGGAAGTTTAAAAGAATATAATGCTTGAAGCAAAGCTTTAAAGGTTGAGTGCCGGGTGAAGAGATCGATGTGTTTGCTATGATTTTTTCCTAAACTTATTTTAGCAACATTTCAAAATATAGCCAGAGTTAATATTTCCCTAATGTCCTAAAAATTAATGAATCTGTAAAAAGGCAAATATTTTATAGCATTACAGAATTTTTAAATATAAAATTGAATTAAATTATTGCATTCCATCCCATTCTAGTGATTTTATTCCATTTTATGGAATTAATATATACTTTTTTCATCAGATTATCTTTAAAAAGTTTATTGTCAGAATTCTAAGATTAAATAGTTATAAAGAATAAGAATTCCACATCAAGGGGTAAAATGTTCTGCAAAAGACAGAGTATATTTTTCTGTCTAAAACAGTTTATTCCTTATTTAGTTCTCTTGCACAAATCTTGTATTTTTATAAAATGAGCTTGCAAGGAATCACTACCATATCCAAACATATATTTTCTTTATATATGTGTGCATTTTAACTTAAAAGTTATGGAGACAGAAGCTAATAGAGCATTCAAAATTTTGTTAGATCTGGGCACAGTGGTGCATGAAGCCCAGGGTGACAATAGACACCGAAACAACCCTTCGTCCTATACTTCTGCCTACAAACCATCATGACTCTGGTACCCGGAAGACTGAAAATTTGGGGATCATGGGAACCCAGCAGCCATAGCATAGGTACTGGAATTCTCCTGATGGGCCATGGTGATAGTGAAGCTTCCATAGCAAGCATCTCAAGCAGCAGATATGAATAAATGAGACCAGAGAGGGATAACACACATAAGGTCAAAATCTAAGTTGTGGCATTTGGTGTCAGAGGTTTGTCTACCCATCATGGGGGCATCCTTGGGGGAAATTCAAAAGTAAGTCTCTATTCCTCAAATCCAGAGGAATCTCCCTCTGCTTTGATTCCTGATTGTATGTACAGTCAGAGGCTCGTTGTTAGCACATCATACATGCTAATAGTCTCCATTCAATAAGAGTGTTAGTATCTGGCAAGCAGACTAATTTCCTTTACTTTCCCCAAGTACATAGGGGAGGAAGAGACAAAAATTACATAGCTGATGTATGATTATTTTAAGGTGACAACAATGAGAATTTATTTTCATAGAAGAAACAGTATAGTGGCAAGAGTCATACTATCTGGACTAGGTTTGATTATTTTATCAACTTGAGAAGAAAGTTCAAGAAAGGGAATGTGAGAAAGTGTTTACAAGAATGAGATTTGTATCTCAATCTAAAATCTAAAATAATTACATGCCTGGCTCAATCTGGCTGAGAATGTATGCTTCTGAATTTATCTTGACAGTAGTGTGAGAAAAAGAAAGACCTTAAGTGACAGATGTTTTGGATAGAAATGAGAGTATTTCTGGGTTAAGCAAGAGATTGTCACAACTTTAGCTTCACTGGAACAGTTTTTAGATCCTTGACAATTTGCTTTTTTTTTTTTCCTCTTCACGTAAGATTCTTTTTTTTGCATTTACAATTCATTCCTATTTTGAGTAATAATTAGTGATGGCTTGGACTTCTGGGCAGTGGTTTATAGAACAAGGAGGTTTCAGGGTTTTCATTTTACTGTGGCCTGAATTTTCTGCCCGATATTGGGCCAACTTAGAAAATGACTTCTCTTGTTTTTCCAACTGCAAAGTGACCAAATTATGTCTGAAGGAAGTAATGAAAAATAACATAAAAAATGAAGAGGAGGATAAAGATATAATTTAAAAAGGGTTGTGGTCTTATTGATAACAATGTATTTAACATGGGACTTCTTTCTTTCGAAGTTTCACTGAAGTTAAAGTTTGAAAAAGCAAAATGTATTAATAAGACACATTCCTCCAAGCTGTTCCTTGTCAGATATTTGGAATTTAAAATTATATTTTTTATTATCTTGCTCTATCTTTCAATTTATTGAAAACATGTATGTAAAGTCTGCTTACATCTATGGAATAGATTAGAAAAAACTGTGTGTAGGAATCCACCCTCACTTTTAGATGTATTGTTTTTATTATGTAAGCACTGTTCCCCACAGCTTATCTCCTATGTCCTTGCCAATAAAACAATAGATTATTTTAATCTTGCACTTTGACACCAGAGTCAACATTTTTCTATGACGCAAGGCTTACATACCATGTTGAAATCACATCTCTGCTGTTTGACTTTTTTTTTTTTTTTTTCCCATCCCAGTGACTGGTACCACCTTCTTCCCACATACCCAAGTCAAAAACCTGTGGTCATCTCTCTAGGATCTCTCTCCTCATATCCTTTCAGGAACCATTTTCCTACTGACCCTACCTCAGACTTTTGGCATCTGTTCTCTCCTTCCCCCACCTTAGATTAGCCCCTCATTTTTCTTCTGGGCCAACATCCACTGTAGTCAACTCCTTAGAGGGCCTTAAGCTTCTGTTTCAGATGCCTTCAGCCTTTTTAACTTTTTATTGTGGTAACATTCATAGAATAAAATTTCCTACTTTAACCACTTTCAAATACAGTTCAGTGGTAATAATTACATTCCCAGTGTTGTGCTACATTACCATCAGTCAGTACCAAAACTTTCATCATAAACAGAAAATTTTGCTTAGGAAGGGAACTGATTACAGGTCAAAAGAGGTGCACAAAGAGTGTGTTCAAAAGTGAACCAATGTACAGGAAATTTTCCATGATTCACACATACACGCATGTGCACACACATACACACACACCCCACACTCCCTCCAACTACCCTGCTTAGCCCCTTCCTGCTGCTTGGCTGCATGGAAGCCTAGAGGTGCCTTACTTAAGTGCAGTGTTTCAGTCCTCTAGTACAGGAACCTCTACTTCAACCTGCTGCTTCTCTCCAGGAATTAGATGACCAAAGCTGTAAGTATGGCAATAAACAGTTTATTGAGATATCTTCTGGCCTTCATGAAACCCCTTCCAGAAGATAGATTTTTTTTTTCAAGCTCATAGCATGAGTGAGGAACCAGAATGTGGTGTTATACCAGCAGCCACTGGCTCAAGTTCATCTAAAGTTAATTTGCCTCTTAGCAGAGACATCATAATTTATTTATGATGCTAAATACAATGAATATGCACCACATATGAGCCTGCTCTTCTTTCTGCCTTCAAACATTTACTCATGTATTCAAAAGCATGTGACCAATGCCAAGCACAATTCTATGCACTGAGGAGGCAACTGTGAACTTGACTGACATCACCCCGTTTAATAGAACTCCTGTGGTGGAAGAGATAAATTTTAAAATTTTTAAGCAAACTATAAATATATTAAAAGTTCTAATAAGTATGATAAAGGAAATAAAGGGGATAAAAGAGTAACTGAGACCACTGAAGACCTTGAATAGGGCTCTCTCAACTATTTCATTGGAAACGTAACATTTAATCTTTTTAACTTCTCATCCCAATATATTTTAGAAAGTGCCTCTTTATTGTAGTTAAATTTCATGATAGGTTTTTTCGTATATTTCAATATTGAGGTAAACAATAGAGTCATCCTATTTAAAAGTTTGGAGGGGCCTGAAAACATTTAGTCTACCCAAATCACTTTGCAGCTGATGCTGGAACCCAGCATGTTTAAGTAACTTACCTGTGGTCACAACTGCAACTAATGGCAACACAGAGAATGAAAATTCTTCTCTTTCCTAGCCCAGTGTTCTTTTCACTAACCATCACAAATGGAAAAAAAAAATAGAAAGCTCTCATTTTTGCTTTGAGTCTAGCTTATTTTGTATTGTCCTATTTATTTGTCCATGTATACCAAAATCACTTAAATGAAGAAAAAATTGGCAAATGAACACATGTAATTAAAAGCAGTTTATCTGAAGTAGTTATTGCAGGTAAACTTCTGTTCAAATGCACATAACTAATAATTTTATTGAGCACTTATTATATGCAGATCGACTTATGAGTGCCTTACATATTTATCTTAATAGTTAACCCTCACTTTAACCCTATGAGGTTAGTTCTGTATTATCACCTTTTTCAGGTTAAAAATAAATGGGATAGGAGAAATTAAGTGGCTTGTCTAAGGTCACAGTTAATAGATGGGGGAACCAGGATATGGTTTGTAAAGCCAGCTACTTCTAAAAGAGTTTGAGAATTTTCCAATCTGTACTTAATGCTCATCAAGCCACAGACCAGACGTTTCACACCCTGAATTGATCTCAGCAGGCTCCTTTGGCTCTCTCCCAGCCCAGCCTTACACAAGGGATGCTTGGGTGGCAGCTAATGACAGATTATAGAATCTGGATTGGGAATAATGTTACTTTCAGGCAGTTTGAATGCAATGACTATTACAGAATACTACATTTTGAGGTAAATTCATAAGTTATTTGTATATTTTAAAATTTGATCACTTGGTTCAATGTAAAAGAAATCTGAAACACTTTATAAACTGCTTATTGACCTTTTACAAAACACCATTTCAGTTAAGTGTAAATATACTGGAAACATATGAATGGCATTTCCTCGAAATGCACTGGGTTTAAAAATTGGAAGAGTGGACAAAGCATTTTATGTTTGCAAAACCCCAAATGTTTGGAAAAAAAATAGTTTTAAAACATTTTATTGACACTAAATGCTACTGAGCATATGCCTTACTTTTAAATGTGTAATTTATTGAGTCATAAGCCATATTGCATATGTCTTTTGACTCCTTATGGGGCATCATTCTTTCCAATGAGTACATCTTTTGTTTTAGAATGATCTTCTCCCAACTCTGCTCATAGCCAGATCCTTCATTTTTTTATTTCTCAGATTAAAGGTTACATTTTTTTTCTGTTGTGAATTGGGTATGTTACAAATGAAATATTTGGAAATATCATCTTTATAGAGTGATATAATCCTGAATTTTGCAAAATTTTTGACCATTATTTTTCAGTAATTAACTTCATTAGCCATATGACCTTGCTGAAATTTAAGTTAATTGTATCAATAAAGATCTTGGTAATCTAAGCACCTCTTAAAATATATGTATATATATATATATAAATAACATTTTTGTAAGCAAATACACATATATGCATATATATTTATATATCATTTTGCAAATGTTTGTATGTATTGTGAGAATTTTGATTTTTACCCATAATAAAAATAAATAAATAAATAAAAAATAAAAAGTAATAAAATCAAAAAAAAAAAAGGCAAGGCAAAGGAAAGTAGAAGCAGTCTTTTAAGAAGCAGTTTTGATGTTGGAAAGAAGAGAAGAGAAGCAAGCTGTTCGCCTGATCATCTACAGATGACCTTGTGGAAGAAACAGGCGCCAAGCCTGGAGAGAAATGCAGCCCTGGGAAGAGAGGAACCCTAGAAGCCTGAACCCTGGCAAATGCCGACAGCTGTCTTGCTCTAACACGTGGCAATGGACTTTGGTGAGAGCAGAAACTTAACGCTTTATGGCCTGGTATCTGTGGACTTCTACCCCAAATAAATACCCTTTATAAAGACCAAAAAATAAATAAATAAATTAATTTAAAAAAATAAAGATCTTAACTTGTTTGTTTAAATTATTTTTCCTAAGATGGAAAAAGTTACATTTTTAAAAAGTAACATAAAAGGGTGATGAAATGGTAATTTATGGTATAACTCATAGATCTAATACATGTTACAGCTTTTATTAAAAGTAAATGCTGCAAATATTCTCGCTGTCCTGATTTTGTGATAATCAGAGTAAGCTAAACATTCGCTGTATTAGAAACCATGCATGTGTCCCCAGACCTCGTTTTTCTCCCTAGGTCTGGTTTTTAGAATGCTGGTGATAAACTGAGCCTGATTTGTTGTATTACCCTCATGTATGGGAAAGACTGTGGCATTGGGTGTCTTTGGTCAACCTTGGGAGGTATAGTGGGGCGGGGGGGTGGAGGGGCAGACATGGCTCGGGTGGTTGGGCGTCTGTATTTCATATGGAGGGACCTTGGTTCGATCCCAGGGACCTCCCGGTAAAAATTAAAATATATATATATATACATAGAAGGTGCGTGGGACACCAGGCCCGCGAGCCACTCAGCAAGATGATGATGTAAGAGTGACACAAGGGAGAGCCAAGACAAGACACACCAAAAAACCAGGAACTAAGGTGACGCAGGCGGTAGGACGCCTCTCTCCCATATTAGAGATCCCAAGGATCAAATCTCAACTGAGTGAATGGACACGAAAACAGCAGAAACGGGGAGGTGGGGTAAGAGTGGATAAAGGTAAATAGATACGTGAATCCTTACGGGGGATGTGTGGGGGAGGAAGATACAGACTGTAGTTAGTAATAATACTTTGACTATGCCCTTTCAAGATTTGTTAACAAATGTTTCACAACAATGCAGGGTGTTTTTTTTTTTTTTTTTTGGTGGGGGGGTGATGTGTGGGAGCCCTGTATGATGTTATGCATGTTTGTTTTGTAGGTTCACAATGTTTACTGAACACTTATAGTTTATGTATGTTCATGTATGAATGATATACTTCAATGAATTGTTTTAAAAAAATTAAATATTTTATTAATGCATAATCTTGAGTGGGAGAACCACCTTTTCCTCCCTCAGGTTTCCAAGCAAAAGGGTTTTTTGGCTTAGAGCAATACTTGGCCTGTTTTCCCAATACTCAATCACATGCCTCATCCCCATTGGAGGACGACTGAATTATTTGCTGTATTTGGTAGAAAGAGTTATGTACATACAACTCACTTCCTTATTCCCTCTCTATTTTGGTGCCAGCCTCTAAAATTCACAAATTTTGGCACCTTCTCTCCAAATCTTGCCAGGAGAGGCCTTGAATTTTTTCAGTCTGTGCAAGTATGCTTAATTCTAGTTTGAAGTGTTAAAAGCAGCTAGATATATAATTATAGCAAATTCTCTAAACAGCTTTTCATTAATAATGCTAATATTTTAGTCTGTGTTTCTGTCCCTTATGTCTTATATCTTAATGCTAAATTAAAAAGAGAATAAAGGAGTTAAATTATTAGAACTCAAAACCCCAATACGGAGGAACAGATTTGAGGTGTTTTGTTTTTTTTTTTCATTTAAAATAGTACAGTAAATATTTCACTTATTAATCCACATATGGAAACACATGTAACTGAATGTATGCATATGTAGGCATGCACTGAGAAATCCACATAACTTTGTGAATTTTTTTCCATATTTGATAAGTCAACTCAGAAAATTGTAGAGTTCAATTTTGATTGAAGTTTGATATTCATAGATTCCAATGATATATAGCTTAAATATAATTTAATGTATATATATTTCCCAGTAACACTTTTGGGATACTTTCATAGTAAAGGGTCTGTGCATTTGAATTTCACTTTGATCAAGAAGATGAGATGTATATAACATGAAATATAATTAAGAACTTCAAAGAGAAAACTGATTCCGTACTATAGTCTTCATCTATTACAACATATTTAGTTAACTTACTTAAATTATTTTAATTTATGTCTGTTTTCAGGTGATCTCATCGCATTATAGCTTTTCAAATTAATTTCCAAATATTTTGGAAAGATAAATCTAGATTTATATAAGAGTTTTGAAATTAAGCCTTAAAACTTGTCTCCTCAATATTTGTTAGAATTTTTCATACTGAATTCAATTTATTAATACCTAGAAGCTGTAGAGTTGATGGAATTTATTAATAGTCTAGCAGAACACTTTTGCCTTAAAATGGCAAGAACACACATTAAATAAGATCAATTGGAAACAAATATGGAAGTTTCCATGTAATAAAATAGACAAGTTCATCATTGAACTTGTTTCCTGCAGCATCTGATTTATTGATTTCTCATTTTGAATTGCCTTCCTATCTACATTGGTGAAAATGTAGAGGTTTTCCTCCTAAATCTCTTATATATCTCCTAGGTCATTATCTTTGTAAGCTATCTGGTCACTAAATGTTGGTATTCCTTGGGATTGAGCTCAGGGTCTCCTTTCTCCTCACTACATTCTATCCCTACCCATAGGTTCATTCTTCATGGACTTCTCTGGTTGAGGAAGTTTGTACTTGTATATCTAGCACTAACTTTCTTCTCAGCACAGATTGATATATTCACCTATTGTTTGACATTGTAATCCAGTTTTTAAAAAACACTTCACTTCTCATCCTCTTTCTGTTTCCATCTAAGTACCCCTACTGTTCCTCCAGTTTCACGTCAGAAATGAAGGTGAGATCATTGACAACTCCCGTTTCCTCACGCTCTCTATCCAGTCCTTTATCAGGTCTTATCAAATCTTTTATACATCTTTAATACAGTCACTTTTTTTTTCTTTTTTTTTTTAGGTACCCAGGGCTGGTATTGAACCTGGGACCTCCTATGTGGGCAGCTGGCACTCAACCACTGAGCCACATAGGCTTCTCTGAGTTGCTGCCATCATTTGTTTTGCTTGTTGTTTGTTTTTGTTTGTCCAAGAGGCACCAGGAACCAAACCGGGATTTCCCATGTGGTAGGCGGGCTGTCAACCACTTGAGCCACATCGGCTCCAATACAGTCAGTTTTACATTACCACCAACTAGTCCAAATTATCATTTTGTCCATTAACCAATGGTGATTTAACATGGGTGTTGTTAATATCTGACTTTAAACTATTTATAAGTTCTCAGCAAAACATGAAAAAAGTGCCCAGGAGTTAAACAATTTAGTCATTTTGTCTTCAATATTATATAATTAACATGATTTTAGTAAGGAAACTGGGGAGTGCTAATTTATTCATTACTATAGATATGGTATCAGTATCCATTAAGGATTACTATGAAGCCATAAGTAACACACAAATCATTTATTTTTCTGGCTACTGGAAAATAAGTTTAATGAGATGGAGTTCTGTGGTTATATTTGAAAACAATATATATTCTACTAAAGACTTTACCTATTGTACTTTATTACTCGTAGACTTTCTGCTCTCTGTATCTGTGACATTCTTTGAAAGACTTGGTTACCTGTGAACAATGTGTCTCAGGAGAAGTCATAGAGGAATGTAAATTAGTGGTGGAGAGCTTGGCATCTGAGTTAGATCAGAATTTAAACCCTAACTTTGGCCACTTACCTTTGTATAACCTTGCATCCAGTTCTTTAATCACTTTCCACCTCCGTTTCCTCATCTGCAGAAGGGCAATAAGGAGAGCACCATCTCTAGTTGAGAGGAGTGCCGACTAGGATACAATTCAGGAAGCCCTTATTATGAAGCCTGGAGCATGGTGAGAAACATTGAAACGATGTTTCAAGTTTTATTTCAAATTTTACTTTTCTTTAAGTTGTACTGTGCCAGAAAGAATAGGACCTAAATTTAGTGGTAAATCATCTTAATTCCATTAACAAATGTATTTGGTGTATTGGATTGCTTTAATAATATATGCTTTAAAAACTTATTTAATAAGTTCCTTTTATTTTACGCTTTAAATTCTTTATGGGAGCTAGTTGGTAGATAAAAATTAATGAAATAGCTAAAATCTTGCTCCTATCTTTTGCACAATTAACAATATTTCAAAATTTTTATTGGTTACCTTAGAAAGGGTACCCCTAGTAACACATTATCCTCATAAAGCAATAGTAAAAGGCCCATTGTGCAAATGTGCAACTGTTTACTAAATTTTAAATAGCCTGAATTTTGAATCTGGAAATGTAAAGCAAAATGTACCAATAAAATATAATTTGCCTTGTCAGATGGAAAAATCATGCAATTGTTCTGCTCATTTTTTTCTATGTAGACAGTTTTGTGCCCAATTTTCTCCACTCCACATATTTTACAAAAAGCATATGGAACAGCTTTTTTACATCTTCCATCAGGCATATGGAGGTTGGTGAGAAAATAGATCATAAGAAAACATTTAAAAAATACTTTAAATACTTTCAAGATGTGTAAGGGAAACCAAATGCAGATTTTGCATGGCCTGGCATTATTTAGAAAGAGTGAGAAAAGCATTGGATTCAAAGCTTGATCACACTTTTTTTGATCAAATTACTAAATATGAATGAATAATGAAGCAATACTTTGTTTTTACTGTAACTTTCATGATGCAAAAAAAAAAAATCCTTTAACTTCTGAGTTAGATTAGTGACTATCTTCATTTTTAGTCTGATAATATTTAAGTTGAAAATAAATAACAAACAGTTCCTCTGAAGCAACTGCTAAATAAAAATCACATATCACTATAAATTGGAAATAGAAAACCTTATCATTGACATCCACACCGATAATGTGATAGGCAAATCAAATGGGACGAAGCAGAGGAAATGCAGGGAAATTTTTTTAGAATCTTTCTTAGGCATGGAGTCCAAACATGTTAAATAATTAATAGTATATCTTTGTAGAAAAATAGATTAAATTTATTTTTGGTTTCCTAAGAGCTAAGCACTATGCTAATAACTTCATATACATTTTCTCATTTGATTCTCATAGCATACTATACAGTGGTGCAATACAATTGATAGCATTTCCTTTTTCTAGTTGAGGTAACTGAAGCTTTTAAGGTATTAAGAAAAATGTCTAAGAACACACTATTGTAATCAGCAGAATTGGACTTTTATGTCAGTCTTTGGTTCTGAGTTCAGTTTCTAAGTCACCAAAATATACTACTCTTTAATACAAAGAATATACTGTTAATCCAAAAAGTGTTATATCTTGCTACTTTATAGTAGCATATCTCTGAAATTATTGTCTCACTTTAATTTCAAAACAACCTGTGGCTATCTAGTATCATGAATTTTATAGATAAAGCAACCTAGGCTAAGTTAGATGGCATGTTTCAGATCCAATAATGAGTTAAGTGGCAGAGTTTAGATTTAAACGTAGACCCTCTGACTACTTGTACTGTGGGATGGGTTAATATTCTGGTTGTGTGAGTTCAGTTTACACTGATTCATATTCTTTAAATTTCCTCCTTTCAAATGTCATGCATTTATAAGATTACTAGGTAAGCTTTTCCCTTCTTATTTCAGTGGAAATTTGTTTACCTCCTGCTGTCAGATGTATTTCTACAGATACAAAAAATAAAATTGGAACCCACTCTCATGGACCTCAAAATTTGATGAAAGACAACCAACCAACGAACCAGTTGTAATGCAGTGGTATAAGTACTTTCCTAGTAGTGTAAACAAACGTTATGGAGCACAGGTGGAAGTGGGGTTGGGTGCAGGGGTGTCATTCTGCCTTGTAATGGAGAAGTCTAGAAGAGATTGTTTTTGAAGTCCTGGGATTTAGTAAAATGAATCGGCTCTTTTGGCAATTAAACTTACTAACCAGTAAATGGTGTGTTCTAATTTTGTGAGTTAGTGGACTACAAGATTACTCAGTGGATAAGTATGCTTTAAGCCACTCCCCTTGCAAAATCTTGCAAATGGCTCTGTTTGTTTATGATTTGGAATCTTTTCTCCCCACCGTCCCTCTGAGGAGCTCACAATGAAGTCAAAGAAATGAGACACTACATTCCAAAAGAATGTTAATTCTATTAAGGGCAGGGAATTTTCTGTTCTGTCCATGGGTATTTTCTGAGCTGGTTGTAATGAGTACTCTGCAAATAATTGTTGAATAAATGACTGAGTGTGGAGGAAAAAGCAGACTTTGACACAGAATCTACTTGGATGCAAATAATTTTCTATGAAACCAACTTCTGGGCTTTAGGGCTCAGGGGAATATGTTCACACAACTTACATAGAAGTTACAAGAATTAAAATCAATGTATGTGAAATTCCAGTTTCTTTGTAGTTACTCCTAAACAGTTAATGGATTTTAAAGTTGATGAATCATGTGAAAGTTGTTCAGCACTATCATGGGAAAATTGTCAACCTCCATGAGTTGTAGAGACAGTAAAGTGCTGACTGGGTCACAGAAATAGAGTGGAAAATATTGAATTTGAACTTTATAGATAGGACTTGGTACATTTCTGGCTCCTGAGTTTACAACCTCTCCTTTAAACACATTGCTTGATTTTCCTATAAACCAATACCTTAAAGTGATTAAGAGCATAGAGATTGACATTGTGCCAGGCATGTAGCAGGGGATCTATAAATGGTACCTATAGCTAATGACTTTTGTAGATTGGAACAGTCAGATGTTTTGCTCAGGAGAAAAAATGTGAGCTAAAGCAAAAACAAAACAAAACAAAACAAAAAATATATATATTCATTTAAGAATGGGGACAAATGAATTCAGTAAGTTTGTATGAAAAATTAGAATCGTGCTTCAAAATTTATGTAGAAAGTGGTAACAACTTTACATGCTAAAATAATTATGGTTGTCCTACAGCCTTAGCTAACTTTGCTTTAAAATAACTACTCTGTGATTAGAAATTTTTATTGGCAATATATTTATCTTTTTACAGGTCAATGACATCAGAACTCCTATTAAATATCTTTCATGGAATTAGGAAAGTGAGGTTAAAGAGGTTAAATAATTTACCTTAGGCCATATATCTATTGATTGGATTTCCAAGGATTTGAATCCAGGAAGTATTTATCTACCAACAAATATTTCTCGAGATGTGGGTCATGGATACATTTGCATCAGTACCTGTGGCATTTTAAAAATGCATATTTCTGAGCTTATCTCCAGCTATACTAAATTTGAGTAGCTTATGCTAGACCCAAGAATCTGTATTTTAAAAAGGAATCCAGGAGACTCTTAGATGTTGCAATTTGAAAAACATTCCATTATACCATAATAATTCTGATGCTAGCCCAATCTTTTAACATGACTGTTATATAAGTAGCTAGCCTGTTTCTTCATCCAAAAGTGGAAAAAATAACAGTACCAAATTGTTTTAAAAAAAAAATGTTAGCTACCATTTAGTCATGTCCTTCAAGATTTCGTTAAACTAGAAGGGGACATAGCCATTTAGGCATTGTAATCATTACTCTCTCCTCATTAATATTCTCAGGCTGAAGAGTCCTAATCTTATGGTTTTTCATGGAGTCATTTCATAGTCTTGCCCATTGAAATTATACCTTTCTGAGTTATCCCAACTATATTGTCTTTCATTTCCCTAGCAATCACACCACAGAGTATTTCAGATGGAGCCTCACAATTTCACAGTAGGATAAGCTTATTTTAGAAGTAGTTTCTCAGCCTTCCTAATGCTGCCTAGTTGTTGTCTTTTTGTGCACATTAAGGGGAGAGAAAAGGCAAAATCATTGTTTCCTCTTCCTGTATTAGAACTATAAGCTCAAACCCATCATCCTAAAAATTAGTGTTTGAACTTACTCTCATCAAATGAATTATCAGTTAAAATAATCAGTTTAAATTATATAGTGCTTTGATTCAGAAAATCCATTTGATCATAAGCCATAAAAAATATATAATCATATATTTTTACTATTCTATAGCATCTCTTATACATACCCATATGTATTAGTCAGCCAAAGGGGTGCTGATGTAAAATACCAGAAATCTGTTGGTTTTTATAAAGGGTATTTGGGGTAGAAGCTTACAGTTACCAGGCCATAAAGCATAAGTTACTTCCCTCACCAAATTCTATTTCCATGTGTTGGGGCAAGATGGCTGCCAAGAGTTCAGGCTTCTTGGGTTCCTCTCTTCCTGGGGGCTCTGTTTCCCTCTGGATTCAGCTGCTGTGCTCTCTCGACAAAACCAGCTGTAGACTACCAGGCAACAGGCTCTGTCTCGCTCCCCAGGGCTCAGCTGCTCTGTGTCCTTACTTCCCAGGCTCCAGCTCAAAATTCTAGCATCAAAACTCCAACTGACTCCTCTGCTCTGCTGGGTAGTTTTATCTGTGAGTCCCCACCCACCAAGGGGGCAGGGACTCAATGTCCTACTGACTTGGCCCAATCAAAGCCTTAATCATTATTTAATAAAGTAAAAGTGAAACCTCTGTGTCCAATAATATCCAATGTGCAAACAGGCCAGTTTACAAACATATCTATTTTTGGAATTCATAAACAATATCAAACTGCCACACCATACACACATAAATCCAAATCAATTATTTCTCACCTCTTACTCTAAATGCTTTTCAATCATCAATATAAGGTAGAATTAAAGAATAGTTCCTGTATTATACATATATCCTGTTTATAAGGAAACAGAATTTTAGATGTTTGAAAGATTGAAAGTGCATGTATAATAAATTACTGGCTGTAATTAAAATCTCCCGACTTCTAACTAAATGTTTTAATTGTTCTCAGCTGAGTCTTGGTGGAGGCAAAGAGATGCCCCTGAACTGCTCAGCTCATGATGGTGGGAGCATGAGCGGGCCATGAACAACCAAGTCCATCAGTCCCTTTAACAGAATAGATCCAATTTTATCTGTTGCAATCTGGCATACAATTTTACTTGAAGAAATGCTGCTATGGTTAAAACAGAGTTGAAAACCACTAGGTAATAAACAACAAAAACAAGCATCAGAATTCAGATCAATAAAAATAGTTAATAAGTTTAGGTAATAGACAACCTCAGAAATGAGGCTTAAAGCTATGCTACGTGTTCACTAGAGGTCTCTGCCCCCTATTACCCACCTCCAGAGACCACCTATAGCATCTTTGGTGAATCTGACAGAAAAAGATGCAAGCCGCTGGGAGTGACCTGTGATACTTCTCACAATTCCTTACCCAAGAAAATTCCATAATCAGGCCTAACTTCAAAAGTGAGGAAAGTATATTCCTACTATGTGCCATGAAGGAGGAAAACTGGAAGTATCAGAAACCAGGAGTAATGGCTACTGAGAGTGCTACCTTTAAGAGTATGCTAAATAACACAGAAAATATACATGGAAAAACAATCTCTAGCCTCATGAATCTTAAAGGAGTAATCAGATTTTGATGGGACAGGATTGATAAATGAATCATGCACATCTTCATCAAAGTGTGGGCATATAGAAGAAGAACCTGCCAGAAAAGTGAAACATTATGGGAAATGAGAACTTAAAGGTAATTGATCGTGTGTGCCATTGTCACATCCTTCAACCTCTTTGTTTCCCAATCTCCATGTTATAAATTCTAATGTGACAAATATGGATGTTTATAACAATGATTTTCATTTCCAAGGAGAAGCGTTAATTTTTAAAATGTGTGCAATTGCTTACAAGATACCAGGTAAAAGACAACTATTTTTTTTTAACTAGTGCTTAATTAAAAAGAGCCACATTTTTAGATTATCAACTTTTGTTGAGAAAGACAACTGGTACTTTTAATTTTTAATATACCTGCTTCAAGTCTGTGAATAATGCGTCATCATGATTACATTTATCAATACCACAAATCTAAACCAAATAAGTAGTTTTTGATACCTAGGAAGAATTGTGAGAGTTATTCATCAAACACTGTTGAGCACTGTTCTATGTACAGGGACAATGAAGGTGAATAGACCCACACTTCCATGGGGCTCCCAATTCCCTTTGGGAAATCAGATATGAAAATATTTTGTCAAAATATATGAATATATTACAACAATAAAAATGTGTAAAATACATTTGGGTTCACCCAATAGAATGAACAGTTCCACATTTCTGCTTAATGTGTAATGTGATGTGGGCAGGAGAAAGAAAGGATAGGGAATTAGGTAAGAAATTATTTTATAAGAGATATAATATTTGGTCTTAAGGAAGTTGTAAGGATAGAAAGTTTGATTCAGTTGACTCAGCTAATGAATATTACATAGCATTGGGGATAGAAGGGGCATTTGCAGAGAGATTTAACATAGTTAATTGTCAGTAAATAAAATCTAATGAAATCACTTTTGCTCATGATCCAATAAGAATGGAAGAAATAACAGTTTGAGAAACATTTGTGTAGCTATCTTTTGCCAAACATGGTTTTAAATAATAGGAAGACCCAGACAAAGAACTAGTTTGAAATTGGGTTCTTGTACCACTAAGTATTAGAACTATATTATAGTTGGGACCGTGGAATAAGGTGTAGCCTCTGGCACAGAGAGATGGAGAGAATTATCCTGGAAATTCTCTTCTGTCCATCTCTAGTACTTCCCATTGGCAATTCCTGCCACTTTTCAAGGGATGGTGTGAATTAGGTCTTCAAGAAATAGTCTGCTGAAATACATAACAGAGCAGGAAGAGGGCAGGGAATGCTTCTTCAAGGAAAGGAAAATGAGTAGCACAGTCACATTTTTGTTGCTCAGTCTTGATGTTTACTTTCTCTCCATATTTAACTATTGTATGACAGGAATTTAATGCTTTGGCCTAATGTGATGGAACTGTTCATGAAAATTCCCGTCAGTCCCTCTATCTCAAGTGCAGGGTCTCTGAGTTCAACATAGTAATCTCTTTCAGGTACAGATGTGACTCACCTTAATATTTCCTAGTTACTACTCACATCAAATAGTAAAAGAAGGGACAAGAGAAAAATAGAAGAAAACATTCTATCCGTTTAGCTATTATAGTCCTAGCTTCTGTAAATATAAGCAGACTGTGAGAACATGGTTGATGGTGATTCTTTCTTCCACCACTGATTCCATGTTCCTCTTACTCTCCAGGTTCATCATGCTTGTTTCAGCATCTGCGTGTTTTACTGGGCTGGGTGATCCAAAACACTTACCTGGTTGAATGAACCAAACCATTCCTATGAGCTCTGAGTCTATAATGCTCCTGTTTTTATTACATTGCTGAATTATTGAACATGAAGATATTAAGAGGTATCCAGTGAATCCCCTGAGTTGTAGAAAAATTCCTCCCTGTTCCCTTTGTGTAGCATAAATTCAATTTCCCTTTTGTAACAGGATTTCCCTTTTGTAAATGGGATTGGTACACCAAGCAGACAGTCACCCTCCTTAGTTTTGTTCAGTGGTATGAGGAACCAAAATCAATCGAGGCAATTTCAACTTGTAATTCAATTGAAAGTGTTTTGTCTTCTACAGGAAATAGTTCTCCCCTTGGAATGTGGACTTCTGTACCAGCAGAACCCAATATTACAGGGGTAGAAAGTGTAAATTTGTCTTGTCCCTAGGTGTAATAGTGATAGTGGCTCCTTCCAGCGTCATCCCTTGATTCCTGGCTCATATATTCTGGTTGTAGTAGAATCAACACTATTTACTGCAAGGGTTGGCAACTTTTTCTGTAAGAGCCTTTATGCTTGGTGGGCCTTATGTTCCCTCTTGCAACTACTCACCCTCTTGCAACTACTCACCTCTTCTCTTGAGAGAGAAGTACCATAGAAAATATGTAAATAAATATGCATGGCTGTGTTCCAATAAAACTCATGAACAGGTGGCTGGCGAGATTTACCATGGGATGCAGTTTACTGATCCCTGATACATTGGTTCCTGGCTCAAGGCATATATTAGTTTCTGCAGAACTGGATTTTAATCTTGTAGAGTATGGGTTCAATTGTTGTCATACCTGAGTTTCAGTAGGTTATTCCACACTGCATGAGTTCAGTTGCTTCTAGACTATAACATACTTGGTAAGAAGAGAGAATTACATTGGTGCAAATGCATTGTGTGATGTGAGTCCTTTCAGGAGAAGTGTTGTGCAGGTTACTGTAATATTGAATAATACTTTCTATAATTCCATGGATAGAGTTGCTAGCCAGAGGTATTGTGGTTAGGTAAGATAAATCAATATATAGAAAAAAAATCTGTTCACTTGAGAAAAATGATTATCACCCATTTTGTCTTCCCCAAAGTGGAATTTTTGTGTTTTCATATACCAATGCTAACTCAGAGCCAGTGACTAATATTCCTCAAAATGTCTGTGTATTTCCCTTCTGCAGTGAATAAACACACTTTGGGGAAAGTTTGTATAAAATTGTGACAGTGTTGCAGAATATTTTCATGAGAGAAATTTGCCCCTCTGTCAATTGGATTCTGTATGGGAATAGAATGAGAGACTGTGACTGACTTTGTCACTGTGACTAAAGGAAGGCTGTATTCAATTAATAATTCAGTAGATTTAGGACAGCATGATCATTTGGTGACCACCACAGATCTGTGAGGGTCAGTTTTCTCTGATTGCCACTCCACTGTTGATGCCTATTATGATTTCACTTATCTTGTCTCTGTTACTGGCATACTACTGAAATACTGACATTCCTACCGAAATGGGAAGGCTACCTCAAATTGTGGTATTGTGCATTACTTTAAACTCACTGAATAAAACACAGCTTTTCAAGGATGCTTTTGCTACATTCACCAACAAATTTTTTATTGATTAGTAAGGAGTGTCCTCTGATCCTTCCCAAAGGAAATAATTAGAATGTAAGTGAGGGGGTTTCCCATTTTAACGTTCCTCTAAGAGTCTGGAGGCAAGAAAGAGTGGTAAAAGCAGATTTGGGGGGATAATAAATAACTTCTGCAAACACCTACCTCAGATGAAGTTATTACAGATTCTTGAAGTAAGGAAAGGCTGATATCTCAGACAGTGGAGAAGCGGTTCTTGTGATGATGAGTAAGGTTCAACAAGATTCAAAGGTTCAAGGTTTTCTGATTCATCTATTCCTCATAATGTTTCCCATTCCAGTAGTAGGGTTTCACTCCTAAGACAGTGGGAAAATCTTAACATAAACATGGCAATATAGCAAATTCAGTTTGCATTTTAATCCCACAATCTGTTTACTTAGACTTTGGGTAAGTCTTTTAGCCAAACCTGTCGTATAAGAAATGAAACTTTTGAAGCCACCTTGGGAAATTTCTGGGTAGCTGACTTCTTAAGACGAAAGTTTAAAAGTTTGAGCCTATCAATGTCTTTTTTAAGCTCTCCAGAATTCCCAGAAGCAGCCAGTAGAAACTTGACCTCTCCAAGCTCTGCCTTAAATTGGCACTTCATCCCAAGCAACCAAAGGTGATAATGAGCAATTCTGATACATCTGCATATGACAAATTATAAGCGTCACAGTTTCCTTCAGCAAAGAAGCCATTTATGTGATCAAGTTCAAAGAGGAGAGAAATCCAACCCAAGATTTCCCTATTAAAAACCATTCTTGGTACTAAGACCAATAAGGGTTTGATTAGTAAAACAACACATTTTAGATAGTTCAATAGAGTGGATTGGTTACAAAACTGTCGGAAGAGGTGGAAAGTCAAACAAGGGTGGAGAGTCAGCCCAGAAATTAGCAAAAGTAGGAGACTGCAATTATCCCTGAATTTGGAGTAATCATAAATGGAGATGGTGCAACCGGAGTCAAAGCCAATCAGTGGAGATTGGAGCTATGATGGAGACTGCTTGACAGAAGCTGGGAACTAGAGGAGAAACACAGCTGATAATTTCCTCAAATCCTCCAAACTCCTGACTGTTTCTATTGGCTGATCCAGATTAGACTTCTTTTGGCCGAGCCACTTGGAAATGTAATTTGAAGAATTCAGTCCCCTCTGATATAGATTGAATGAAAAGTTCAGGAAATGGACTGAGAAGCAAGTAAGCAAGTGACCAGCACACTCATTGTTATGATCACTCTTAAAGATTCAACCAAAAATACACGCACATGTGAACATTCTGAAATTTCTCTTAATTCTGATTTGTGCTTAAGTTTTTGGCTTTAAAGAAGTTATAACAAAAAAATAAAAGATTAGAGGGTATTAAGGTATTTGAGTTCTTAAGAGGTCATCACAGCCTTTTGGAAATTTATTGTTGCTCCTAGAAGAACGATGGTCTCATAACTTCCCTTGGTAATCAGTTTCATGGTCTAATCATTCCCTGAGTGAGGAAGTTCTTTCATTTTTGACATGATAATTAAAAACCCATTTCTATTGCTCTTGTCAGTTTAGCAGAGTGGTTATAAGACACAGCAATGTCATTTTTAAAAAACATTTTATTTTTAAGGAAGCTTTAGATTATATAAGTATTACTTCAAAAATATAGGGGATTCCCATATACCGTACACCCTCCCCCTCCCACACATTCCCCCAATAAAAACATCTTTCATTAGTGTGGTACATTTGTTACAATTGATGAACACATTGACTTCTTGTTGTTAGCACAGTGGTACTTTGTATTCTTACCCAACCTGTATATCACATTTTAAAATCATTAATACATTTTTTGGAGGCTCCTATTTCTTTTCAAATGCTTTCCATGTCTCTTCTTTTGATTTTCTATATTGATTTTAAATCACAGTAGCTTCTGTTGTGAAACAGTCATCACATCCATGAAGAATAGAATTCAATCTGACAAAACTTATTAAATTTATTCATAGTAAAATTTTCAAGAAACTATCATTTTTTGGAAAAGAAGTAAGAGTTGGAAACCAAAAGTACTCTTTCTTCCCATCTTTATCCCATATTCCAGTCATTCCATGAATGGGTTCAATAAAACAGATGTACGTATTTTGAAGACTTATTTCCCATATTGTCCAATGAAAATGAACACATTCAGGGCCATATGTCAGTTTTACAATACCAGAACTAAAGGCAAGACAGTGTAACAAATTGGAAGTAAAAAAGGCTTTGGACCCAGGTGGAATTGGTTTGAAAACTTGCTCTAAAATCTACTGGCTAATTAATCTTGGAAGGTAATTTTATATCTGAGTTTCCTCACAGCTACAATATAATGCTATCATGATATATATATCATATTGTATATACACATGTATACATACATACTCTTATAGTGCATGACATATAATATTTGGTCAATAAAATGTTTGAATCATTTAAATTAGTTGTTTGAATCACTTCAAGCTGTCAGGGAAAATCTATTCATTGTGCTAAAGAAATTGGGGGATATATTGATTCTACCTGTTCCTTAAGAGAAAGAACTCCTAAGGCAGCATTGAATGCCTATGCTCTGATAGATTTTTTTTGGAATTTTATGGAAATAATTTCATTTAATTAAGGGAAACATAACTTATTACCACAAGAAAGGATTGACCAGGTAGTCTAAACTCTAATCAGGATATGAAAAATTAAGGTGGGACAAATTTGTAAGGCTATAAGGTTTCTGAACATGTATCTTCTAGTTTGCTTTTTCTTGCTGATTTTAATTCTATTTGCCTCATGCTACCACTGAAAATAGTATAATGGTTATAGAATATTTGCTTTTTCTTAAATATTTGGTCTATAATCCAGTCTTTAAAATCTTTAGAATCATTTGTTTCAGAATTGAGAGCATTTTCTAACAAATTATTGATAGGCAGCAACTTTTAACAACTTTTAATTCAATACTTTTTAGTATATTTACAGAGTTAAAAACCAATGCCATAATCTAACTTGAAGACCGTTTCATATTCCCAGAAAGAATGTTTGTACTCATTTGGAGTCACTCCCCACCCCATCATCCCCAACCCTCATCCCTAGGAAACCAGTAATCTACTTTCTGTCTCTCTATATATTTGCCTAATATGGACACTTCATTTAAATGAAATCATGCAGTATGTCATATTTTATAACTGGCTTCTTTTTCTTAGCTTAATATTTTTGAGGTTCATCTACATTGTAGCATGTGTCAGTACTTCCTTTTTATTGCCAAAAAATATACCATTGTATGGATCTATCACATTTTGCTTCTTCACCCATCAGTTGAAAGGTATTTAGGTTGTTTCCACCTTTTGGATATGATGAATAATTCTATTATCATTCATGTAAAAGTTTGTGTGAATATGTTTTCATTTCTCTCCTAGATACCTAGGAGTGGAATTGCTGAGTTACATAGTAACTATATGTTTAACTAGTTGAGGAACCACCAAACTACTTTCCAAAGTCACTGCACCATTTTACATCTTCACCAGCAATGTATGAATGCTCCAATTTCTCTGCATCACAGCCAACATTTGTTACTGTATGTCTTTGTGATTATAGCCATCCTAGTGGGAATGAAATGGTATGTCTTTGTGGTTTTGAGTTGAATTCCCCTAATAACTAATAATTCTGCATATTTTCACATGTTTATTGACATATGTTCTTTGGAAAAATGTCTATTCAAATCCTTTGCCCATTTTTTAGTTATTTTTCCTTTTATTATTGGATTATGAGTTCTTTATATATTCTGGATATAAGTTCTTGCTGATCTTAGCTCCCCTTGTGTGGGTTGTCTTTTCACTTTTTTCATGGTTTCCTATATTTGAAGTACCTCTTGTTGTCAATTTTGTCACTTATGGTCTGTTCTTATTCAAAATTGTGTTTTCTTTTCTTTCCTTTGATTTCCATATGAATTTTAGCATCAGCTTGTCGATGTCTGCAAAAATGTCAGCTGGGATTTTGATAGGGCTTGTGCACTGAATTGCTAGATCAATTTGGGAAATATTGCCCTCTTAAGTTTTCTCATCCATGAACATGGAATGCCCTTCAGTAGTAATTTTTTTTTTTAAGGGTTTTCTTTTTGTTTGTTTTAGGTGCCAGAGCTGGGGATTGAATCTGGGACCTTATATGTGGGAAGCTGGCGCTCAATCACTGAGCCACATTGGCTCCCCTGAGTTGTTTTTTGTTTGTTTGTTTTTGCTTGGTAGTTTTTTTGTTTGTTTGTTTGTTTGTTTTTCTGGGAGGCACTTGGAACTGAAACCAGAACCTCCCATGTGGGAAGCAGGCTTTCAACTGCTTGAGCCACATCCACTCCCCAATTTTAAAAATATAATACAAATTGTTATAGCCTTTAATATATAAATTAGGCATTATTAAAACTAAGAACTTTGTTCACCAAATTAATAGAATTAAATAGAATCCACAGAGGGATGAGATATTTGGAATACACGTATCCAGAACATATGAAGAACTCCTAGCAATCAGTCAGAAACCAGTGGTTGCCATGGTTTGGGGGAGGAGAGGAGGGATAAATAGGTGGAGCACAAGTGGATTTATTGGCCAGTGGAACGATTCTGTATATTACTGTAATGGTGAATACCTAATATGTATTTGTCAAAACATATACAGAACTGTACAACACAGAGTGAACCCTAATGTAAATGGTGGACTTTAAAGTATCAGTATTGGTTCATCAGTTGTAACAACAACAAAAAAATACCACACTAATGCAAGATGTTGATAATAGGGGAAACGGTGGATAGGAGAGTGGAGTAGCTGGGAAAATGTGCTATGTGCTTGATTTTTCTGTAAACCTGAAATTGTTCTAAAAAGATTAAAAAAAAAAATCAGGATATCTTTGATTATACCATGTTAAAAGAACCCATAAATTGATGGTTAGGAATTGAGAATTTGATAGACCCTGGCTTCTGGCTGGTTGTCTATCCCCTTCATTTCTTCCTACATATAGTTCTTAAGTAAATGGCAAAATCTCTCTTGTAGAAAAATAAGACAATCCAATAGACAAAAATGAACATATCTTGAATGAATACGTCAACAAAGATGATGTACGAATTGCTAATATATATAGTGATTAACTTAATTAGTCATCAGAGAAAAGAGATTAAAACCACTGTGTAAAACCACTTAACCTCAAGAATGGCTAAGATGGAAAATACAGAAAATACCATCTTTCAGTGAAGATGCTGAGCAATCAGAACTTTAATACTGTTCAAATGGTAGTATCAATTGGTATGACCACTATAAAAAATTTTAGCAAATTTACTGCTGAACATGTGTACCTATGACCAATAATTCCACTCATTGCCAATGCTCATTAAGACATGTAAAGGAAACTGCATAGCAGCATTATTTATAATAGCTCAAAAACTGGAAAATGCCTATTAGTGATAAAATAGATAAGCAAATTGAGGTATGTTGACTTGGTGTAATATTATACAACAATTTGAATGAATGAATGAGCTACAGCTATACATCAGTATACATGATGCTCACTGAAAGGAGCCAAAAACACAAAAGTCACATATAATGATTCCACTCATAAAATACAAACAGAAAAATCTGATCAGCATAGATTAACTTTGGTAATGGGGGAGATAGTGACTAGAAGGGAACACAAGGGGGCTTCTGTAATGCCGATAATGTGTGTGTGAAAGAATTCAAATTGTATATGTGTATTCTTTATATCATATTTTAAAATAAATTTTGACATGTGTCCCACTTACTATTTAATATCTAGATCTTGAGGGCAGAACTTCCAAAGCTCACCTAAGCATATTGATTTATCTACAGCAAAACATCTGCAGATTCACACTAAATGTGGAATAAAGAAAATGAATAGCCTTACTTCCATCTGTGCCAGGTGTAGCCACTAAATGAGTTTTGGCATCAAACTTCCTTACTTTAAAAAAAAAAAAAAAAAAAAAAACTTAAAAGGAAATTCTTCAGTTTTCAGAACTCTGTGGATTGGGGAAATGCAGATAAGATATTATGGACTTAGTGTGTATTAATTTAAAAATGATTTTAGACTAATGTCAATTTCCAGCTATTGTTCTCCACTATAAAAGCATCAATTCTCACACTGTTGTTTGAATCACCTGGACCCCTGGAATGTTCTATGTACTTTGAATTAGAGCATGCTAAAAAACATACACATGGTCTTTGTGAGAAGACTTTAGGATCTACCTTGAGCCTTGCAGTATATAATACAACCAATATATTAAAAAGGCCAGTAAAGTCAGGCTGAAAGAATAAAATACTATATGAAGTACCATGAAATATGTCCCTAGAAATTATACTCCTCTGATTCCAACTTCAATTCCTGGTAAAAATATGGTAGTAACTTAGAATCGTATTGGAACTATTAAGTAGGTTTAAAAATATGAGTAAAACTTGATAGTCTTTTACTAGAATTATAAAATGTGAATGATAGAACAATAATGCATTTATCCTTGTTCAGAAAATTACTTGGTCATGTCTTAGGGAAAATACCCTGATCTCATTTCAGGCCAAGGGAGGCATGCTCCATCCTAAGCATGATTAATTAATAAACCCTATGCTGGTTTTATTTTCACCTTACCTAGCCAAATCCATTTGATACTGAAAATAATTTTTACTTGTATTTGCTGGACTCCATGGTTCCTCTATAAAGTCCTACAGATCACATTGGTATTTAAAATGAATAACCAGTATGCCAGTGTGTGTTACTCATGAACTGTGTAGTTTGCTTTTCTTCTGGAGGACAAGGAGGTGCGTTGGTATAGGAAAGCAGACAAAATTTCTCAGTATGTATCCATAATTGATCTTGTCAATTATACCTATATGCATGGTGCATCACATTGAAAATTTACATGCATTATCTCTAATTTTTAAAACAACGGTGGCTCTGAATAACTAAGCATCTTGCCCCATGTTTCCCTGGCAAGCAAGTAACAAACCTGAAATTTATACCTGGGTATTTCTGGCTTCAAAGCTCATGTTTAGAAGATCATCTGAAACTGAACAGCTCTTTATGGGAATTTGGAAATGATTCATTTGTGGTGGAATCTAGAAAGAGGGCAAGAGAAATTAAGGGTGAGGTAGTTGAATGTCAGGCACACTTACTGATTAAGGAAAATGTTAGATCTGTAAGAGTAAGTTGGCTTTGAGAAAGAAAGTGATGATTAATTGAAATCTTCTTGAAGGCAAGGATCATGTTTTCATCGCTTATTTTGTCTGGTACCCTTTGGTGTTTAATGTGCTTGTGGAGTAAATCACCAGGCTATGAGTATTTGGTTGGGTTGTTAGACATGTATAGCCACAGCTCCATTCAACCTAGCAAGCTCATTGGAAAAAGAGTTTCAATGTTTACCTGTATTGGGGTAACATTTAATTAGTATTAGAAATCAAAGAGGAGCCAATGTGGCTCAGTGGTTGAGCACTGGCTTCCCACATACGAGGTTCTGAGTTCAATCCCCAGGTCTGGTACTTCAAAAAAAAAAAAAAAAAAAGTCAACATTTTGGGAAGCCCCTGTGGTTCAATTGGTTGGGTTCCCGTTTACCATATGGTTCAATTCCCGGGGCCTACTGGTGAAGGCAAGCCTGCCCGTGCAGTGCGCTGAGCTGGCGTGGCAAGATGACGCAACGAAGGGAGAATGGCAGACACAGAAAAATGCAAAGCAAATAGATACAGCAAGCACAAGCAGCAAAGGGGGCATAAATAAATAAATAAATCTTTAAAAAAAATCTAGGACATGTCTTTAAGTGGTTTGTTCATCAGAGAAATGTTGCAAAACTCTGAGTTTGTTTTTGTACATGTCTCTAATATTTATTTTTGCATATTCTATTGATGTGCCTTTCACTTCTATACTGGAATTTTGCTATCTTCTTTATATCCTTTATATCTAGCAGAATGTCTTCCATATATTAGATGCTTAAATGTTCAGAATATGTTCTCTAGGTTTTATATGTTTTTTAAATCACTATTTCACACATTTCTGCTCTGAGGGTGAGAGTGAGTAGTTAGAGTCACAGATATTTTTAACAATCCAGATTGGAGGTGCCAACACAAGTAGAAGAGGAAATGCATTAATTTGTTGAGGTCACTTCTTGAAAAGCCTTGAAGGAATGAGGTACAGGAGCAGAAGAGAGATTCTGGTGGTAAGGGAGGGAGTTCCACAGAAAGCCACAGAGAAGGGTGGTCTGGGAATTATAAAAACACAGCACAGTTCTCATTTTATATATGAAGCAGTTAGAGTCTAGAAAATTGAAGTGTGTAGCCCAAAGTTATCAAGTTAAGTAAAGGGAAAGCCAAGTTTTAAAGACAGGTCATCTAACTCTTACACTAGTACTGTGCTGCCTAACACACAGTGGACCATTGTGTTTGCCTAAACAACTACAGGACTGAAGCTACATGATCCAAGGATCTCTCATTATCTGCATGATTGGGTTTCCAAAATAAACATTTTGAGGTCTGCTATTCTACCTATTATGTATTATTCACTGAATAAATATAGCTAATATTCTTATGCATCAGAAATTATAGCACATACCTTATATGGATGATCTCAGTCCTCAAAATATCCATGACTTTTGTGCTATTACTTA
The DNA here is from genome assembly GCA_026826555.1 of Tolypeutes matacus. Classification (NCBI taxonomy): domain Eukaryota; kingdom Metazoa; phylum Chordata; class Mammalia; order Cingulata; family Chlamyphoridae; genus Tolypeutes; species Tolypeutes matacus. The sequence goes on along the minus strand of JAKSZT010036119.1, from coordinate 16,075,225 downwards.
TCTACTAGTCTTATTTTATGATGAACATTTAAGGGATGATTAAGCTAACTTAATTTAAAAATATGTTGAACCCAAGTAGCTGACTCTTTATTTTAGATATTAAATGTGGAGTCAGTCTTATTTCACAGTAATTTCATATTTCTGTGTGTTGAACACCCCCCCCCACTGCTGATGGACATGTTATCCTATTTAACTTAATCCTCACAACTCTGAGTGTATAAATTAAAAACACCTAAAGTGTGACTGTGTGTACATGTGTGTGTGTGCATGAAGACCCTGTTGCTGGGCCGATATTATATCCATTATTTCCTTTAGTCATCACAACAATCCCATGAGGGTAGGCAGTCTCAGTATCTCCTTGTACTGATGAAACTGTGCCTAACAGAGGATGAATCAACTGTCTAAAGCTGACTCCTGTAGTAAATTCCATAACTGGGATCTGGACTCAGTTCTGTTTGGCTTCAGAGTTCCAGTTCCTAACTATTCCAACTCTCTCCTACATTTCACTAGCGGCAGATTCAGTCTCTTTATAACCCTGATAGAAAGAAATCACATAGCAGGTAACACAGCGACAGAGCTTGCTAGAACTCTGATTAATAATGCAAATTATTTCTTTATAACATTCTCTAGTAATTCCTTATCAAAAAAGCACCATAAAGCAAAACTATAATATATACTTCTTACCATCAAGAATTTTATAGTCTGATGTGGAGGCTGATACATACAAGAGCTTGAAATATTACAGGAGTAAATGTCTAAGTCATTGCATTTTAGTCTATCCTCCACTGACTTTCAATTCTAACCTTCCACTGTCACAGTATATGGCTGTCCAGCATGTGCAGGACACACACTGTACAGCACCCGTGGGAGGCCCTATTGTAGGTCCTATCTCTTTCCATTTCTATATTTTTATTAAATTTTATAAAATAACTAGTTCTTTGAGGAATAGAGTGGGCTTCTGGTGGATGCATTAAAGACATTTAAGTTCAAAATTATGTATAAGTGATACTCAGAGTAAAGATTGAGACTTAAATCCTGCAATTTTATTTCTTTAATTGTACTTTCCATGGTTGGGCTTGAGTAATTAAACTTCTCTAGGATTCATCAGTTTATTTTAAAAATAATTTAATGAATGTCTTGCAATACAACAGTGAATAAGAGGAAAATCAGTGAACATAAGGCCAAAAAAGGGCATATTCCTGACCTCACAGAATTACTAATCTAGTAGGTTGGACAGGTAATAATAAGCAGAAAAATAATAAGTTACTGCATTAGAAATGAGAAGTGCTAAGAATAAAAAATAAGCTTATGGTGGGGTGGAGGACAAGATAAATATAAATACCATGGTAGGAAATAAACAATTTTTACAATATGCCACTTTTCATCAATCACTTTGAGGATAATTTTCATTGCAAGGTCAATGGAACTGAGGAAGTTTTTGGGGGTCTGGTCAAGCACAATTGCTATTCCAATGATAAAGGGGACCCTAGCTTGTATCTAAACATTGGAGATAAACATAACCATGAAGACGTACTGTAAGAATATACCAGTCTGAATAATAATAAAAGGTGACATTTGTGAGTGCTCATTATACAATAGACATTGCGCTAAGTTCCATTTATTTCAAAAAATTCCCTACAACAATCATGACAGAGGCAAATGTCATATCTATCTCACAGAGGAGTAAAAGGAGGCTGAGGAAGTTTCATTAGGTTACCCAAGGACAGAAATCTTCTAAGTAGAAATGGAAAATTTTCTGGTATGTAAATCCTGAGAGCAAGCTCTTAACTACTACTTTGCATCTAGTGATTGTATATCTTTGCACAACAGAATCTCTTAAGACTCGAATAATGAATAGATCTTTTAAATCCCATTATCTTGTTTTATACTAGAGTCGATGTGGTGAGTTATGTTCTAGCTGAAGTGTTGAGGAACAAGCTGTAGGGCATTTTGTGTCCCCCAGGCCACACACACACACACACACCGCCAAACTTCCTTCCATAATGTGCTCATGTCAATGAAATTGCATAAACTGCACTCAGCTTGGTAGTAGGGTAGGAATGGTACGGGGTTCTTTCTCACTGGGTGTTTCCTAAATTCATTTTTTGTTTCTTTTTATAATTGGATAAAGTGGAGGACACAGTAGTTTGTGTCTCTGCCCATGTGCTCATTTAGTTACAAATTATGCCTGCTGAAAGTGAGTTGTCTGACTTTTTTTCCCTCTGTGATGTTCTTTCCTCTAACTCCTTTACTCCAACAGTACTCCAAAATTTATGTACAGCAGGAGTTTGGGTCATCAAGAAGGTTTAAAGTAGAAGTTCAAAACTCTTTGTGCAAGAAAATTTGTATCAGTTAACAAGGGTGTGGTTTGCTGAATATGATCACCTCTCATTGTATCTTTCCCTAGATCAGAATGTGTACGTAAGAAAGCTCCAAATAGTTTTTAGGTTGAAGTTTGGTTTATTTCAAAGTCTGATGGTATATCCAAGATGTTTAGATAAATTAATACAGACTAATTTCACTTTTGTCTTTCAACAACATTTCTCCCATTTGTGAAAAATCTTTCCACTCTTCAGATAGAATTATTTCGCAAAATGATTTAGTGGAGGAGAATTTTTAATAAAGAAGGAAATGCTCTAAGTCAAAATTTTGCTCCCCCTCAGGCACTGGTGTCAGTACAATGGAATAGAAAGATGGATCTTTAAATCTTGGCATGAAACGCTTTCCACGGTTGTGTTTTATTTGACAAACTCTTTTTGTATTCAGTGAGTGTCAGTCTAACATCTCTAAAACACACCAGCTCACTTTTATTAACTATAATTGTTTTAGGAATTTCAAATATCACTATGCTAAATTGAATGGCTTTCTGAATATTTCAATATTTATAGAACACTCTTAAGAATTATATCAAGATATATGACAGGGACAAGGGTGTGGGGCTTTTATTTTTTATTCCCCTCTCAATTTTAAATTCAAGAATATGTATTTACTATATAATGCAAACTCTTCATTGAAAGCAAAGCATTCTGAATGGAAAATATCTTTTACCTGAATTTCTAGTTCATAACATTCAAAAGATTATCATTACCTTACTGCCAAGAACTCCTTAACAAAATATATTTAAAAGGCTTGTTGTTATTAGCAATATCACTGCTGCTCAATATTTCACTGGCTGAGAATTTAATGCTTTCTCAGCACCTTTGGTAATAACATGTCTGTGCTGTTCTTTGTGCTCTTGGCTCTCTGTGAATAGAACATGCCTTGACATATGTTTCAGTAAAAATGTGAATTGTGTTTTTATCTACACTGGTGTCTTTTAAAAACTCATATACAAAAACTTAATCTGGGTTGAGGATGTATTTTTTTCTGTTTAAACCATAGAAATATCAGACCAGTGTTCTAGTTCACTCTCTCTAGTACCACAATCTGAACAATTCAACTCAAGAGCTAAGATTCATTAATCTTATCATTTTCCACTGTTTTTAAATTCATCCTCCTCCCTCCCAGATTTTCACTGATATTCATTTGTGCATTAAATTTTCCTGCTTTCATTCTCAACTCCCTTGAACTTCTCACTTGTGGCCCTGGTTCAATTCGGATAGCTATTTCTTTTACCTACTTGTGCTGGACCAGGTGGATATAGCTACAGGCATACATCGGAGATATTGCAAATCCAGTTCCAGACCACAGCACCACAGCAGTTTTACAAAAAGGCAAATATCACAATGAAGCAAGTCACACAAGTCTTTTTGGTTATCCAAGGCATATAAAAGTTTTTATACTGTGTTATAGTCTATTAAGTGCTATAGCATTATGTCTAAAAAATGTACAAAGCTTAATTAAAAATACTTTGAGAAAAAATGCTAAACATCATCCAGGCCTTCAGTGAGTTGTTATCTTTTTGCTGGTGGAAGATCTTGCTTTGATGTTGGTGGCTGCTGACTCATCAGGGTGGTGGTTGCTAAAGGTTAGGGTGGCTATTGCAATTTCTTAAAATAAGACAACAATGAAGTTTGCCACATCGATTGATTCCAAACTTGAAAGAAGTCTGGAGGTAAAATGCTATCAAACAGCAGCTCATGCTACAGAGAAATCTTGCCTCTACTTTATCAACTAAGCTGATATAATAGTCTAAGTCCTTACAACAATGTTCACATCATCTTCATCAGGAGTAGATTCCATCTCAAGAAACCATGGCTTTGCTTATCCATAAAGAAGCAACTCCTCTTCCATTCAAGTTTTATCATGAGATTACAGCAAATCATATCTCTTCAGGCTCCACTTCTAGTTCTTCCACCACAACCTCTGTTACTTCTGCCACTGAAGCTTTGAACCCCTCAAAGTCATCCATGAGGGTTTGAATCAACTTATTCCAGACTCCTGTCCATGTTGATATTTTGACCACCTCCCATAAATTACAAATATTCTTAATGGTATCTAGAATGGGGAATACTTTCCAGAAGGTTTTCAACATATTTGCCCAGACACATCAGAGGAAGCACTATCAATTGCTACTATACCCTTACAAAATAAATTTCTTGAATAAGATTTGAAAATTGAAGTGACTCCTTGATTCATAGGCTGTAGAATGTGTCAGCAGATGTGAAAACCACATTCATCTTAACATACATTTCCATCAGAGCTCTTGAGTGACCAGGTGCTTTTCGATGAGTAATATTTTGAAAGGGGTCTTTTTTCTGTGCAGTAGGTCTCAACAGTGGGCTGTAAATATTCAGTAAACTATGTTGCAAACAGATGTTCTGTTATCCAGGCTTTGTTCTTCCATTTATAGGGCGCAGGAAGAGTAGATTTAGCATAATTCTTAAGGGCCTGTAGGATTTTAGGGATGGTAAATGAGCACTGGCTTCAATTTAAAGTCACCAGCTGCATTAGCCCCTAAAGAGAGGCAGCCTGTCCTTTGAAGTCTTGAAGCCAGGCATTGACTTCTCTAGCTATAAAAGTCCTAGATGGCATCTTTTTCTAAAAGAATGCTGTTTGATCTACATTGAAAATCTATTGTTTATTGTAGCCTCCTTCATCAATTATCTTAGTTAGATCTTCTGGATAATTTGCTACTGGATAATAGCTTTTACATTACCACTTGCTGCCTAGCCTTGCACTTTATTGTTGTGGAGATGGCTTCTTTGCTTAAACCTTATGAACCAACCTTTGCTAGCTTCACACTCTCCTTCTGCAGCTTCTTTATCCTTGTCAGCCTTCATAGAATTTAAGAGAGTTAGGGCCTTGCTCTGGATTATGCTTTGACTTAAGGGAATGTTGTGGCTACTTTGATCTTCTATCCAGATCACCAAAACTTTCTCCATATCAGCAATAAGGCTGTTTTGCTTTCTTATTCATGTGTGCTGTGAAGTAGCACTTTTAATTTCCTTCAAGAACTTTTCCTTTGCATTCAGACCATGGATAGCTTTTGGACACCAGAGGCCTAGCTTTCTGCCTATCTCATCTTTCACTATGCCTTCTTCACTAAACCTCATTTCTAGCTTTAGATTTAATGTGAGAGACGTGTGACTCTTGCTTTCACTTGAACACTTAGAGGCCATTATAGGATTATTGGCCTGATTTCAATATTGCATCTCAAGGAATAGGTAAGACTGAGGAAAGGGTGAGAGATGTGGGACTGGCCAGTTGGTGGAGGTGTCAGAACACATACAAGATTTATAAAATTTGCTGTCTTACGTTAGTGTGGTTTGTGGCACCCGAAAACAATTACAATAGTAACATCAAAGATCACTGTTTACAGATCACCATAACAAATATGTTTACCAAAATGTGACACAGATCTGAAAATAGCGCTGATAGACTTGCTTCTCTCAGGGTAGCCACAAACCTTCAATTTGTGAAAAACACAGTATCTGCGAAGCATAATAAAATGAGGCATGCCTGTATAGAGTGATAAAATGTAATAATGTACTAAAGTGCAAAGGTATAGAGAATGCAGAGCCAGGAAGTTAAAAATGGAAGAAACAAAAATATAGTGATTTTACCTGGATATGGGTAAAGCATATTTGAGTTGCTTAATTCTTTGAGCATGGATTAAGCACCTTGCAGGTATCAGAGGCAAAGCAGCAGCGTTTAGAGGAACAGAGGACTAAATGAGACATGGTTCTAAGAAAACCAAGATCTGATAGTTCAGTGGTGGTAACACCAAGTGTATTAAAACTTAAAAAGTACCCTAGGTGCTATAATAGAAGTATATAGAGTGCAGAGAGTACACAAGGGAGTGATCAAATTTAAACATCAACAAAGAATCCTTAAATGGGTATGACCTGTCTTATTTTAACAGAATATATGCTTTTAAAAATCAAAGAATATTCATTTGCAGTGAGAGTCTGAGTATACTATACACCAATCAAATGACTGTGGCATTAAGAAGGGCAAGATACAAAACGGCAAGGTACTAAAGGACCAGTCATAGAATTATAACAATGTAGCATAAGCATTTAGAGCAGGAGATGAGGAGCCAGAATGCCCCCTGGATTTCTTTTTCATTGACTATGTTGACAAACTTATTAAACTTCTGTGTGCCTCACTTCCTCGCTATATATGCTTTTGTGCCTCGTAAGATGCTCTTTTGTAAGGCTTGAATTGAGTTGATATTTATATGTAGTCACACAAGAGTGATGGGGTGATCAGAGCTTGGGTTTCTCAAAGAGAAGAGTCACACTAGAACACATATGAGATGGGTTTTGGTGAGGCAGTTTTATTCCAATATTGGATAGTATGGAGAGGGGTAATTTTTTTTTCTTTTTATGTGAAACAAACCATATACAACAAAATATAATGCAAGGGTCCCCAGATAGTTGTCCTTTTACCTTAGCTCTAAGTATTTCCTCGATGAAAAAGGTCAAGATTCACTGCACTGACCAAATGCTGGAGAGACAAAAATTCTTAGTATAAAGGATCTGGCAGTCAAAGTGGACCAGACCTGTATAATGACTATTTACTTAATTTAAATTATTTGAATACGTTTACTACAAAGCTTATCAATGTAAGAATTTTCCATACTGATTTGGGTTTTGCATTGTTCCCTGAACTGTCAGATTGATGACTTAATCAAATATATTAACAAATTCAATACAAGTAAATTTATTGAAGATTTGCTGTTGCATGAAAATTTGCTGTTGCATGAAAATTTCAGTTTAAACTCCAAAACTGAATTTAGTGGTCACAAAATCACTCTATGGAAAGGCCAGGAACGTTGAGATCACCCCGTTCAGAACTTCCCACACATAAAATAAGAGATCAGGGATCCTAATCTCTTAGGATCCTGAGTGTAAGCAGCTGGGTATGTGGAGGGCCATGCTTTTGTATAAGCCATGCTGTTTAGAAAAGGCTCCCCTTCTGGGTGAACAGATTTCTGCATGTGTGTCATCTAGGGCCATTTAGAAAAAATTCTTTTCCCCAGGTGGGCCCAAAAACCTGTCCCAGGAGGCATAGCTTGGCATGTAGGGCAAAAGCCTCCATCTGCCCCATTAGGCTAGCGTGTCTTTGTACATTGCTTGACCTGGACAAATGTCCTTGATGTCCTTGAAAATCCCCTCAGCGGTCAAGAACCAGGGAGAACCCCAAGACTAATTGACTCACATAATCAAAATTGGATTTTAAATCTTGGCTCAGCAAGTTATTAACTGTGCTCTTGTTCAAGTTACTTAACATTTCTGGGTCTCATTTGCCTTTTCCGAAAAAGGGAAATAATAATAGTAACAACTTCATAGGATATTTGAGGTAATGTATGTGAAATATTTAATAAAGTGATTATTACATTTTTAGTGAACTATTAATATTTCTCTGATTTCAGATATGTTAAATAACATGTTGGTGCTTTACTTCTTGAAAGCTTTCAAAAAACTAATCTGTGGAAACTTCTGAGCCCCTCTCCTTCAGGGACTATTTTATTGGCTTTCCCCCCCCACTTTTTCTATAGTTATTCATTTGTATAGATTTTTCTCTTTGAGTCAGCTTTTAAAACTTACAACTAATGTAAAATAGTAACTTCACTGGGTTTTCAATTTTAAGGAATAGGAATGTGAAAACCATTTTCCTATATACAGCTTTTAAAAAATTTCTTTGCATCTGTTTATTTTTATTTCTAACTGTATATTTTTGTTTTCTTCCACTCTTTAATGTTTTCATTTGATTATCTAGAGGTTTGTCTCTGAGATTTTAATCTTAATTGAATAGTACTGGGAAGTGACTGCCAAAGCTACACATTTTATTTTTTGCCAATTCATTGAATTTTGTTTTATATTTATCACATATTTCCATTGGCTTGCTTTATATCGATTTTTTTCATAATCTTAGCATAAATCTGAATTTGGTTTCACTCTTTAGTGAAAAATGTTTTTAAGGCGTAGACTTTTCCTCTGAGTATAGCTTTAAAGCTCAGTGGGCTTTAATAAATGTTTTGTTGACTAGCATTATTTTCTGATTTGAATTTTTTTTTTTTCCATTTGACCCAAAGTTTACTTAGGTGAGGAGTCTCACATCCAGCAATGGCTTATTTGGTTAGTTGAGATCAACACTGGTTCTGAGTGCAAATCAATAAACTGGACAAAATAATTTTTAAAAATCTCTTTGGAAGCCTTAGGAAGTTACCAACACTGTAAGAATATGTTGAACTAAGAAGAGAAGATGAGAAAGGTTAACTCAAACTTTGTGGCTACTTTTACTCCTTAGGGCAAGTGCTGTTTTCAAAAATTAAGTTGATGGCAGAGAACTAAGAAGTTCTTTTAGTGATCTCATATGGCTGGGGAGGAAAGGTTGGGGGTCTGAAAAGGAGGAGGGCCTCTGATAAAAAATATCTGTAGGCTTTTAGTGGAAGCACCAAAAGACTCCAACCTACAAATGAGGGTAAACCAGAAATAAACTAAGCCTCATGAGAAACTGAATCAGTATCTAACCATCTCAGTTGGTTTTGGGATTAAGACTACCTTGCCACCAGAAGAGTTTTAATCCATAAGCAGAAGTCAATCTTCTTTCTAAGAAAATAATACCATTGATCAGTCTTGCCAAGGCTTTCACTTATTATTCAACCTCACTTTTGTGTGCTTAGTTCTGTTTCATTGATTGCTCCCCTTTGTTCCTTATTTTTTCCCTTTGTTTAATATTTTCCCATAACATCTTGAGATGGGTGCTTAGATCATTGATTTTGAGTCTTTCTTCTTTTCTGATGATTGCATATAAGGCTAAAACTTTACATTGAAGCATAATTTCAGCTTAAATTTTCTGAGTGCAAGTTAAGAGTTCACTATATTTGTATATATCTATTAAATCATCTTTATTACTATATAAATGTAAGTCTTTACTATCTTTTTAAACTACTTGATCTGGCCAAGTGCTGAACGGAATGCGAAAATTTGCTCCAAAATAATTCCTTATCTCTATTTCTCTTTTATATATCATGTAGTGTTTTGCCTATATATTCTGCTGTGATATTACTCTTGCCAAAAATTTCTTGGTAGCTGTACCATTTTTGTATATTTTTCTCTTGGTCATGATAAACAAGCCCTTTTTGCCTCATTGAATGTTTTATGCCTTGTCAAAAAGTATCTTGATATGAATATCATGACCCCTGCTTGCTAATATTAAAGCACTTCCTTAATATATTGACCAAGATTGCTATATTTACAAGTCCCAGAAAAAAGTCTAACTAGTTTAAGGTAGCAAGGAAATTGGCTGCCAAAGCGAACTAGTATAATGCACAAGATTAAGGATTTAAAAGAATTTTATACAAGTGTACCTAGGAAACTAAACTAAGGTTCAATTTAGGCTGTATTTCCTTCTATAAAACATCATTCACTCCTTAGCCCTTTTTGGCTTTATTTCTCCTAATTTCAGTGATTTTCCCCATGTGACGAGTAATCTAGGAGACCCAAAATTATCTCTATCATTGACCTCAGAGACAAAGCCTCAAAAATCTAGACTGATAATTACAAAATAGAGCAAGTCTTATCCTGCCTGTATCAAATGTCGCCCCTCTATGCCTCAGGCTTGAGCAGTAGGGTTTGGTGGAAGAAAGATGAGAGAGTTTCCTGTGCACTTAAAGATAAATACAATAGTTCAGAACCCCTGACATATATTTCACCCATATTTCCCTTCAATTTTTTAGTCCTTTGGTTTTAAGTAGGTCTCCTAAGGAAAGCATAAGCTTGGTTTTGTTTATGTAAATAAGGTGAGTTCAAGGATTTCAGGATTGACCAGAAAAAGATTTTACCATAAAATAACAATAGTGTATACATGAGCTTTATTTAGGGACTTTTAGGAAGGTTTGCATAAGAGGGGAATTCCCTCTCAGAAGGGAAACTTCCAGAGGCAGTAGTGTGAGACTGTACCCAAAAGGGGAGCAAGGCTAGGGGACTCTCAGGGTACAGGGAGTGGGAGACAGGGCTATGGGTCTAGGTGACGAAGAGGCAAGCAAGGACTCTGAGTCAGGGAGCTCCAAAGGGCAACAGTATCGGGTCTTTTACATCCCCAGGGTTTGTCTTATATATGTCTAGCAGATGTGTGCAGTTTTTCAGGGTATGCCAAGAAGGCACTAAGTGGTTGCAAACATATATTTGGGCTATGTTTAGAACAAATGAACATGTGGGAATTTGAGTTTGGTGGGCTTTTGGACTAATGGTACCTAATGGTCATGGCCTGCTGTGAAAAACAACATAGGACCATTACGCAGAGGCCATCTTGGGCCCATTTATATAACAGTAACCCAATTGGAAAATCTGTTTATTTTTTCCTTTTTGTTTTAAAAGGTGACTTTATTGTACTCAAGTTTTTACTTTACAAATATACATTGATCTTAATTCTGTCTTTTAATTTTAATTTTGAGTTTTACATTTCTGCTGTTTTTCACTTTTTGCCTTTTCCATATCTTTATTTTCTACTTATACTTCTCTTCCTTTCTCTGTGAAAAAGTATATAGTATAGACTCCATTTTAGATTTTAGTGTGGCTATATTTATCTTTAAATAATATGGTTGAACCTATATTTCTCAATTCATCGATTTCAGAAATAAGCCAATTTCTTTACTGCCACCCATAAAAGATGAAGAAATCATGCTAATTCTAGTTTGCCTTTCTTCCCCATGTTTGTTTAATATTCTTACTGTGCTTTAACAGAGGCCATGAAAGCAAAGATTAAATCTGCACTATTCATAACGGTATCTCCAGTTCCTAGAATATTTCCTAGAACAGAATTAATGTTCAATACATATGTTGCAAAATTACATAAAAGGACATATCTGGAAGGATATATAAGCATATTAGTAAAAGGTATTTCCTCTGGGAAGAAGGGCAATAAATGCCTGGCATATAGTGTGAGAAAATGGGACTACTTTAGTTTGTCTATAAATTTAATTTTTATAATGAAATGGTATTCATGTATGAAAAATTGTCACATCCTCTTTTTACTTAAAAAAACTGCAAAGAATTTACATCATAGTGTGCCTTCACTGTGTATATATAGAAATATCACCTAATATTTTTATATTTGTGTATTAGTCAGCCAAAGGGGTGCGAATGTGAAATACCAAAAATGGGTTGGTCTTTATAAAGGGTATTTATTTGGAGTAGAAGTCCACAGATACCAGGCCATAAAGCATTAAGTTTCTTCTCACCAAAGTTCATTGCCATGTGTTGGGGCAAGACAGCTGCCGACGTTTGCCAGGGTTCAGGCTTCTTGTGTTCCTCTCTTCCCAGGGCTGCGTTTCTCTCCAGGCTTAGCTCTTCTGGTTCCTCTACAAGGTCAGCTGTAGATGATCAGGCAAATAGCTCACTTCTCTTCTCCTGGGGCCTTTTCTCCAACATCAAAACTGCTTCTCAAAAACTGCTTTAACTGTCCTTTGCTTTGCCTTTTATATTCGATTCCCCCACCTACCAAGGGGTGGGGCTCAACGCCCTACTGACATGGCCCAGTCAATGCACTAATCATAACTTAATCATGCCCAGATTAACAGATCAGTTTACAAGCATGATCCAATTATATTTTTGGAATTCATAAATACATCAAATTCCCCAATGGTTACAATTTGTAAATGATGTTTTCTGTCTGGATATTTATAATGTACTTTTGTGTTTTACTTTTTAATGTACAGTAATGTACCCAGGATCTGTAAGTATCTTTGTAGATGACTACATTTTTATTTCTGATACACTGTGAGCCCTATCAGTCTACTGGTATACCATACTTTTCTTTCTAACTGCAATAAATTTTACTTCCATTATATTTTTCATATTTCACTTTTTAAAAACACGTTTTATGTATTAAAATTTTATTGCATGTCTTCATATATCATTCTGAGTTTTTTTTACTTTGCTACTAAATTGAGTTTTCTGATCCTTTTTCATTTTTTTCAAGTATATCCTCTATGACACTAATATTGTTGTCATATTGTAAGTCTGTATTTTTTTGCTTCTAGTGATTTGTTTTATAAATTCCATCTTCTTTTAAAATTCATTTTAGAAAGTAGAAAGGCTAATCTAAAATTGTATTTAATTCATCATAATTCTTTTTGCAAAGCATATTCTTTAAAAGCTTTTGATTCTCATGTCTTTCTCCTTCTGTTTATTGTGTATTTTCTAAAAACATTGTTTATATATTGTACCCACATTTGATCTATTTCTGAGCGTCCTTTATCTTTTAATGGGGATGGTTAATGCAGGCATACCATTCTTTCTGGAATAATATAGCTGTTTTCTCTTTAACTCTCATCTGTATTTGGAGAAATACTCAAGTTTATCCTTTGAGCTGGAGGATAAGAAATTGGTTATCTGATTCTTCAGAATCAGGGATGGTAAGAAAAGGATCAACAGAGTTAAGAAGAGGAAATTGATATTCAATAAATGTTTTCATAAAATCTCATGAACACTCTGCCATTGGCTCATTTGGTACAATGGCAGAATCCTCTTGGAGTTCAACTATGGCCCCACTTTCAATAAAAAAAGTACTATTGAACTAGGCTATCTTGGTGAGGAGGCTGATTCAAACCATACAAAATGGAATTACTGCATGTTTCCTCCTTCATCCCCATCTATGATGCTCATTTGTCACTGATAGTTTAAGATACAATCTTTTAGCTTCTCCAGTGGCTTTTAATCATAGCCTGAGTCATTGACTAACCATTTAAAAAAAAAATTGAGACCTTTTTTCACCCTTTCAAATTACATTTCCAGAGATGCATTCTACTCAAGATAAGATATAATACCACCTATTTTTAGGTATAAATATCAATTTATTTGGCACTTGTTTTATATAAGCTTGTTGTTACTTCCAAAATCATCTTTAAATAAATTTTTTTTAGAGGAAAGCAACATATACACTTTCAGATTTATGGAAGACCCAGTATTTTTTTAGTTTTCATAATTTTAATCAGTTTACAATTATTCTTCCATTAAATTTGACTTAAACATGGCAAGCTTAAAATTAATGGCCTTTATTATATTAGAAAAGCTTTTTTTCATATTATACTTTAGATCATTGTTCCTGCTACATATTGCTTTTTTACTCCCTTATGAAAAATCTTTTATCTGCTTTTGGTTTCTGCTTTCTCGTCTTTCTATCTTTTTGAATTTTTATGCTTGCCACATTCTCATCTCTTTGTCTTTTGAGTATTTTAGGTATTTGGGCATTGCTAACTGTTTTGTTTTGTTTCTCTTTTTTCCTTTTTTGAAATTTTTATTTGGTTTCCAACTATTTTTTCTTTTAGTTAATTTTTTTTTTATTTTTAAAGAACCTTTAGATTACATAAATGTTACATAAAAAATATAGGGGATTCCCATATTCCCCACTCCCCCCACACACACTTTCCCACATTAACAACACCATTAATTAGTGTGGTACATTTATTACAATTGATAAACACAAATAGAAGTATTGCTACTAACTGGGGACTGTGGTTTACATTATAGTTTACACTCTTTCCCGCACAATTTTATAGGTTATGACAAAATATATAATGGTCTGTATCTGTCATTGAAATGTCATGCAGGACAATTCCAATGTCCTGGAAATGTTCCCATATTACACCTATTCTTCCTTCTGCCTCTTCTCAGAACCTCTGGTGGCCACTATCTTTATATAAATTATAAAATTTCTTCCATTGCTAGAATACTAAGTCCATATTAGAATAATAATAAGCCTACTTTAGTCCATTGTTCATTCTTCAATCTTGAGGATTTGGGGATGATGATACCCACTCTGCTTCTGTTTGAGAAAGGGCTGAGGTCCCATGGGGTAATTGGATGGAACTGTCTTGCTTGCAGTTGCAGACACTCTCTGCTCCTTGGGATGGGCATTGTCCATCATCATCTCCTTGTTAACTTGTCCTGGGTGAGTCCAATGAACCGGAGATTAGGTGTTGCAATTCTGCTGAGATTCAGGGCTCAACTGGCACATGAATGGACCAAAGATTTAAGTCTCTGGGACATATATTTATCAAGTAGAGTGCTAATTATAGCTTCAAATAAAAGGGGCAGAAGAGCCGTGTGTAGGGAACCTATAAATGAGTCTAACTCTCTTACACTGGGGACCACAAACTCCAAAGGAATGCCCACTGACAGGGTGCTGAATTCTGAGATGACTGCCCTGCTTATCATGTTTGAATGTCTCTAGAGCCTTCAAGAGCCCCACTATTTGAGGCACTGTTTACTGTGCATAAGATCCAGCTAAGATGTACATAAGTATAACCTCTTATACTTATACTTGGGAATGACCTCCCAACTCACTTTGAAATCTCTTAGCCATAAAAACTCATTTGTATTTAACATTTCCCCCTTTGGGTCTAGGTCTTTTTCCAGATGCATTGCTACTTGGTACTAGGTAATAATCCCTTGTTGCCATGGAGGCTCATCCCCTAGAGTCATGTCCCATGTGGGCATAAGGTAGTGCATTTATATGCTGAGTTTGGCTTAGAGAGAGGCCACATTTGAGCAAAAGGAGGCTATCACAAGGTAATTCTTAGGCAATGTATAATACTAGATTAGGTTTCAATTTGACAAGAAAAGGTTCATAAGTACAATCATCAATATCGAGGATCTGGTGTAATGGTCTGTCTTCCTTCACTAGGCACTGCCCTTGTACTTGGGGAACTTTTGCTGTCCTCTTAGAAAATGTAGCAGAACTCCCAAGGATGGGAATTCAATATTCTTTCAGTTATTGTGTGAATCTCCAGCCACCAAGACAATGCCCCATGAACACTTGAACATGTTCATAAGCCTTAGCGGCATACCCCAGGTGAACCCCTTCCCCTGCATCCTCCATCATGACACCCTGCACCAGTGATCCTCCCCTGTCACTGTTGTGATCTTTCTGCGATCCAACACCTCTCCAAAAATGAAGCCAACAAAATAACCAAATAAAATTAATAAGGAAATGAAATAATAATAATTTTTAAGATAACAATAAAATACAAAATTTTTTTTTTTTAATTTGAAATAAAAATTTTTAGACATTGTGTTTTTCATTACTGTAAGAGCCGTTGTATGTACAGTGACATTTTCTTCTGTATATTCCCCCAGTGTCTTTTTTTTTTCAATTTTCTCTTCAAAGACTCTTTAGACTACAGGAAAGTCACATAGGGAATATACAGGATTCCCATATATCCAACGCCCTTCCCCCTCTCCCCTTTCGCCTCTTAATGATATTTTACATGCAGATTGTACATTTGTTACAACTGATGTACAAGTATTGAAGCTTTGCTACTAACCATGGTCAATGGTTTACATTATGGTTTACATTTTGGACCGTACACTTTTATAGGTTTTGACAAAATTTAAAATGGCCTATATCCATTGTTGCAAGATCATGCTGAACATCTCTAATGCCATAAAACTGCCCATCTCTTCTATTCTTTCATCTCTCTCTCGTCAGAACCTATGGTAACCACTAAATTTCAAGTTTTGAAGAATAAGATTCATAGTTTCTTGCAGTAATTTTGAGGGCTTGACATATTGGTCTGTTTTCTTTTATTGGGCACTGCCTTTGCTCTCAAGGGATTCTTGTTCTTCTAATTGAGAAAATAGCAGTACTCCCCCAAATGAGAGTTTAATATTTTCTTGTTTATTGTGTGGGTCTCTACCCACTGATATAACATACTGTGACAAAATGAACACTTATATATTGAATAGAAGCCTGCCCCAGGTGCTACCTGTTCCATATACCCCCCACATCTGCTATCCTATACCAGTAACCCTGTCCTGCCATATTTGCCAAAAGAACATTCCCAACATTGTAGTTTTAACCACATACCCGTAAACCCCCAGAGTTCACCTCCTCCTTCTCTTGACCCTCCTCCCAGTTCCATGAATAGTCCAACCCAACCCCCCCACCCTACTCCCCCTCATTGACCAGCACTGCTGAACATAATCACATCACTGCACCGTCAAGTCCATCCACTGTACAACTACACCCTTCCATCTAAATATCTTTTGAATTTTAATAGGTGTGTAAGGAATGAATTAATATAGCAGGCCTAAGGTAGTTATCTTTTGAAAGGCTTCTTTGTAAGGTTGGCCCATGGCTGTTCTGGGAAATTAAAAAAAAAAAAAAATCCTTGCATTGATAAAACCATTTTGCTCACAAAGGGCACTGAAAAGGTTTGATTTTTATGACTGGTCCTTGTGACTATGTGATCAGTCCCCACTAAAAGCCTGGACTCTGATTCACAAACAGGCTTCCCTTGGCAGAAACACTGTGCCAATGCTCATGCATCTTCCTGCTGCCTGGACAGCATGCTTGTGTGGCCCTTTCTGAGAGAACATGGGAAACTCCAGGGATCCCTTCAAACTCTGCTAGGTGTATATACTTGCTATGTAGCTATTGTTAATTTTATCTATAAAGTATGACTATATACTGAGTCCTATGAGTCTTTCCAGCAAAGCACCAAACGTGGCTGCTCATGGGCTTCTAACACAATTTAATTCTCACTTTCCCACAATTTTTATTTAATTCTTCCTGTTCTTTTGCATAATATCATAAATCAAGAGCAAGAAACTATTTCTTAAAACATTGGATCTTCTATGTGTGTTTTTAGAAGAAAGTTCAAGTATTCATGAACTTCAAACACTGTTGCTCTCTTCTTAGTGGTGATTTAATTTTGTTGCTTTGTGTGGGTTTTTTTTTGTTTTGTTTTGTTTTGCCAGTTTCCTTTGCTATTGTTCTCTTCCTGTTCATCATAAGAAAGGGAGATATGCATTAAAATTGAATAAAGGAACAGATGTTATGACAATTGAGGATATTGATAAATATGAACAACTAGTATGCTTGTTCTAAGACAAGGCCTTAAGGTTTCTAGTGCTTTTCCCTTCTTACTATTGGAACCCTGCCCCTCCTAGGAGAACACACCTAGACTATCCATCTAGAAGATGAAAACTGATCAGAGATAAATCATCCCAGCTGAAACTCACTGTCCATAGAGTTGTGAGAGAGTCCAAACAATGAGAGGAGAGCCAGCCCAGATCAGCAGAACCACTTAAGTATTTTTTCCTTTTCCCTTTTTCTTTCTTTTCTTTCTTTCTTTCTATATATATAGTTTTCTTTTTTTTTCTTTTTTGGTTTTCATTTATTTTTTTTTAATTTTTACTTATGTATTTTTATTTCATGTATTTTTTAATTGGCTGCTTTTTTAAACCACTGAATTTGGATGACATATTACACAGCAATAACTATCTGATATAGTTAGGAAAGGTATCAAGAATAGCACAATACCCTGCTAGATTAACAGTTTTTTGAATTGTAAGTTGAAGAATCTACCTAGAATCATGTTTTGACTTTAGGGTATTTAAAAAGAACTGAAGAGTAGTTATCAATATACCATTCCAGGAATAAATATCCAAAGAGTCTTTGGTGGTATTAACCTTACATACCACCAATCCCCATGTTCTCTTTATAATGGGTTCAACTGGTCTAATTATTCCCAGTAATTCAACTTCTGAATTAAGCAACATATGTGACTATATTTGCACAGAATTCCTTTGAAATGTTTAGACTTGAGATATAAATACTGAAGTTGAAATCACATAATTAAAGCCATGGGGAAAAGAACGGAAGGAGAGCTATTCCCTTTGACAGACAGGATTTTCATATGTTCCTCAGCATGGTGAAACAACATGGAATACTGCTGTAAACACTTTTTTTGTTATGAGAGTTACTACAAGACACTACTGTAAGAAAGCAAGTAACAATAAAAACATGGCGATCTGAGTACTATAAGATTTAACCTCTCTGAGATTAGGCATGTCTCATTGCCTAATCGGAGCCTGTTTTTTCATCACGTTAACATCTCCAAACCCTATCCTTTAACATTTAGGATGTCTTTGTATGTAATAATAATAACTCAAATTTGCTTTAAGACGAGAAAGATCAGATTCTGATTCTGCTTTTAAATCTATTGTCTCTATTTACCTCTGTGTATTGGCTTCATCCTCACTTGGTGGAAAATAGCTGCAGCCATTTGGGACCTCATTTCCAGCTATTAGGGCCATTTGGGTCCACACTTTGGGGGGGGGTGTAGAGAGAGAGAGAATGTTTCAATCCCAGCATTCCAGTCAAGCATCCGGAGTTAACCTGATTAGGATGGTTGGCTCATAATGCTATTCTTGAACTAGTGACTTTAGCAGTGATTGATTGACTGAAGCCATCCAAAGTCCACAACTTGGGTCAGTTCCTTTTAAGTTAAATGGTTTCTGCAGGAGGGGTGAAAATCTGAATGAAGTCAAGTTTCTGTTATGATAAAGGAAGGAAAAAGAGGTGCTGGGTAGCAAACTGTAATGCACACTATGTGGTTTATATAACTAGCAATCCATTTTTCTTTCAATATATCTGTGATTGTTTACTAAGAAGTATTATAAATTATATCATTCATTTTCTCATATTGTGTTTTTTAGCTATTTCATGGAATTATACCACCACAGAATATTTGGTAGTACTGGAAAGAGTTGAATGTACCAGAAGTGTATTGTTGACTTTGAAAAGTGACTGTCTTTAAAGGATTTCTTAAGCAATGGGAGACTATAATACTTAAGTTGACACTGACACTGGGTTTATAGGAGATAAGAAAAGTTGTTCGGTACCGTCAAATCCTGATCATTTTTCCATTCCTCTTTTCCTAAAAAAAAAAAGAAAAGACTAGAAAGGATAGCTGTAAAAAGGACAAGTGAATAAGGACTAGGAAATTGGTAGAGAAAATTTCATCAATTGAATAGCACATGTTTAAAGTGTGGACCAATGTTAATAGCAACAGAATAATTTTCTTATTCCTTTTATCCTCCAGTTACATTGCAGGAAATAATTTATGAGGTAGGCCTGATGATACCCATTTTACAGATGACAAATTTGAGACTCAGGCAGGTTAAGAAATTTCCCATTGACCTGAAGAGGTTAAGTTATTCTGGGAAATATAGTAGGTGTAGGAGACACCATCCTTACTCTTTCTACTCTTCATATCAGCAAACTTTAAAACTGAATACATCCCAAAAAAGCAAAGAATATGTAAAACTGCAAGCAAAACAGTTCCTTCCATATGCCCCATGAGGTTTAAGACCTCTCAGTCTGAAACAGGAAAGGCATCACCATCCCAAAATCCTCAAGACTGTGGAATGAGCAAACATAAGGGGAGAATGCAATAATGGACCAAAATATACATATTATTATTATTGTAATGGAAGAACTTGTAACAATGATATAAAGATAGTGATTACCATAGGTTTTTACTGGAGTGGGAAGAAAGAATTGGTAGAACATAGGGCATTTTTTGGGCATTGAAATTGTTCTGCATGATATTACAATGACAGATATAGGCCATTGTACATTTTGTCAAATGTACAATTTTATGTACTATAAAATTGTATGGTGCAAAGTGTAAACCATAATGTAAACTATTGGTCATGGTTAGTAGCAATGCTTCAATATTTGTTCATTAATTGTGACAAATGTACCACACTCATGTAAGATGTTATTAATAGGGGAAAATGTGAGTGGGGGAGGGGTAGGGTATATGGGAATCCTCTAGACTTTCGATATAACTTTTCTGTAAACTAAAACTTTAAAAATAAAGTTTAAAAAAGAACTGAATACTAAGTCCACATCAAAACTTATATATATTATAACAAATGAATAAAATTTAAGGAACCTTCAGAGAACAGGCCTACAGGATCCTCAAAATATGTTATTGATGGTGAAAATGTTCAAAAAAAGTATATATACAGTGGATATATTTCATGGAAGAAGAATAATTGTTTGCACTGGAACATAATACAATAGTGTGTCCATGAGGCCATTTTTATTTAGTTCCAGTATCTTTTCCCAAATATTTAGAATTTAGTCATAATACCAATGATTTCCCACTATTCTAGCAGTATAACCAGACAAGAAAATCTAAAAGGAACTTGATATTTCAAGGTCGATGATTAAAATTCCCTTAGGAGGGCAACGGATGTGGCTCAAGCAGTTGAGCATCCACCCCCAACATGGGAGGTCCCAGGTTTGGTTCCTGGTGCCTCCTAAAGAAAAAACCGACAATTAACAGACAACAAGCAAGAGCAAAAAAAAAAAAAAAAAAAAACCCGAGCAGACAGGTGCAAAAAATGTGCAAAAACAACAAGCAAAAACAATGAGCAAACAGACAGGGGAACCAACTGGGGGGAGGAGGGGGATTCCCTTGGGAGTTCTTTCTAATATGTAGCTATGATTGGATCTTCTGAATATACAAATAGCATATGATAAAGAGAGGTAATAGGAGAAGATGGAGGGTAATGCATCAAGATAATCTTGGTCTTTTTCTGAAAAAGAGAAAAAAAAAGGAATAATATAGATAGTAGTACAATTGTCTTGATAACACATCATGAACTTATCGCTATGTTTTTCCCTCCAAATAAAGTATTAAAATTTCATTTGCAACCTGTGTAAAAAGCGTGAATGAAAAATAGATTTAGTAAATCTAGGTTACCATTTCCTTGTCAGTTATATAATTTGGAAAAAGTTCCTTATTTTTATGGATTCACCAATTAGCATTCTTTTTTTAAAAATTTTATTCCATTTATTTGAAATTTCTAGTACACATACATCTAGAGAGTTGGGAAATAATTTAGTGTTTGCTTTGGATTTTGTTGTGAGAGGGAATATGGGTATGAATTGTGACAAGTCCGGAGTTTCTTTTTGAGGTAATAAAAATTTCTAAAATTAACTGTGGTAATACTTGCACAGATGAGTGAATATAATAAACAAATTTAATTTTTTAAAATGGTGGATTGTATGACATATGAACATACATCAATAACACTATTACAAAAGACAACTTTTATTGATACAGGAACTTGTAAATGAAGCTTCATTTCATCTTCATCTGTAACAGCCAAAAATTGGGCATAAATATCCGTCAATGAGCATCAGGATGAATGAATTGTGGCAAAGCTACTCATAAAACTCAACAACCATATATTGATACACACAATAGCATGGATAAATATCAAAATAATTATGCTGAGATAAAAAAGACAGTACAAAGTATACCATTCAGTTTTTATTAAATCCTAGAAAATGCAAAGCAATCTAGAATGTCATTAACTAGATGAAGGATTCCTTGGGGATGGGGAGGAACAAGAAAGGCAAAAGGGACTCAACAGGAAACTTTTGAAGGTGATGAATATAGACATTATTTTGATTTTTATGATGGTTTCAAGGATGAATACATATAAAGGGTACATTTTATATGAAATTTATTATATGTCAGTTGTTCATCAATAAAGCTGGTTTAAAGAAGAAGTAGAAGTGCCTTACTGAGTCAAAATAAGCTAAACAGTCAAGTAAGAAGAAGGTACCATATATTCTATAGTTGTATATTACAAAGGACCACCTTCCATCAAGTGGTAGAATCTTATATCCAATCCTATCAATCCAGTATGACTTTGTGACTTAGTTAACCAAAAATATGTGGTACATAGTAGATCATCTGAGCCAAGACCTTAAGGGATCCTGTAGCATCTGTTCTTTTTTTTTGGTCTTATTATTTTTTTATATATTTATTTTTTCTAAAAGATACTTAGATTACATAAAATGTTACATAAAAAAATATAAGGGATTCCCAAAAGCCCCACTTGCCCTACCTCCCACTTTTCTCCATATTAACAACTTCTTTCATTAGTGTGGTACATTCATTGCAATTGAACCCATTTTGGAGCATTGCCACAAAGCACAGATTATAGTTCACATTGTAGTTTATACTCTCTCCCACTCAATTCTGTAGGTTAAGGCAGGATATATAATGGCCTGTATCTGTCATTGCAATGTCATTCAGGACAATTCCAAGTTCCGAAAATGCCCCCATATTACACTTCTTTTTCCCTGTCCCTGCCTTCTGCACCTTCAGTGGCCACTGTCTCCACATCAATGATATAATTTCTTCCATTGCTAGAATCACAATAAGTCTATAGTAGAATACCAGTAACTCCACTCTAGTCCATATTTTATTCCCCAATCCTGAGAATTCTGGGATTAGCATTTTTTTTTGTCATCAACAAACATTATGTACACTATGTTACCAGAGGTGGTTGAACAAATGTTCTTAGATTGTACCTTGGTTCACAGTTATGAAGTCTATGGACTATGCCTGTGCAAGGCAAATAGCACATTACCAGGCATACACACACACTTAAGGATCATAATATATTCCTGTTGATTGGTTCAAATATTTTTACTTTGCCATTTATTTACCTCAAATCTGAACACTCCATCCCCATCCACATGACAAATGCATTTATTTTAAATGTATGTAAACCACCAACAATAAATGGAACATATGGTATTTCTGGCCAAATGATGATCGTCAGGCTATTACAACCATCTAGAATTCATTCATAAACCTCTTTAGCATAGAGACTTATTTTATCACCAGATCTCACAAATATATGACACTGAATCTCATATATGGCAACACTCAATTGGGTGGTTTGAAATCATTTGAATTGAATTTCTTAGATTTTGAGAAACCAAAAGACATGTTTATAAGGTTTGTGTTCACTCATTAATGCCAATTTCTTACTGAACAGCACAACTTATATATTCAGATGCCTTGAATTCCACATGTATAACCTCAAACTCAATATGTCTAAAACCAAAGTATTTTATTTTTCCCACATCCAAAGCAGCAACCCGTTAGGAAGGCATCTCTCTTTCTGCCAGTAAATCTCATCAGTTGTCTATTTTCCTAAGTTTTTTAAATCCTGGTATAACATTCTTTATAGCAACCTACCCTTCCATTTTTTTTCCTTTCAATTCCTCCTTCTATTGGAGTCAAGTCTTCCTCTTTTGATAAAGACTCTCTACTCCTTCATATGTTCTTGCACCCCACTCCTTCCTAACAGCCTAATTTACGCCCATAATATGTGTCTCATTCATTCATTTATTCATTAATTCAACAAATATTTGATTACTATAAATAAAAATGATAGATTATAATAGCCTGGGTGGTCAGGGGAGACATGTAAGAGATAACAGTAGAGCTGATATTTGAAGAAAGAATAGGAAATAAGGAGAAGAAAAATAGTATTATCTCTGAACCCAGGATTGAAAGGAAACTTTGAGTAACTCTATGAAGTTTAGCATGGATGCTGTGCAAACAACAAAAGGGAGAATGAGGCTGCAGAAGAAAGAATGTCTGCATCAAGATTTCCCCTTGCCTTCCAGATAAAGGCCAAGTTTCTTAAACTAGCAAAAATGCTTCCTTAGTATTTAGCCTATATATTACCTTTTTGACTGTTCTATTCCAACCAATATAGCAGTTTAGTGAAAGTAATGAGGTATCTAAAAACTTGGATTTGATTGTAATTTTAGTACTTACTGTGTAATTTGGAGCAGGGTAATTTAACTCTTTGAAACCCAGCAAGTTACTTTCTAGCTGATCCTAAATTACAAATGGAATTAATACCTTCCATGTAAGATGTGAGTATGGAATATTATATATAAGATGTCTCACTTCTGGAATTTAACTTGAGATTAAAATGATCATCAATAGTCCTTAAGCTCCTACTATAGATGCTTCTGAAAAGGAATTAATTTCCTTCTCAATGAATTCTTTAGCTTAGCCCTAAACAGTTCCAAAAGGAAGCAATTCTACAACACTTGTCATCAATATTTAGATATAAAATAGCCATATAGGGCAATGAGTTTATTAAAATATGATACTTCACACCATAGTTTTTCCATAACTCCTAAGTTTACATTTAAAATTCCCTGAACAATCAGAATAATTAGCTTGAAACCAAAAATTGAGTAATTTTGTCATTTTAATAATTTTACTGAATATCAGTTGGCTACAAGTAATAACTACATATGCAATTCTCTTTGTACTCATAGAAGGGACTAACATGAAAACCACTTGATAAACCATTTATTTAAAACATTCAAAGCATGTGGTAAAAAGTTGAAAAGTATAATTAATGTTGCAGTTTGAAGGCTAGGATGGAGAGGGAGCAGTGTCATAAAGAAAGGCCTGCCCTCTGCCAAGTTGTTTGACAGGGCAGCATTACCTCAACGAAGCCATCAGGTCCAAATCCTGTTCTCTCCAAGCAAGGCCTAGAAACATAGAATAATGAGAACACAATCTCCAAACAACTGCAGCAAACAAAAAACTTGAATAAACACAAAACAGAATCTAAATCTGGTCATTTACAATTTGAATATCTTTCCAGTGGCTAGGTTATTTACAAGTTGCTTTTCCAGGCATGTATTCCGGGGCTGTCATATTTGTAAAGACAGAGTTCCAGATTCCTGAAATCTGAGCAAAGGAAATGTTAGAACAGTCAATTGTTAATGACAGTAATGAAAATTAGGCATTATCGCCTGTTCATAGCTCTGTACTTGAAATATGCACAAGCCAGAGATTGAACAGGAATTTATCTGGATAATTCCTAATTGACACAACAAAAACAGGGATCATGTCTCAATCATCATTTTGTCCCTGACACAAAACTAGCACTCACAATATTTTATATTCTTTATCTACTATATATTCCAAAATGACAAATTACCCTTTGTGGCAGATGTCGTCTTTTTACACACACACACACATACACACACACACACTCTTTCATTAAATCTAGCAATTTGGATATTTCTAGTAGCATTACCTGCTATAACAGATAAACCTACAAATTTCAGTGGCATAACACAATAAAAGATCCTTTCTCACTCATAACCATCCAGTGTAGGTCATCCTCATTAGACAGGTCTCCTACTGTCTAGTGGTGATTAGAAACCCCAGGCTTGTTCTCTCTCCTAGCTCTATCATCCTTAACATGTAACTTCCAAGATTGTCCTGGAACCATCTCCTTTCCAGAGAGTCCAAAAAAGAACAACATGGAAGATCCCATATAAGAATTTTTGGACAGGCCTTGGATATATCATACATAATCTGTACCTCGGTTTCATTGTTCAGAATCAAACCACATGGCTACATCTACCTGGTTGCAAAGATGTTAGGTAAATTAATCTGTGTATACAGGACATCCAGCCAATATGTCACAATCTACAATTAATTTCTTTCATTTTCTTTCTACCTGTGTTGCATTATTTTTCTTATGATGATTTCCCCCCCATCTTATTGGTTCAGAATTTGGGTTAGGGACTAAACACAGTAAGTACTCAATGGGGGAAAAAAAAAAGCCAGCCATTAGAGTTGTGATACTAATTTGCCCCCATTTCCTTTAAATGAAAGTTTTGATGTTTATCTGTGCTCATTTATATTCTTTGAGCTTGACTTATCTACTCTTGTCACCTTTATATGTCACCTGCCTTCTGTTTACTAGTATTTTCCCAGATATGGCTTGCTCCATTGCATTCAGGTCTCTCAGGACATGGTGTCACCTTCATAAAGCTATCCAGATTTTCTAAACCAAAATAATTACTGCTACCTATCCCTATCACACTCTATGCCCTTACCCAATTTAACTTTTAAATACTAGCATTCTTCACTAAATAACTTGCATCACTTATTTATTTGGTAGTTTATTTTCTTTTATTACTTGTCTCCCAAGTTATGAGAACATAACTTGGTCTTATTGGTCTTATTCATTTGTGAATATCCTCAGACTTAAAACAGTGCATGTATCAGATGCTCAATGTATATTTTTAATTATTCTGCCTCATAATAAGGTAGGTTTAATGGAATAACTGGAATAAATTGTAAAAAAGAAACTATGGATATGATTAAAGCTTTGAAAAAGATAAAAGCCAAAGGCAGAAAAAAACAATAGCATGAGGACTTTTTTCCCTCAAGGCAGTGATTTATTAAGTGAAATATTTTATTTTTATTTTTAAAACATAGATTTTGTGATATATAAGGATATACCATAGAATCATGAAGCTGAAGTCTCTGGTATCACCAAGTCCTCTCCCATTTGAGTACAAACATACTTTGATTACTATTGCAAATTGAAATGAAAATAATAGTTCCATGAAAATCCAGTAAGGAACTTTAGGAAATAGGTGAAGATGATAGTCTGACTTTCCAAAAAAATTATTTAAAATCCTGTTATTTGCTTCTATACTACACATTTAAGTCATAAGGATAGAAAATAGGCAAGCTATATTTGAAAAATAACTATCTTCAATGACTTACTATAATATATACTTAAATATCTTTTAAAAAAATTGTTCTGATATCATATTATTGGGCTGAATAATCCCTTTAATATTAACTGACCTTTACTCTTGACAAAGATTTATTTGCACTGGTATTCAGAAAAAATTGCTTAACTTGGAAATAGTGGAAGAAGAAGAGCCCAGGGTTTATTTCCTGATCTGCAATTTACTAGTTGTAAAACCTTGTACAAATGATTAACCCAAAATCTCCCGGCCACCATTTTTCTCTTCTGTAAAATAATAGTACTTAACAGTTTATTGTGAGGATGGATAAAAAAGCGTATGAAAAGTATGGATGAAAATGTCCTCTATAAATAACAGCAAACTTCTTTTCCTTCACGCTATTACCAATAGTCATGTGAGATTCTGATCACATAGCAAATGCTCCTTTTCCATTTCTCTGTAGTACTTTTCTTAATGTCATTGTGCTTTGTAGGTTTTTTAAATGCACTGTGGCATTTTTTAAAAGATGATGCAAACATGCAAAATGGCATTGGAGCTATAAGAGATTTTTTATTGCACTCTAAAATTGCAAAGTCATTAGCACATTAATATTTCTAAAAAATACTTTTATTTTCAGTTTCAGATACCCATTTTAATAATGCAAGAGAGGCTTCTCACAATACCTACTTTCCAAGTCTATTACTCTTGGGAGAAAGAAATGAGATAAGGCATTAATTTGCCTCCTATGGGGCAGACTAAATTGGTTCACTTTATTTCTTATCCCATTATTGACATCTTTTGTTAAATAGCATTATTTTTCATGTAAATCCAAACTACTTGACTGAAATTACACTGAAGTCATCCTGAAGAAATTATAATTATAGCCATTTCCTTAAGATTTTAATTACTTTTATGGAACTGATACTACATTAACTTTAGTCAAGATTTTGAATACTAAAGAAATACTAAAAATATCTTTTTGAGACTACTACATTTTTCTCCAATGCATGTACACCTCACCTAATAGCTTCATCAGTTAAGCCAAAGTGTAGTAATAAATTATAAGACATTGAAGATAGCATCAAGGCTTGTACGTGCAGAGGAGGAGGCAGGGAAAGGGAATGTAATATGTAGATTGTCATTTGAATTAGGATAAAAATAGAAGGAATATATTTTCCTAATGTTTCTGTGTCAAAGTGCTAAAGAGTGAATATAAGATAAAAGCATGCTCGTAAATTTGAATGGAAGTCTAAGACGACGACAGCTATGGATCACTGAGGAAACATTATACATACTGGGAAATTTACTCTAGATACATAAAGTCAGAGGTCCAATGAATGCATGAATTTGAGTTTGCTTTGTTTTTGTGACCTTCATATTTGAATCATATGCATTAGTTAACTCTTCACATTGAAGGGGAATTAACCATTGTGCTATTATGAAAATATAATCTAGTTTGACCCATTTTATTCAATTTCGAAAAAGACTTTAAGGGCCAGTTACTCTTTTCCCCAATTGCTTTAGCGCAGAACATATGGGGGAAGAAAGATATCTAAGACATCTGAGAAGGTAGCATTGGAGTAGAGAAGATGAGATATAGTCACAAATAATTGATACAAACTATGAAATAAGTGCCATAATAAAGGGTGAAATCTAGTACTTTGCAGGCACAAAAGAGCAAGTGATCGTGGGCTGGGAATAGTTGAAACAAATCTAGGGAGTCATATGACAAATGACCTAGGATGTGAGACACATGTAGGATTTGAGTGGCAGGGATAGTGTGAAAGAGGAAAATATAAGTATTATATTTTAATATAAGATATAAGAATAGCAAGTTTTGGAAATCCTCTACTTCATACAGAGAGCTTCCTGAAAACTTCTCTAAAAATCAAATGTATATAAACAAGAATTACAAATAAGGAAGATACTGTAATATGGTATATATTGTATTTACCATCTATTTTTACAAAATAATTCTTAGCAACTTTTAAAATAGTATGACTAAACTTAAGCAATAGGGACAGTAATCAGAAACCATATCCACTGGTTAGATTCATAGGAAGCCTCTGTTAACCACCCCAGAATGGGGACAGTCTCTTCTACCTGCATGAAGGAATGAATGTCCACATTGCCTAAGCATCTTGAGGAATCCACGTCCTTAGGGAGGATCCTTTTTATACCCTTTCCTTCTTGCCGGGCCTAATGGGATATGCTTTCCTTGAAGCAAGAGTCTATCCCGAGTGTTGCTGGAAGATGGGAGGATGGAGAATCATAGAACACGTGTGATGAGAACGAAAAGGAAGAGGTAAAGGAGAGAGGATGGGAAATGCAAACACTTCCAATTCTGAATCAAGCTTTCCCATCCTTCTCAAAGGCAAAATAAACTTCACTTCAATATTCGATAATTGCAAGCAAATTTGAGTGTGTGTGTGTGTCATAGGGTAGCTTCTTTATCTGTACAAGCACAGATGTCACAAATGGCTGGGTGTTCTGGAAGGGTTTAGAATTACGTGAAAGATTAGATAGATAGATAGATAGATAGATAGATAGATAGATAGATAGATAGATAGATAGATAGATAGATAGATAAACTTAGATAGAACCTGTACTTTCCAGTGTGCTTTTCTTGCCAATATTTTTTATTATATCAGTCTGGTCTATTGCATTCCTTTAGTAACTTTTCTTATCCTAGAAAACACTTGTGTTTGAGACCACTGAAATAAACAGTTCAATATTAGGCCCCAAATTCCTAACTTGTAAACCTATCTGTGGTCCCCCAGATAAGCTGTACATACCCCAGAAAAGTATGTTCTTAAAGTTAATTCATTCCTGTGGGTATGGACCCATTGTAATTAGGACCTTTTGACAAGAAGGATCTTAAGACGTGACCCACCACATTCAGTGTAAGTCTTAATCCTCTTACTGAAGTTCTTTGTAAGAGAATGAAATTCAGACAGAGCACCCCAGAAGCAAGAATCTGGAAGCAGCAAAACCCAGAAGAAAAGGGGGAGAGCATCAGATGCTGCCATGTGCCTTGCCATGTGACAGAAGTCCAGGATGGGGATAAGGTTGTCTTGATGATGCTGTGATTTGGACATTTTCACAGCCTCAGAACTGTAAGCTTGCAAGCTAATAAATTCCCATAGTAAAAGCCAATTTATTTCATGGTGTCTACTTGGAGCAGCTTAGCACACCAGAACCTTATCTAACCGGTTGACTTAACTTCTTGACCACTATATGCAGCTCCTGAAAGCCGTAAATATTCTAATTTGTTCTTGTTTTTCTTTTATTTTCATTTTCTTTGTAAAAGAAATGAAACTTAACAGGTACTCCACACAAATATGCTACTACAGAGGATATTGGAGTACAGAGTTTGCAGGAGGAAAATCTCTATACTTGCATGCTGTAGCAGTTTGATATTGTTTATGAATTCCAAAAATAGATATTGGATTAGGTTTGTAAACTGGTCTGTTCCTCTGTGCATATTATATTGTATTAAATTCAGAGGTTTCACTTTTACTTGATCAAATTACGATTAAAGCTTTAATTGGCCATGGCAATAGGACGTCGAGTTCCCGCCCCCTTGGTGGGCAGGGACTCACAGAGAAAACAACATGGCAGAGGAGAGAGCTTGAGTTTTGATGCTGGCCCCCCGGAAATAAATATACAGGAGAACACAGAGGAGTAGAGATAGCTCCATAGACACGGCAGAGGCCCCAGAAGAGAGAGAGCCTGATAGTCTACAGCTGACCTTGCGGAGAGAACAGAACAGCTCAGCCCAGGGAGAAGCAAGCCCCAGAAGAGAGACAAGACTTATTCGAGTCTACAGCTGGAACCACGGAGCCTTAAGAGGAGGAAGGCTGAATGCTGTGGACATCAGCAGCCATCTTGCTCCAACACATGGCAACACACTTTGGTGAGGGAAGTAACTTAGGCTTTATGTCCTAGTAACTATGCTTCTACCCCAAATAAATACCCTTTATAAAAGGCAACAGATTTCTGGTGTTTTGCATCAGCACCCCTTTAGCTAATATACATGCTCTTGAAAATATTTTGCATATCCAGAGAAAAAGATCCTTTAGAATTAGAAAAACAAGAGAAAAAAAAGAAATATAGGCAATCAAACCAACAAGAACCTGACAGGTAGTACCTGTTTTTAATGAATCAGTATTGATTAGCTGATGAACAAAAAACTGGCATTAACTTTAAAGGTGTTTAGGGCTAAATACATTTTTACTTTTAATGCAAAAAAGTCATAATTGTACAAAAGTCAGTATATGAAAGTCAAAGACCACTTATCAACCAATTTGATTAAAGTGTCACCTTGAATGGGACATTCTGGAACATCAAGCTGGAAGAATGGGATGGGAGCAGTTAGGGGAGACCTTGAACACATAGATATTTTCAGTAAGCAGCAAAAAGTAGAGGAAAGTAGAAAACTAGTGCTGATGGAATACTTCCAGAATGGCAACCACTTCCCTTTCTGCTTATTTAAGTCTCATAAGAAAAATATGAAACTGGTGTTATCCTGTTTCACAACTAAGAAATCAGAGGCAAAGAAAAGTTAAGCAACTTATCTAGGGATGTATAACTAGCAAGTGGCTGAGTCAGGATTTGTCCCCAAGGCAATTTGTCTTTAAATCCCCAAATTCTTCCCACATTGGTGAACCTATATTTACATGATCCAATTCTTTCCCCTACACCCTACACACATGGATTAGTGCCTATGAGTCTGCCTTACCTTCGTTTAATTGAACCACACATTTCTTCTAACTCTAACCTGACCAAATGGAATCTTATATATCCACGTAACTCACTTGTTTCTTTACCTTATCAGTAAAGGATCTGGAGTCTTCAAATATAACTGGGGAAGTGTTTATAGTGATTTATCTTAAATCACAAATTTCAGATTCATGCAACTCGTCTTTGTACATTGGGTTCCCTCCATATTTAAGGTCATTTTACTGCTTTCAGTTTGTCTACTCTTCATTAGTACACTGCATATTTTGAGTAATAGACTCACTATTGATTGTGCTTGTGGGTTTTAGGGCTGGTCCTAAAAATTATGCATCAATATCTTCCATACCATTTTCCGCTTCAGTGTGATTTGGCTTTATGCACTTTAGTATAAACAGCCACAGGCTGGCTATAAATCATTCTACCTATCTTCCTACTGACAGTCTACAACCAGGTTGGTAGATTTCCCCAAGGAAAAGGAAAGCAGGGCAAGTACTGGTCACGATATGCATTCCAACTATAAGTGCTTACAGCTGGAATGTGCCTGCCTTTTAAGGAACAGAAGGAAATGTCCACAGAGAGCTATTTTAAAAGATGCAATTCAATTTTAAATGTATCCATGCATTTCTGTTTAGAGACTTTAAATTACCATTTAAAGCCAACATAGATATTTTATTAATGGCATTGAGATCATCAGCATTTGAGTGTTTAAAGATCAGCTCAAGAATGTTTAAGCAAAGGAGCAGTATATATCATTGTAGTTGTGTGTGAATATGATTATACATGCCTATCACGTCTCACTTGCTGAGAGTATAGTATATATTTATCAGCCCACTATGAATGCAAGGCATAATGATAAAAAAACGATTATTAAAATTATGTTAATAAACATTATGCTAAACAAATGCTCCATCCTTCAGCTAAGCTAAACATTAAAATTGTACAGAGCTTTTGATTTCTCTTAAGTATTTTCACATCGCTATGACAAGCACTCTTTGTTTTAAAGGTGTAGTGTGTACTTAAAGCCATTTATAATTATTTTTTGGTCATACTGATGACACACATTTTTAAATATTAGGGGTACGATATCTCCTGTAATAACATTATCTTCTGAAGATTCTAATGAGTCAAAGAAAGATCAACTGATTTTACTATAGTCATATTCTAAGCAATCTATCCCTGACTACATAATCTATTGTAGTATATATATATATGCTATGTACCTGTACCGTCTATTAAATATGTCAATACTAAGGCATTCCAGAACATCAATATGAAGAGAAAAATGCAGTGTTTACAGAGATAAATGTATGGTAAACTGAGCCAGACTGCCTTGCTTCAAATTTCTGCTGTGATACTTACTATCTAAAGTAAGGTAAATAACTTTTTCATTGAGTATTAGTTTCCTTATTTTTAAAATAAGGATAAAAATTATACCTAAGTGGATGACTGAAGATCTCACATAGAAATGTAAAGAACTTAGCACCGGCACATATAGAGTGTGCAATGAATGCTTTACCCTCTATGTATTTCCATTTTGTATTTGTAGAGAATTAAAAATAGTCATTTATTTCTTGTTTAGTTTAGGTAGGATATATTTTCAAATAATATTTAATGAGAGCTTTTGACTGTCAAAGGCTATCATGTGGATACTTAGTATCAAAGTTGCCCAGATTACTGTGTCTCTCAAAGGCAGACAGTACATCTGTCAGCAGTAGCATTCAGAAAATAGTGACCCAGAGGCTTTTTAAGCTGTGTGTGTGTGAACCTGCCCTTCCCATGAAGAGAAACATTGGGCAAGATGCCAAAGGAAGGTCCCCAAGGCTATTAGCTGCTTTTGCATCCAACTCTAGCTGTCTGGGAAGTCAAATGTATTCAGCTTGCTTGGCCATATACCATTTAATGCAAAGAGCATGATGCTTCTTTATAATCAAACCAGTCTTCCATATTTCAAACTAGCTCTACCTTCTAACAAGGAAGCTTATTATTCACAGAAGAAAGTTTTGGATTACTTTATAGTTATTCATGTCCTTTATCAATAAAGTAAACCTATTGGACTTAAAGATCATTTATCTGTAATTTCCTTGTACATGCACAGTTATACCTAGTGATTCATAATAGGGTGGATATTTGAGTCCCTACATATAATTTAAGTTACAATGATTATAGCAAGCACAGGAGACCTGCTCATAAGTGCTTGGTAAAGTCATCAGACTCTTGTTAAATATGACTGGAATATTCTATAAAAGTAACAGAGTAGAAAGCAATGCACGCTATATAAGTAAAGCAATAGTCATATTTATTAAATTGCTCTCATTTAAAGGAGGCATTATTAAAATGTATAGTTTAGTCAAGTGTTTCTTTACAGCTTCTGGTGAAATTCAATTCAATTTAAATACTCATTGCATGCTCACTACATATGAAGCACTGTGTAAGGCACATAGGGTTCCTTATCTATAAACTTTGAGAGAAAACTTCAAAAATTGTCATCCTCTGTGTACAGGAGAAGAGATACGATCAAGGCCACAGAGCATAGTGGGTATTAGAAGGAATAGTTGAAACCTAGGTAGTTTGGGTTTCAGAACAGGTGCCTTTTAAAAAAAAATTAGTGAACTCTTTTATAAACACATTTCACAGGGAAAATAATACATATATAGAGCTACGACTGGCATTAGGATGGGGTTTGCATCCTGAACACAGGTAACCAGAACTGCCCCATCAGGATGGCTGGCTGGCCTTGGCCACCTGCCCCTCTCTGTACTCTCTCTGCCTGAGGTTGCTCACCTGCTGTCCCTACAATGCAGTACCTCAACTTGTTACCACAGATCATTATGTTCCAACATCTTATCCCCCAAAGAGAACAGCTTCCTGGCTACTCCCTACAGGCTTGCTTCTCTGCAGTACGTCCTTCCCCTGCCCCTCCTCCTGGTCTGGGTTGGCCTGGTCCCAGGAATTTGGCCCACCAGGACCTGTAGACAGACCAAGGGAGATTGTTTCCTGATATGCTTGGTGACCATGTATTATCCAAAGGATGACACTTTTGAAAGTGGAATGGGTTCCAATTCACTGGAAAATAAGCACAGAGCTGAACTGTCCAGCCCAAGAACAATGGTAACCCTGATCATAAGACTCCCTTTCTCTGAAATGACCCAGTCCTACCACCTATGACTTTCCAAAACACTTTCCCCATTGACATCTCACAGACCTCTATTCCCATCCCTGCTGTCTCCCGCTCTCCAAGATCTTCCAGCATCTTGAGCACAAGTTTTAAGGCCTCGATAATATTTGTGACCTGTTGTATCGGAGTTGGGAGGGGTGATTTGGGGATGAAGCTATATGGGACCTGACCTGTTTTCAAGCCCCAGGCCTCTGGCGCCTTGGGTCCAATTCCCAAAATCATGACCACCTGGGTCTGAGTAGAAAAGCAAGCCTTTTTCCCATCCCAAACTTGCCAAGTTCCCCCTCTCTAGGCCTCCCTTTAGCTAAGGGTTGAGGGAAGGAAGAAATGAACTATCAGTTACCCCTGTACTTGGCAATGAAAAATGCTTCTGTTCCAGTAACTTCTCCACATGCTGCACATTGCTGGTCTCGCCTCAATGTGGCTTCTGCTAGGAATCACAGGGATAACCTCTTGGAGTGGCAGCTAGTGAACTGGTTGAAGTTAAAGATATCAAGCTGTAGTGTCAGCTCTTTGTGAGGGCCTGACAAGGAAACACAGCATTCCTGATTGGTTCCAATTCAACACCCTACCTCTTGCTTTTAGACTGGGATAGCGGCCATGCTTGTAAAACTGCTTTAAGTCCTACTAAACAGCCAGTACCAGATGGCAGAAAATCAGGCTCCAGGCCCTTACAAGTTCCTCCACTCCTCCCTCCTATCCTCATATGCCAAGTGGTCCATAGCCAGGCAATTGCTTTGGGAAACAGAAGTCCATCCCTGATTTTCCCCAGGCCACTGCTTCTTGCTTTGTTGTCCATCTGTCTTCAAGGAACAAAGACGACCCTATCTGTTTCAGGCTGCCTAGCAACTCCCACCCCACTGTCCACAAAATCAAGCACCCAGATCTGACCTCTTAAGAGCAGAGCTGAGAGAACCCCAGCTTTCTCATGGGCCCCTGAGTAGGAGTAGGATTCAGGCTCATCCATCCCAAGCTTCATGATGAATGGTACTGAGGGGGTTTCCATAGTGGAGGGCACCACAGGGAGACCTGCCCATTGCAGGAGCGAAGGCATAATTGCCCCTGCAATGCTTTGTAGTTGGATGCTCCCGTGCCCTTTGCCGCACAGGTGCCTTTTTGAATTATACCATCCAAAGTTGAAATAAAATATTTTAGTTTTTGTAATAATTATCTCAAGATTGAAGATAGAGAGTAACTTTTTTTTTTCAGTCAGTCAAGACAACTAACCTTGTGCAGAAGATATGGGAGAAAGTCTGAAGATTTCAAGGCCCGGCAACAGTAGTACTAATGACTGGCTATATGACGTGTAGGCTACTTCTTCCCCATCTGTGAAAAGAGGTGATGATACTTGTCTCATAGGGGTGCAACAAGGATATAAGAGAATAAGGGTTTCACGTTACCCAGAATATACAGATTCAAAAAGGAAAGCTTAGAGAAGTCAGGTAACTCAGGGTCACATGAATAAGTAGCAAAGCTGCCTTCAAACCCATATCTTCCAGAAGTCTTCAAAGTGAGTAAACCATGGAGGCTAATATTAAATGATAAACTTGAATACATTATAAACAATTCAGATAATATTTACTGCCATAGTCATGATATGTTTTTAAAAAATATAATAATAAAAGGAGACAATCTCCCTCAAAATACTTAACAGTTGTTAATGCATGGTATCATTTATGCTATAGGTGTGCTATTATATATCCAGTAAAGATACGTAGCAAGAGAAGTAGAAAAGGAGTCGGGAAAGACATGCCAAAACGTTAACAGTAGAAATGTAGTTGATTCCTATTTTCTTCATTTTTTTTCCTCATATATATTTTGTGTCCATATATTTTCCATAATGAAAACATATCACTAGGATTTTTACACAGGAAATATAATCTGTAGTTAATTACATTCTGAGTCTCAATTTCATTTTTGTCATTATAGCCTACTCATTTTACCCTGAAAACTGAAAAGTTTATTTATTTTTTCCTGTTTATGGTGGTTACTTACCAAGAAGATATTAAGGCAATGCTTAGGCCTGGCTCCTGCCACATGCTGCAGACTGAAAACTGAGCTCAGGATTTAGCCATGGGAAGAAGTGTTGTCTTCTAACATCCAAAGCATTAATTCTCAAACTTTACATTAGAATCTTACAATATATCAGTTAAAATCTAGATACCCTAGGCCTTTAGAAGAGATTTTGATTTGAGTAAATTTAGAGTAGGCCAAGACTGAATTTTTTTTAAAGCTCTCTTGCAAAAACTCATTGATGCTTTGCTCCATAAGAATTGACCCTCCAAATATCATGGTGTGTAAGCCATGTTTCAATCATCTAACCATAAACAGATTGTTGCTTAATAGGAAACCCAGAAAACTGAAGAAAATGGCACAGAAAGTGACATTTTGC
The DNA here is from genome assembly GCA_026826555.1 of Tolypeutes matacus. Lineage (NCBI taxonomy): Eukaryota > Metazoa > Chordata > Mammalia > Cingulata > Chlamyphoridae > Tolypeutes > Tolypeutes matacus. The sequence goes on along the minus strand of JAKSZT010036119.1, from coordinate 16,038,329 downwards.
AAGAACAACAAAATTTTGTTGTCTGGTTGTTTCAGAAACAAACAATCCCAGTTCATTAGTGGCTAAGCTATTCTTTTCTCATTCATTATAAAAGCATAACACTGATCAGCATTCAGGTTATGCTTGCTGTAGTCATTCGGGCACTGATAGAAGTTTCCAGAATCATCACTGCAGAGAGAAGAGAACATTGGTTTTTAAAGCTTCTGTCAGGAAGGAAAACATCACTTCTACTTATGTTTTATGTCATAAAAATCACAGCCATGTTAAAAGGGGGTCAGAAAATTCACAAGGGACATGGCCCAAATGGTGGCCACCTTAATTATTACCTTACATGTTAAATTTAAGCAGTCAAAACATAATATAGTGGTTATGAACTCCATACTGGGAGTATGAAAATTCAGGTATTAAATCTAACTCTGCCCCTGACTCTACAAGTTACTTTTTAACATCCATATGCTTCAGCTTCCTTATCCCATTGAATGCCCAGGCTATTGTCAGGAATTAATTGAAGAATGTTTATAAAATATGTTGCATAGAGCCTGACATGCAACATGAACTCATGAGTATGAGCCTTACTTAAAATAGATGCATCAAAATATTCATATTCTAAAATAAGTAGACTCATAAGGGACACTCTATCATGATTTCAACCTAAATTTTTCAGTTTGCCAAAGGGGTGCAAAATACCAGAAATGGGATGTATTAGTCAGCCAAAGGGGTGCTAATGTGAAATACCAAAATGGGCTGGTTTTTATAAAGGGTATTTATTTGGGGTAGATCCCAGGCCGTAAAGCATTAAGTTTCTTCTCTCACCACAGTCCATTGGCACGTGTTGGAGCAAGACAGCTGCTGGCGTTTGCCAGGGTTCAGGCTTCTGGGGTTCCTCTCTTCCCGGGGTTGCATTTCTCTCCAGGCTTAGCTCCTGTTTCCTCCACAAAGTCAGCTGTAGATGATCAGGTGAAAGGCTTGCTTCTCTTCTCCTGGGGCCTTTTTCCAACATCAAAACTGCTTCTCAAAAGACTGCTTCAACTGTCCTTTGCCTTGCCTTTTATATTCAATTCCCCACCCACCAAGGGGTGGGGCTCAATGCCCTAATCCTAACCTAATCATGCCCAGATTAACAGATCAGTTTACAAGCATGATCCAATTATATTTTTGGAATTCATAATTACATCAAACTGCCACATGGGATAACTTTTATAAAGGAGAATTTATCCCAGTCAAAACCATGGCACCATCAGAGATGCTTTCTCACCACACAGTCAGCTACTATTGATCCTGGCATGTTGCCAAGTGGTGAAGCAAGATGGCCGCCAATCTCTGCCAAGGTTTCAGCCTTCCCCTTCTGGCTCACTGTTGCCTCTTGAGCTGCTCCGTGGGCCCAACTTCTTGGGGCTTTGCGCATAAGTGATTTTGTAGTCCTCTCTCTCACATGACAAGATGAAACGCTGAGTCTGTCTGTGTTTCTGTTTATATCAGACAGAGCAAAGTAGCAGAGATTCAAACCTGAGTCATGCCTCACTGATGTAGTCCAATCAAAAGCCCTAAAGAGATCTTACAAATAATCTAATCAAAGTCCCCTCAACTTTAATTTAATGCAGTCAAAGGGTGTCATACCTAACGGAATAAATTAGTTTACAAACATAATATTTCTCTTTTGGGGACTCATAAAGTAATTTCAAATGGCCATACAGTGCACTTTTTACAAATTATATGTTTTGTAATTTGTAATGGCAAATTACAAATACATTATTTATACCTGACTATCTTCAAGGCACTAGCTTAGAATGAATGAAGGATACAGAGATGAGTAAAATGTAGTCTGATATGAGGACTCTTAAAATCTATTTGAGGAGTCAGAAAATTAAGCAATGGACACTAGACAGATAATATAATACATGATATAGTGGAGGAACTTAGAGAAGCTATGGAAGAGAAGAAATCTGACTTGAGGAAATGGTCTTCTTTGGGAAGAGGTGTCATTTCAGTTAGAGTTATATACCAGAAAATTCTTTTTAAAACTTTAATAAAAAACCTTTCTGCAATACATATGTAGCTAATACAGACAAATGGAGTAGCAAAGGCAGTTTTACAGAAGGTGTTTCTGAGGAAGATAGATACAGGCATTTGATGATAGCTAGATCAATGATAGGATCTTATTAGAGATAGATGAATGATATAGGTGAATACAGTGTGTAGCCTACAGATTCTTATTTGGGAGAATATTTTGCTAATTATCAGCATGTCAGAGGAAAGATTGCAGTCACGACTTGGTTAGAGTCTAGGGTAAGACTCATAGAAGCAGCTAAGGCTATATTGACATCTTTGGTAATATGTTTTATTAATCTGTTAATGTAATATGTTTGGTGATCTGTTTTATAAATTCAATTTGTATGCTAGGTTTTGTACAGATAAGATCTCATTTGCAAAATTACTGTTCATCTCTCCTGTACTCCCAGAACCAAGATTCAGGGAAAGAAGTCCCAGAAAGGGATGGATGATGCAGAACTGTGTCTCAGGGATTCAGGCATGCAACAATTTCCCAGATGCCAGACTTGGCCTTATGCACAGAGAGAAGCAAGGTCATTGCATATACCACTATCAGGAATGTGCTGCACATATTTTGAGCAGATAACTTAATGATTCTGTGATCCAAACAGTCATTCATTTTGTCTCCCAAGTGCTTGGTATTCAGTCATCACTGAACTCTATAAAGTTCTTTGAATAAACAAATGATTGAGATATACTATCTCCTTTACAAAATTGAATGATTGAGATTATTCACAATTCTCTTCTTAAATGTCTGACAACCAGAGAGCTATTTAACTTGATATATAACTTAAATGACCCCAAACATTATCAGAAATGAGATTGAGGCCTGGAGCTATCTAATGTGATGAGAGAAATCCTCCATTTTCAGTAAGTGAGATATTCAACATAAAAATCTTTATTTTCAATTATGGCACTTGATCTCCTCATTGAACCCTTTCTACTGCTTCTGCCTAGGAGGCATGCCAACCTTGCCTAAAATATCAATCAATCAGTTATATTCCACTTTGATAAAGCCTTTCATTTCATTTTCAGGGTCCCTTACCAAGACACTTACATAAAAGCTCAGATATTCAAAGAATAGACACTGAAAAAATAAGGCAAAGTGAAAATCTTGATTTAAAAGATGAAATAGAATGTACACAAAGGAGTTTAGGAATTGCAAAAATGAGGTACACAGATTTAAGAACTAAAATAAGCATTTATGACTAAAATGCAACCATCACTTTCCTACAATACATAAATAGGAGTATTGTAGAAAGTTAGCTCAAATAAACTTTCAAGTATGAAAGTTGCTCTTAACATTTCCACATTGCAAGATTATAAATGCATACACATTTACAAATGTTAAACATTCACAATATCAGAAAAAATTGAAGCACAGTATAAAATGAATTGGAAAATTATTAATGAAATGCTACCTCTCATTTAAGTGATTTGAGGACTTCTAATGCATTAGAAAATTTCCAATCTCAACCATCTTCTCCCAAAACTAAGATTTCTACCTTTGGTGTCATCTACATGTGCTATTAAAATAGGGTGCTTTGATTAAAACAATGGAAATATCTAACATTCAGTAATATATGTGGCACATTTTTTTCTGAATGCCTTCCATTTGAAAGGTTTTATGGAGAAAACCAAGAGGACATTGACAAATAATGCAAAAAAGGTTTCGATGAATAATGAACATCTGTGACTAAAAGTGAAAAAAAAAAAGGAAGGTTTAATGGTTGTGTTGTGAGAGTGGGATCCATAAGTGCTGTTAAACACCAATCACTAAACACGGCTGCTTTTCTGAATAGTGAGCTTCAAGAAACCATTGACTATTCAAAACCCAGACAGTTTATATTGCAATGATCAATATATAAAAATAACTATGAAATAAAAGAAAACTCATTTTGTAAACCACAGTGCTTAACATTACATTAGTCAGTACAGCCAGGAAGTAAGAAATCCTAAGAGACCTGAGGAATGTTCAAAGTTGGAGGATATGGGCATATGGCAATCAAATTCCAGATCAAAATGTTTGGAGGCAGTTTCATGCCAAAAATACTCTTTTGAGCATCATCTATTTAGATACTCATATGCCTCCAAAACATGTTGGCCAAAGAAACATATTTCCATTTATGTCCTGCCAAGTCTCACTCATTAGCTAAAAATTCTCATTTTGCAGCTTTTATAAAAAGGACTTTGGGAAAAAGAAAAAAAAAAAAAAAAAAAAAAAGGACTTTGGCTTCACAGTGCCATGTTTCAAAGTTAAGGATTTTATGATTTGTTTTGTTTTTAACTTGCAATGTTACTCAAAAGTACTGCAACTTAATTTTTAAACATTAACTTCATCATTCTCCTTCACTAAACCCTTGATCACAGAAGCTAATAAATTTCAAAAGATGTTCATTAGGAATGTTCTCTGGCATTGTGCACCCTCTGCTCATAGGCAGTGGAATATAATCAAAAGTAAGGAAGAAAGAGGTAGTACAAGGATATAAAACAAAGGGATCTGAATGATCCACCTACCAATAAACTATAATAGGACTAAAATATGTTTGAAAAAAATGTAAATAAATTACCCAGCTATTTGCACTGTTTTATTTTACCATATACTGATAGCTTGGTTTTTGAAATGGTGCTTATGAAAAAAAATCAATTTCTTCAGTTTTCCTTTATAAAGTGAGTGTTTGACTAATGCACATTATGGCCCATTTTAAGCCTCTAGGATACAACATACTTCTAAGTAGTGTGTGTTTTTAAGAGTGAATGTAAAACTGGGATTTTACAAAGATAATGATTCCTTGAAATGCCAAATTACATTGTTTGTTACTTTAGAAACCAGCATTATTAGAAAAGATCCATATTAGTTTTCTGTTTTGTGTAACAAATTACCTACCACAAACTTGGTGGCTTAAAACAACACACTATCTCACACTATAGGTCGCAAGTCTGGGCACAGTGTATCTGGGTTCTCTCTTCAGGGTCTCACAAGGCTGAAATCAAGGTGTTGGTTTAGATAAGTTCTCTTCTGAATGAGACTCAGGGCCATCTTTCTAATTCACTGGTTGCTAGCAGAAATTAATTCCTTCTGGTTGTGGAACTGAGGTCTCTGCTTTCTTGCTGGAGTCAGTTGGGCCATTCTCAGATCCTGGAGGTGCCCCACTGTTCCCTGCCACATCATGCTCTCCACAATATGGCAAGTTGCTCTTTTAAGGCCAGGAGGAGAATTCACTTCGAATCTCTCTGACCATGTCTTAGGACTCATCTGATTAGGTCAGGTCCACTCAGGATAATCTCAAAGTCAATTGATCAAGGACCTTAATTACATCTATAAAATCTCTCCTGCCATATAACCTACCATAGTCGTGAGAGTGATTCAGCCTACCACTGATGGCAGGAAATAAATATAAAATAAATATAAAATGATTACTCCAGAATCACTTTTATAAAACTTTGCCAATGTAGAAGTGAAAAATATGTGTGTAGAAGACAATTTTAGGCAAAAAAAAAAAAAAATATTTTTGTGAACATGAAAATAAATCGGTCCTCAGAAGATTATTTTTCTCATATGAGTCCAGAATTCAGTAAGACATAGTCAAACCCAGTAAATAATTTAAGAAATAGAGCATCCAAGTTATAGTGTAGAAATAGAAAAATAACAAACTATGAGAACTCATTTCATGAAAAGATACATAGAGATGAAGTTTGGAGAAATGGATTAGATGAGTTTATGTTGTAAGAGAAAATGAAAAAAAAAATGCAGGGGAGGGGGTCGATTCCAAGTACTTGAGAAAAAAACTTTAAAATAAAAAACTTTTTTGTCACTTCCTATAAATTAGAGATTTCCAGTGCTTCCTCTAATGCACTTCAATGAGTAATGTTTATGGAGTATAACTAGTAGGAAAACTAATGGAGTATTCAAGTAGTTTCCAAGTTCAGTATTATCATAGCAATTCTTTTACAGAGACCACAGACCTCTTTGAATATTTAAATCCTCTGCCAAAGTTCAGGCACTTAGCTTATAGATTAAAGAGATCAGACACCAGAAAACATCTTATTCTGCTTTTTTGGTCATAGAGATATGCAAACCTGACATTCTCCTTGCATTTTAATTTTTGACTAAAAAATATCTCTCTTTATGAGATTTCTGCTTGGATGGATCTAGGAGATAATCTAATAATAGATATAGTATTCATAAATGTATTTGTTTAGCAAACATGTTATATAATTTAGCTGTTAATTTATCTAAAGATTTATGCAGTAATTGGGGTCCATTCCCTTAATTACTTCTAGTTATAAAGTAGAAAATCATTGTCTAGAATCAAGGATAAATTAGCTTCAGTTTGCCAGTGTCCATATAGCAGAACTGTCATAATCCTTTTGACTAACAGTATAATTTTTTCTTGTCATCGAATGGGCTAGATGATATGTTTTATCTTTCTTTTCATAGGATTGTTCTTGGGAATATTATACAATGATTGTATCTCACCATATAGATAAACAGCTTCAGAGAAATTAATTTATATTATTAAGGTTTACAAGCTGACATATCCTTTCATTCTGTGGCTTGCATAATATTATCTGTGGCTAAAAAAGGGTCATAGGAGTAATGAACTGAAGGAGAAAAAAATGCAGCAAAAATAAAACTTCAATCAGGTATTATCAAATGAGATGACCAAAACCAACTTAAAATGAAAGATGAAAAGTTCATACAGTACATTTGCAGTTCAGTACAATCAATGGGGTGGTAAATGCCACATAGCACAAAAGAGTTAATTCTCTAAATATGTGGAATAAAAGTAACATTTGTGAAGTGTCTGGAATTCTTTAACAAAACATACTATTTAAGAACCAAATTTGGGATCTGGTGAATTTAATATTCTTTATGGATTATAGTGTGTTTGCAGTCCTTAAAATTAAAGCAACTATTATGTGCCTATTCTCGAATATGGGACTCCCATGATAAGCATAAGATTTGAAGAGTTATTCATTTAGAAACCAAGAGTGAAACATAATAGGAATGTGGCTAGAAACAAGTTATATGGAGGGGTAAGGGACACAGGGTTCTTTACATATTGCAGATTCTCTCTGTAATCCTAAATTCAAGTTTATGTCAATCCAAACTCTATGAAATAAGTTTCTTTACCATGTATATTATACAGATATGTATACTATCAATATAACCATAAAAATAAAATTGGCAATAATCACAATCTATATATTGCCTTACATAACATACAGTTTTTTCACATGCAGTGTCTCCTTTGACATCAGGACTATGAAATAATTATTAGTATCAATCTCATTAATTTATTCAACAAATAATTAGTGGAATCCTAATATATGCTGGAATTTCTAGTCATAAGACACATAGTGATTAAACAAATAGATAAAATCACTGTAGAGTGGAAGAAATAGATTATCAAGAAGATAGTATATACTTAACAAGTTATCAAAAATTATCTTGAAAGAAAAGCACGATTTATTATTAGAGAAAGACCTTAGAGACTTTGCACTTACTTTTTCCTTCTGCACAGAATGCTCTCTATGCCCATCATCACAGGTCTTGAATTTTTATTTCCTTGGATGTCAGTTTACATGTCACCTTTGAGAGCTTTCTGATTGACCAAAGTAAATTAGTTTCCCTGGGTTATTTTCTCTAATCACAGTCTGGACTTTTTCCTTCAAAGGCTATGCAGGGAATTGGCCTTTGACCCTCAATAGAATGATATATATATTTTTTCTTTATTAGAAAAGTTATGGGTATACTGAACAATCATGCATAAAATACAGGATTCCCATATACAAACCACCACCAACACCATGCATTGGTGTGGAACATTTGTTAAAATTGATGACAGCACATTTTTTATAATTGTACTATAATTAAAGTCCATGGTTTAACTTAAGGTTCACTGTGTAGTATTGGACCATGTATTTTTAATTTTTTAAAATTTTGTTACCATGTATATAAGCTAACATTTACCCTTTTTATCATATTCAGATCTGTATTTCAGTGCTGTTAATTGCATTTATTTATTTATTTATTTTTATTATTATTAATTTAATGTATTTTCATTACAGAAGTTGTGA
>JAKSZT010036119.1:15826193-16025196 GCA_026826555.1 Tolypeutes matacus | reverse complement strand
TTTTCTACAATCTCTTTGATTTCAACTGTATTGTCTTCCATATCACTAATTCTTTCCTCTGCCTGTTCAATTCTGCTGCCATGTGAGTCCAGCGTCTTTTTCATTTCTTGACTTGTGTCTTTGTTCGCCATCATATCCATTACGTTTTTAGGTGTGTTAGTTATTTTTTCAGTATGTTCTCCCAGTGTCTTCTTTATATCCTTAATCTCTTCCTTCAGTTCTTTAAGTTGGTCCATGATATTTGTTTGGATAGCTTTGATTAGTTGTTCGATGTACTGCATTGCTTCTTGGTTTTTATTTTGTGCACTGGACTGGTCCATGTTTTTCAGTTTCTCAGAGTCATTTATATTTTTCTGTTGCCCTCTGGTCATCATATTATCTTGATGGGTTTGTTCAGTTGATTAGCTTTTCTCTATGCTCTAGAATTTTATTTAGCTGTTGGTTCTGCGTGTGAGTTAAGTTTTCTCTTTGGCAGTTTTTCTTCCTATTTTATTTCCTTACTTCTTTCTATGTTCCCTTGAAGGCAAAAGGTTAGGGCCAGAGGAATCAAAAGATGTAAGGAAGGCAGAAGGATAATAGAAATATTGATAAAAGTTAGAAGAGGAGCAAAATGAGACTTAATGAGATGAATATTCAACTTGTGTAGGCAGTGTAGAGTACTAGGAACAAATATGGAGTTCCTATAATGGACTGGGAAAACAAATGGAGGAATATATATATATAGTGATTTAGAAGGCTAGAATTATGAGGAGGTAGAGAAATAGTAGAGAAAGGTCTGAAAGGAAAAAGTTAATACTAATAAAAAAAAAAAGAAAAAAGAAGAAGAAGAAAACAAAATAGATGGGATAGAAATTGACACCCTTAAGTTGTGGGCCTATGAAAAAATGTTGTCTCTAAGAGCCACAACAGAAAACAGAAGGCAGAAACATGCAGGAAGGATAAGCGATAGTTTGTAATACCGAATCAATATATACAGCGAGTGGGAAATTACTGAATAAGAAGCCCAGCAAAGAAGCGACCAGCTGGCAGCACCTATTTAAAAAAAAATAGAAGGAAAAAGGAAGGGGGGAGGAAAATGGGAATAATAGCAATAGACCAGAGAGTAACAGAGAGAAACCAAAGATCCACACAGGCAAGCAGTCAAACAGAGCTAAGGGGGGTCAATGATTCCCCTAGGGTCCACGTGGATCCTTCCTGCCTACTTGTGTTTATCAATGAATTTCCCCACAGGGTTCTATATGCAGGTCCTGAAGCAGCTTTTAGCTATTAAACTAAATTAAAAAGAATTTATTTTTCATTTGTTGAGGTGACCTCACTTTTTTTTTTTTTTTTTAGCCAAATGCAGGACCCAAAATAATTCCTCTTCTAGACCAACCCCCTTACGGAAGGGACCCTAGCTGGGCCCGTGGAAATTAATCAAGCACGTCCCACTTTCCGGACTCCCCAGGTTAGCTGAAGCTCTGATGTTAGTCAGTGAGGAGTGCTAAAGACGGCGGATTCCGCCCCTTCTGGCGCCGAGCTCCAGCGACACCGGGCTGCTCAGTAAATCAGTTTGAGTGCAGATTCGCGTCTGCTCTCAGCCTGATGATGCTTCAGTTCGGCTTATCTGCTCCCCAAAGCCACGGGGCGGTGCAGGCAGCCAGATCAATGTCTAAAAATATAAAATACCCTTCCCTGTCTTCCAACCGAACCCTCCCTTCTTTGGGAAGTGTCCCTTCCTCCTGGCTCCGCAGCGGCCTGGGTCTTATCCCTGGGTGGCTAGGGAAATCAGCTGCGTTCCCCGACCAAAATCCCCCCTTTGGTTCACCGGGTGCTGACTAGCTCGTTTGCTCTGTTCACACAAGGTCCAAGGGGCGCCAGGCAGCCAGCTCCCCAGAAAATAAAACTTTTTCGCCCCGCCCGTGGGTCCAAATGGCCGTTTTATTTTTTTTTCCCTAACCGCGGGGCCCAGCCGCCTGTGCCAACCTCCACCGGCAGCCTCAAAACTCACGAATCTCCACCATTCGGTCCTCGCCGCCGATCCCCGCAGATAGATGTCCCAAGCTTCTCATTCCACGCGTGCACAGCACAGACCCCCGGGCAGGACCCCGTCCACAATCCGCCTTGCTCTGGGAGCTTGCAGTGTGCGCCTTCCTACACTAACGCCATCTTGCTGCCCCCTTTTCTGTTAATTGCATTTACAACGATATACTACCATAACCACCATCCATTCAGCACTTGAAATTGGCATTTGACTCTAAATAGAATGAGAATGGTCTTAGGCAGAGGATAAATATAATACTCAATTTGAAAAAGAGGAAACAGAATCCCAAAGAATAAAGTCAAATACTAAAAGTCATAGCTAGTAAGTAGCAAAATTGGGTTTTAAATTCTGGTATATAGACTAAAAACTCTAGTTTTTTAGTATGCCATGTTTCAATAAACTCTCTGAGTGGTGGTTCTTAAGTGGGGCTCATTTGCTACCCCTAAGAGGACATTCAGCAATGTCTGGAAACACTTTTAGTTACACTGGGGAAGAGGGGGAGGAGTGATCATCTACGGAGTGGAGGCCAGGGATGCTACTAAATATCGTATTGGACATTGGACAGCTCTGCACAGCAAAAAAATTATGTGTCAAAATGTCAGTAGTACTTTGCTATCAACCCAAATAGAGTTTTGGTAACAGATGGTGGTGATGGTAGTAGAATGTTGTGAATGTAATTAATAGTACTGAATTATATAATTGAATGTAGTTAAGGGTGGGGGGGATTAGGTTGTATATATATTAATATAATAAAAAATTTTAAAATAGGTTTCACTGTGTTGTACAGTCCTATTGTAAGTGAAGACTATAGTTATTAGAACTATTATAATAATTTTCTATCATGAATTGTAACAAAGGTACACACCAATGCAAGTGCTAGTTGAGTGATATATGGAAATTCTGTATTTCATGCATGATTTTTCTGCAAAACCTACAACTTGTCTAATAAAAAATATAATTTTATAATTAAAAAAAATATCAGTTGTACTGCTGTTAAGATAATCAGCCCTAAGTTATTTAGAAGAAAAGAGAAAATTCAAAACTTTTAAATTATGTCATTATGTATTTTGGGTATACAAATATTAAAATAACACTCAACTTGTTTATTTTACTGTCCAAGGACTAATCTACCCATATCATTCTATGTGAATTAGTATCAACCAAATACATTTCAAAGGTAAACAGAATTCTCTGAAGTTGAATTTATTCCTTCGCTTGACAAATATATAGTCTCTACTACATATCAAAAGCTATGAAAGGTTTGCGTGCATTTTGTAACACTTTTGTAAAAAAAATTGTTCCAAGCTTCTCTAGCATTCTATATAATCTAAACTCACAGACAAGAACTTTAGGGGGAAGCATATGTTAATTTTAAGTTCAATTTCTAATTTTGCTTTTAACTATACATAAGAAACCTGGCTTATATATTTATCAGCTAAAAAAGTTATTTAGTTTTGGTAATGAATAGTGGTGATGGTAGCAAAACATTGTGACTGTAATTAACTCTACTGTATTATATTAGAATTTAAAAAGGGATATTTTATATTGTACATATGTTACTAGAATGAAATTTTAAAATACCATAGGACTGTACAACACAAACAGTAAAGTATAATGTGGATTATGGCCTATAGTTAATAGTATGATTATAATATTTCCTCAATTGTAAGGAAGGTATCACGCTAATGCAAAGTGTTAATATTGGAAAAAACTGGGGTACAACTATGGGAACTCTGTATTTTTTGCATGATTTTTCTTACAACTTCTCTAATAAAAAAATAAAATAAGTACAATGCCCCCCCCCCACAAAATAATAGGAGCCTGAAAAAATGTTTAATAAACACATGTTTCTCTTATTGAATATGCCAAATCAATTTCCACGGCTACAGAAAGCTATTATTGAAGTCAATCTAATTTTTTTCACTATGGCAATGATCAATTTATGATATTCTTTTCCTTGTTTTATGTTTGTCTGTCTTAACACTGGTCTTAATGATTCTTGTTTAAAAGCAAGGAGCTTGTCTGACTTGCTCTAATAAAGGTACATGTCAAGCTGAAAGGAACAAGATAAGGTTTAAGAAGGGGCTTCTAAAAATTTATATGTATACTTAAATTTATTGGATAAGTTTAGCTTTATTTGAGTTATATATACACACAAATTTACATATGCATATATGATGTACAAAAATCACCCAGAAATCTTACCTAAAACAAAATGGTATATATTTCTTCAACTTTAAAGTTTAAAACATTGATGGAAATTTTTTTTTATAATTCCAATTCTGGTAAACTTTTTTAGAAAGCTATTTGCAAAACAAGAAAAAAATATGTACTTATGGTTATTATCTTAAATAAAAAATTAGAAAAATATCTTCATGTAAAAATATGAAAGAAAATTATTTAAAGATGCAAGAAATAGTGACAATTTACAATATTGGTAGTGAAACCATGTTCTCTATGCTGTCTGTAAATATATACCCCATAAGACAAAGATGAAACAATGTAATGAGTTCTGCATGTCACTCATTAGAACACAGAAGACTAAATTGAGGGTAAGTGGATATAATACATAGAAATCACTGTACAGTTTTGAGTACTTGCTGTACTATAAAGCACTCATTATTTTTGTTATATATACCTCTCACCAAATATTGTTATGGCATCCTTCTAAAAACCTGTAAGATTTTCAATTGAATTTGTCAGTTATGATCTAAGTGTAAGTTACTGTAATTTAAGATTTTACAAAGATGAAAAAAGAATTACTTGAGGACTTCTGAACCCACACTTTAAAAATTGAACAATTTAGTAAAATAATAACTACATGATACATAATATTTATAAACAAGGTTAAAACATTGAGCAAAGTTTTGATATTAAATTCTGATTTCTCCATTCCAAAAAGCTGTAGGACTTTTTAAGCCATGTAACCGCTTCATATCTTTTCCTTGTTCCCAATAAGAGCCTCCTTTTGGTAGCCTATTTTGACCTCATAGACAGGCCTATGTCCACATTATTTACATCCCACTCTTGCCTACATCAAAATGTTTTCTTAAAAAAGAAGGTAAACTGCAGGATTCCATTCATATTAAATTCTTTAAAATGCACACTAATCTATTAGTCACAGAAAGTAGATAGGAAGTTGCCTGGGCATAGGTGGGCAGGGAGGGAGAGGCAGGAAGGAGAGAATTGTAGAGTGACTTCTAAAACCAATTGCAAATTCATTCTTGCTTTCACTATAAGTCCTTCAGTTTTGGATTTTTAAAAGAGGCTTGGTAAGCTGATGCAACAAGATGATGCAACAAGAGACACAAGAAGAAAAACATAATGAGAGACACAACAAAGCAGGGAACAGAGGTGGTACAAGCGATTAGGTGCTTCCCTCCCACATTGGAGGTCCTAAGTTCAGTTCCCAGTGCCTCCTAAAGAAACAAGGAAGATGAGCAGACACAGCAAGTGGAAACAACAAGGGGGCTGGGATAAATAAGTAATAATAAACCTTTTTTTAAAAAAAAGGCTTGATTAGCCATTTCTCTGTTACTTATCCATCGGTTCATATAATATTGGAATATAATCTGTATTTCAAAACCTCTGAAAATGTGTATCTGTTCATTGCCATACACACAATAAATGGTTTTTCTAACTCTGGACTATATCTCTCTACTTCACACCATATCTTTATCTTTCTCAATGTCCGGTTCTGTTTCTTTAAATGTACTTTATAGCAATGAGAGTTGAGTTTTATAGCATCTCATTTTATTTTGACAAGACAAAAACAATTTGCAGTTTGAGAACAATTGCCAATAATTTAGTTAATATGTGGAAAGTCCCACCATTGTGCAGATGTTCTTGAATTATTTGAAAACATTTTATACCTGATGCTCAAACACCTCCCCAGAATGGAACTTACTAGATTTCTACTGCTTGCTTATTTTAGGCCTGCTTTCCTACAGGCTACATTTCATGGCCATTATAGAATTTACACTGAACACTAACAATGTAATTGTCATTTACACACTTCTGTAAAGAGTTCAGAGAGATTTTGAATTGTAGTAGCTTACCAGGAAAGTATGGGAATTAGGCAACTTTTGCTCTTTGCAGCAAATTTTCATTTTTTTCTTATATCAGTTATAACATATATCACCCTTAAAGAATGTCCTACTCTCCATTTTAGTAATATGTGCTTAAGGCTACTAATATATTTAGATGAAAAATCCAAAAGTTTGTTCAGATGTATTTTTAAAAAAGAGACCTATTTTGCACCAAATAACATATAATTGCCATGATAGTTATTAGGCCATTGGATGAGATGATTTTTTTTACTTTTTATCCACATGCATTGAGTTTCCATTGCCTAAAGAGGAACAGGATTTATTGTTGGACAAAACTCCTAATTCCATAACTAGCATTGTGACTTCATAAATTTTATAATCCTAGTAATGAATATTCCCTAAAAAAGCTATAAATCCCCAAAATAACTACATCGATTTCATAAAATTAACAACACGTAAGATGAAAATTTCTCCTACTTTCCCCTTCTAGAGTCATCAATACTTTATTCATTTCTAATAGACTTAACAGATTTTATTTTTTTGGAGGGGGGCTTTCTCAATGCTTTTTTTTTTTTTTTTTTTTTTTTTTTACTATCTGAATAATAAACCTAGACAAGTTACCTTCTAGGCAGAGACCTTCATTTCTAGTTTAAAATTGCATTTCTCATATTGATTCATACTTTATAACGTATCTCCAAAGATTGAGTTCTATAGGAAAAAAAAAGTCAAGGACAAAATAGACCCTTAATTATTAACTGTGCCTCATTTATTGTTCATAGCAGAGCTGGCCTATCAAGGACTCAAACATTGCAAGTGGTTTTTCATTTAATTTCCAAGTTCACGCCATTCTACATGTAAGTCCATAAGCTTTATTTTAAAGCATTACAACCATCTTTATGAGTCAAAACATCTGTATCATTATGCTATTTAAATATATCTTTTATCAAAACCCAGAGAAGAATTTTTTAAATCTGTGCTGTAAAATACCTTTCCTTGACCTTTCATAGCCCTTTCCATTTTATCCCAGGTTAGCCCCATCCTTTTGATTGATTTTGATTAAACAAACAGTGTTTAAATGATGCTTGTAAAATGTGCCTACATAAAGGGGAATGGTAGTCCTTTAGTGGCCATCAGGAGCAGAGATGAGTTTATCAGTAGGGTGAGTAAAACTTTGAAAGGCACAGAGGAAAGGCTGTGTGCCCTTGATCAAGTGACTCAAAACTCCCTAAGTCTCAGTTTCCTTATCTTCAAATTGAAGGTAGCACTAACTACATCTCAGGCTCACGTGAAGATTAGATGAGATGACCTGGAAAAGCTCCTAACAGAACTTGTTGAATCTTGACTCTAGGATGGGAGTACAATGAAGAGGCATTTATGCAAGGTTAATCAATGAAAGCCCAGATGTAGCACTCAAATACAGATTTTTGATGTTGGTAGAATAATATAATACCTGGAGCAAAGAAGACGTATCCTGGGTGATTGGAGTTACAAGTTTAAAAAAAAAGTACCAAAATAGCCATAAACCAGAAGCCATCCAAAAGACACATTTTATCTAAGCATATCTTAAATTTAAAACAAAACTTTTTAAAATATTGCTTTAAAGCCTTTATTGATAGCCTAAAATATACAATTTTAAAATCATAGTATGCATTTAATTTTTATTGTATTACAGCTCAATGGAAGCAACAAAGAAACCACCAACTCTCAATAATAATGTTATACATGAAGAGAGCTCCATATTAGAAACTTTCCATGTGGTTTGATTTAATGTCGCCCTTTCTAGTGTTAACTCTCAAGGTGTAACATATAAGGTATAAATTCAGCTTAAATGTATAGTAACAACCTGGCATTTGGCCTTTGTAGGTTGGAGCCTTTATGGGTCAGGCATTAAGAAAAGACATTCAGTATAGAAAATAGTAAATAGCGAATCGTTACTACAAGAATGTAAGCTATAATTAAAACTGCAGCTGTAAGGGCAGAGGAGACTTACTGTTATGGAAGCATGGCTTTATTAATTCATGTCTTTCAACGGATGAAAGCAGCTAATTTTCTCTAATTGTCAACGTAGGATGTAAGCGCTTTTACATTGTTTAATAGTTTACAGCAATATTAGCACAAAGTATAAACTGTTTTAGAGAATAGAATGCCCCAAATCTAATAATTGAGTTTAAGAAGTAAAGATGAGTCAATTTCCTGATGTTAGTCTATCAATATCCTATGAAAATGCCATAATACTATGCACATATATTATGAAAATATAAATATTATGTAACTAAGGGAGACAGCAGCAAACCATAAATGAACCAAAAATACATAAAATGAGTTTCCATTTTTCTAAGGTAAATTACCCCACCACTTTTCCCTGCATTAGAAAGAAAGCATAACATAGTTGCCATCCTAGGAAAATCTGGACTTCAAGTATCTGTATAATTGTCCCCATTAGTTCTTCTTTATTATTTATTTGAAACACATGTGCGTTGTATATGTATGTAGGATAACTGTCATACTGAAGCTTTTTAGGATTGTCTTCTACTGTAAAACAAAATACCATGTTTTTATTCTCTTTATGTTTATAATATTTTAAGTCAAAAATTTCCTGAACCATTGTATAAATCATTGTTTCTGAACTGAAGTCTCTTGCCTCCTGAGAAAAATATCTGGAGACAGTTTTAATTTTCACAACTGGCGGTTGGCATTTAATGAGGAAAACCAGTGATGCTACTGGACACCCTACGATGTGTAGGACTACCTTCCACAACAAGGATCATTTTGGGCCTAAATATTTCTAGTGCTAAGTCTGAGAAACCCTGCTGTAGATTAAATAAGTAAAAATGAAATAGACCAATTAAAAAAAAAAAAATTTTAACAGGGAAAAGAGAGTTTAATAAGTTGTGAATTTTTTATTTAAAAAATAATTACGTTCCCCTTCTCTTAGGGACAGCAATGAGTCCTACTTCCTTCTTATGATCAAGAATTAAGGATTGAACTGGCGAAACTCACTATCAAAAGGAAAGAAAAGAAATGAGGGAGTGAGAAATGACAGGATGGTGCTAAAAGTGGAAATACATAGCATCAAAAGAACTGCAATGTACTTCATTCTTTGAAAAATATAAGAAACTGTAGCATTTTCCAGCATTAGTTTGACTTCAATTTTCCCCACATTTATAAGTTGTTATCTTGAGATCTCCAAAACTTCAAAAATCTGGGAAAATTAGTTAAAGTATTTTTTTCACCTTAGGCAGGATTTATAGCTTCAAAATCCAATCTTCTTTATCAGAAGCAGTGCTTAAAAGTTTTACCATATTTCTACAGTGTTTAGACTTGGTAGCCAATGTAAATGATTACATTTTTCTTCATAACCAAACTGACATTTATTTAGCATTGGTTTCAGCTTTTTAAATTTATATAATCATATATGCTAGCAACTCACAAAGCTATAAAAACTCTTATACTAATCTCAAAGCGGGATACATTAAACATAAATATTATTTTTAGGCTCATACCAGCATTGCAAAAATGCTCAAGCAAAGAACTGGCTGGAAATTTGCTTTCATGTATTTTGAGAATCTCAAGATACATTTTTAGAAACCATAAAAAGTTGGGAAAATATTGTTGCCAGATACATAAATAGATGAAAAAAGGACAAAATCACTACCTTAAATAGATGCCATTGATAGTCACATATATGGAAATTCAAAATTGGGATCTGACCCTAAAAATGTTCTAAATTTAAAAATGGCCTCTAACATAAGTGTGTGGATTTTCTAGCATCTGCCCATCTGTTATTACAGTGGTTTCATGTGCTTTTACACATGTTCACCAAATCTAAACCTGTATATATTAGAGGGATGTAACTGCCTTTACACTATTTTAGATTCATTAAGGAAAACATTGTCTCTAAAATATTTTCTCATCTGTAATAGAAACCCGATTTAAATAGATATGGAGAAAATAATCTCCAACATGCTAGCACAAGAAAGGCCAGAAGCATAATATATTAATTAAAAAGCAAAGAGAGACTATAGTCTACACATATTCAAAACCCTCCAACTCTGGAATAGGTTCTGCACTTGGTTCTTTGGAGAAATACCAAAGAAAAGGAAAATGACATATAACTTTTTAAGTGCTCAAGTGCTATTTCCATAAATTAGTATTATCCCTAAAAATAAGTTGAGGTCAAAATGTCCTAGGGGTAAAAGATTTAGAACATATATATAAGGCTATTTATTACAGGTGTGCATGACTCATGGTACAAAGCATGCACTTATGGCTCTATAATTGCAAAGATGATCACATTTCACTATTGATTAATGAAATGGTATCCAGTAGCAATTTCATGATATGTATCAAGGAAAGAGAGATTGTGTTGGTTTGAATTTTTTATGTGGACCCTAGAACATTATTTCCTTAAATTTGTCCATTTCTCTGGATGTGGGGACCCTCTGATTGGATAGAAGTCAGTTGGGGGCCTTTGATTAGAGTACTTCAGTGAGGTGTGACCCAGGTTGGGTCTTGGCTCTCTTACTGGAGTTCTTTATAAACAGGAGAAACATGCAGACACACAGAGCTGCCATTTTACTCTGCCATGTGACAAAGGACTCCAGGATAGTGTACAGCCACAGAAATACCCTGAAAGGCTGGGAGAGATAGGCTGAAGGCCGGAATCAGCTGAGCAGTCCGAAGCTGAAGAGAGGAGATCTAGGAAGAGATGAGTCATAAGCCTGATCACCCACAGTTCAGCTCAGGGAGAAAGTGAGCCTGGACGAGAGGTAGAGACCAGCTGCCATTTTGCCTTGCCACATGGCATGAGTCCAGGCCCGCCAGCAGCTGACCTTTGGTGAGATAGCATCTCTGTTGATGCTTTAATTTGGACATTTTCACAGCCTCAGAACTGTAAGCTTTTACCCTAATAAATTCCTAAAATAAAAGCCAACCCATTGCTGGTATTCTGCACTGGCAGCCTTTGGCAAACTAAAATAGTAATTAATGGCCTATAGGAGAGGAAAAATAATCAAAGCTAGCCTAATCTTATTGTCAGTTTCTGTGTTTGTTTGGAACTCTATGTATCCCAGAATATCATTTTCTTGATACTAACCCAATCCTGTGGGTGTAAACCTATTTTAAGTAGGACTTTTGACAAGGCTACTTCAGTTAAGGTGTGACCCACCTCATTCAGTATGGGTCTTACTGTAGCCCTTTATAAATGGGATGAGTTCAGAGAGAGAGAGAGACAGAAGGCCACAGAAGCAAGAAGCTGAAATCAGTGAAACCCAGAAGAGAAGGGAGAGACCAGCAGACATGGCCATGTGCCTTGCCATGTGACAGAGGAACAAGGATTGCTGGCAGCTGGTCTTTGAGAAAGCATCGCCTTGATATGGACATTTTTCTCCGCCTCCAAACTGTAAGCTAAAAAATACACATTGTTAAGCCAACCTATTTCATGAAATCTGCTTTAAGCAGCCTAGGAAACAAAAACGTAGCGCAATGCTAAAACTAGGAAAAAGTTTTGTGAGTTGCTAAAATATGATTATATACATGTAAAAAGCTGAAGCCAGCATTAAATTATTGCCGAATATTGCTGCTACAAAACAAGAGATTCTCTACCATTATTTCTTTTGCTGGATTCAAAGATATGAGCAATCCTTGCATACCTCTAATGACAATACAGCTATAAGAATATTGAGGCCTAATAATTAGTGTTGCAGGACCAGATAGTTTTAGCTAATCTTTTATTTCTTCAAAATAAAAGTGCCTACAGAGGAACTGTGAATAGAATGTACAAGGAGGCAGTGCTTCAAATTTTACTTTCCTTTGCAAGTACTCAATCTGTTGCTCTTTTGAGTCACATAAAAGATTCTGCTAACCTACCTCAACTTTTCACATCTGTTATCTCACTTCTTAAGACATTGAATCTGCTATACTGAGGCAAAATGGTGCTGGGCCAACACTCAAGAGGGAAAGAAAGATCCCTGCTGCCAAAAATTTTGTCATTGCCTGAAAAATTCCTCAAGCCTTTCCAGAGAACAAGGATAGCATGTAAGATGGTTGTGAGCAGCAGCAACTTGAAACAAATGCTAATTGTATTCTCCATGTTTATTAAGTATTACTAGACCAGATGACTGATGCATTAAGTCTTGCTACGTTTGTTGTTCTAAAACCCTAGGCTTCTTGACTCACATTAATTAACATAGTTGCTTCCTCTGAAGGTTTCATTTCTCCTGAGATGTTTATGACTTGAAATGCTCTCTAACTTGAAGAGTGGCACACATCACTCAGATCATCAGTGTTACTGCCCACATATTAAACAGATCTGAATGTGAGAGTGACATCCCTCACCCCATTTTATTTGGATCAGCAACCCGCTTATATGTCATTTACTTCAAATTAGCTATTTTCTTTCCTCCATTAGTTCTGCTATAGCAGATGGTATCCTGTAAGTGTGACAATTTTCTATTGGCACACTCCACATTCCCTTCTGATGACCAGATGTGTCTTTTGGGCTTCAGTTCTCCTAGGTCTGCATATTATTATCATTTTTTTTTCCCCCTGTATGCTGACTAGGTTAAGAGGTCAAAACCACAGAATTAGCAAGAAAATTGTCCCTGACTATTATGTTTTGGAAAAAGAGATACTTTTATTTTTCACACAATTGAAAAACATGCCTTATAGAATAAATATCTTGATAGCTGAGATTTTTGTTGATCTGTTGACATATGCCTAGATAAGTTTTCAATTTTTTACTATATCATCCCCCTTATTTGAAAGAAGCTATATGCCAACCCAAAGAGCAAAAAATTTCCAGTATAACTGGGAGAAGATGCAAAATATGACAAAAAAATAAATGATCCAAATTTGGTGAAAGAATTTTTAACAATTCAAGTAGAATTTAACTAATACAGACAAAATAATGGGGGAAAAAAGCTTGAGGCTAGATGTCACTTAGCCGAATATTCAAGCCCTTCCGTGACTAAATTTTAGAAAATTGAAAAGATGTATATTTTGCAGATAAATTGGCCTTTTCTCTTCAAGAAATTCAGTTACAGTTTTAAAATAGGGTGGACCATAGTAACTGAAAGGAATTTATTGGGGGGAGGGGGAGAAAAACGTGCAATAGATAGTCCTAGACTGTAAACTTGCTTGAACAGCTCACTCAAGGTTTTTGTTTGTTTTCGGGAAATGGGAGCAAAGAAATGTGCTAAGAGTTGGAAAGAATCTGAGGTCAAAAGACGGCCTTTAAAAGTTAAAAAAAATATCAAAAGGTTCAGATGCTCATAGGAATGTTTCAATGGAAAGGGGAAAGTGGATATGCATGAGAGAAGAGAAAAATGCTAGAGAATGTCCTTGAATAGGCAATAAGGATCTGGCTCATATATAGGGTGTTTGTCTTTAGGGCAGGGGTTCTTAACCAGGGGTCTGTGGGCTTAAATTGAAATTCAAAAAAACATTATTCTTGTGGAGACGTGTTAGTGCTATGTATTATTTATTAAAAAATATACAGTATAGTGTGGACTTAGTAAGGGATCCATGATTTACACCTGACAGGCAAAGTGATCCATGGAACAAAAAATGTTAAGAACCTCTGCTTTAGGGAATGGAGAGCTCATCCTTTCCATATGAATAGGAGAGAAAGAGAAGGTATGAGCTTTATGGAAAAGAGATCCGTAGTAGAAATGCATAGAATTTCTTATGCTTTGTTTTTTCAACAAAAGAGAAAATACAATCATCATCTTAAATCATGGATAGGGAAAGAGATATTGGCTTTTGGAAAAGAGAAAAGTAGTTATTTGGGAGAGTGCCAGGTTAAATAGACAAGAAAATGTAGGGTTGCTAGGTAAACTAAGGGCTGACATAAGGTTGATAACCATGAATTTAGAAAGATACTTGTCATCATGTTTGGATGGTTTTCAACAGCCACAGTTAAAAAAAAAAAAAAAGTTTGATGGTGTAATACTTTGAAGTTGTTTGTACTCCAGAAAAGTAGGATCTTAAAGCAAATCTATTCCTGTGGTTGTGGACATATTTTAAGTAGAATCTTTTGTTCAGTAGGATCTTAAGATGTGAACCACTTCATTCGAGTGGGTCTTAATCCTCTTACCAACATCCTTTATAAGAGAATGAAATTCAGAGAGGGAAAGCAACAAAAGTTGGAAGAGAAGGGAGAGACTAGCAGACACCACCATGTGCCTTGCTATGTGACAAAGGGGTCCAGGATCACTGGCCACCAGTCTTCATGAAGAAGGTATCCTCATGATGATGCCTTGATTTGGATATTTTCAAGACCTCAGAACTGTAAGCTTGTAAGCTGATACATTCCTATTTAGCATTTATGGTATATTGCTTTCAGTAGCCTAGCAACCTATAACAGATGGGTTACAATTTATGTAAGAAATATCAGCATAAATTTAGAGACACATTGGGAAAACTATAAAACTTCAGTAAGAAAACTAAAATAAAATTTAAGGCAAATGCCAAATTTTCCTGAGTGAAAAATGAATTTTACAAAATGTCAACTTTTTCTTCAAATTAGTTGTCTATTGAAATTTCTAATTATTTTCTAAACCATAAGAAATAGTTCCAAACTTTATCTGGAATAGTTAAGAAAAAAAATATGCAAAAATTGTATTAAAAATGGGTAATACTGAAAACTAAAAAATCAAATATTAAAGCATAATATTGACCTACAACTGATCAAATATATATCAGGACAAAAATAGGTACATAAATATATCAGTATATTTACCCTAGAAATATAACATAAGCTTAAAATAATTTTCTTAACCATCAGACCATTGCAAATCAAAACTAAAATGTGATAACACTTATTATCTCCTAGAATGCAGCCACTTTGAAAAATTGGCATTTCCTTGAAAGGTTAAACATAGAGTTACCATTTGACTCAGCAATTCTACTCTAGATATCTACCAAAGAGAAATGAAAACAGGTTCTTGAAAGCACTTGTACAGAAATGCTCATAGTAGCATGACTTATAATAGTCAAAAACTGGAAAGAAATCTAATGCTAATCAATTGAATGGACAAATAAAATATGGTGTGTCCTTACAATGGAATATTATTTCTCAATGAAAAGGAATGAAGTATGGATTTATGCTACAAACTTAACAATCCTTGAAAACACACAGAGTGAAAGAAGTCAATTACAAAACAAAACATATTGTGTGATTCCATTTATATGAAATGTCCGGAATAGGCAAATCTATAGACAGAAAATAGATAATGATTACAAAGGGAAAGATTTAGGGAAAATGGTGTGTGACTGCTGAAGGTTATAAGGTTTCTCTTTGCAATAGAGAAAATGTTTTAAACTGATTGTGGTGGTGGTTGCAAACAGTATTGAATTTGCAAGTTAAATGGGTGAATTGTATGATATATGAATTATATCTGAAAGTTGTCAGCAAAGAAAATTCTAATAGAAAAACAAAACATCTAATTAAAGGGTCAATTCATTGACATAATTTCATCTATAATTGATTTTATTACTTGAAATACAATTTTTTTTTAATTTGTCCTCATTCACAAATAAAAATAAGTGTCCTTGAAATAGTAGATCAAAGCTGAGGTCAAGGTATATGTGATCTTTAAAGATATAAATGCTTTCTAAATGTGTGGAGAAAATCAGAAAGAAAATTATCAATAAATTTGACCATATTCATTTTTAAAAGACTGTTCAGAACAGTTATGATAAAACATCAAGAACCATATAATCATTCATATCATATTGTCCCAGTAATTCTACCTCATTATAAATTCTAATAAAACAATGAGTTTTTAGCAAAAAATATGCAAAATTATTTTCATTATAACATTTTTCTTGATGGTAAAATATTGAATAAATAAGTTATCCACAAGTTATTTAGGTGAATTATCACATTAATTTAATAGTAATAATTAAAAGATTTAATTAATAGATTTCTATATAGCAACTGCAATTTTTATTATAAATTTTTGGGACACAGCAAAGTAGGTATTTTGAAAAGATCTTCTAGGGTTTAGGTCAGCAGGTGAAGGCTGCACACCACCCAGAGGAGAGGGGACAGAAGAGGGAAATTGCGACTACAGAACTCTGAGTTGCAAGTAGCAGCTTCTGCTGCTGCCGGCACCCTACCCCACACTCTTCAGAATTCTCGGGCCCCTGGGCCTGCGACCACAGACAAAGGGGGCTTCAGGGATCTGCCACTCCCGGAAAGGGGAGAGAGAGGGACACAGTCTTAGGCTGACTCAGGTTCGGACCTGAAATTTGGGCTGCAGAGCCCCACGGACCCTACCACACAGCGGTTTGCCCTGGGAGCCCGGAAAGGACTGGAGAGATCTGACCCTCGCAACCTCCCTCTCTTCTAGCCTGGACTAATTGTTGAGGACACCACGGGAGAGAGGAGAGAGAGCCTGGCTGACCCTGCTTTGGACTCCCAGGTTTGGTCTGCCCTGTCCCGAGAGCCCTTCCAGGCTGGGTGGGGCTGCACCGTTCTTTGCCTTGGAGCCTGCAAGGGGCTAAAGATATACAAACCTCCCAATCTCATCCTCTACTAACAGGGACTGATTGTTGAGGATTCAGAAGGGAGTGGAAATATTTCCTAGCTGGGAAAAGGGGGGCACTACGAGAGAAGTCTGGAGAACTGTCTCAGAAAGTTTGAATCACAGGGCTCCTAGCCCCCAGACAGGAAGCTCTATCACATTGATCTGGTCTGTGTCGCAAACAAATACGCTCCGACCAGGCATTGAATTGAGAGCAGCCAGCAAGCGCCATCTCCTGGCAGACCAAGGAAGTGCACATAAGAAAATTAATAAGTAAGAGAGTCTTTTCCTGGCCTCTATAGCCTCCCTGCCCAAGGCCCTAGGAAACGACTCTACAACCAATTACTGGGTACAGTGCCCAGTTTTGAGCAACCAGCAGAACAATCCTAACAATCAAGGTTGAGCCAAAAATCAAAGAGC
Organism: Tolypeutes matacus; assembly: GCA_026826555.1. Lineage (NCBI taxonomy): Eukaryota > Metazoa > Chordata > Mammalia > Cingulata > Chlamyphoridae > Tolypeutes > Tolypeutes matacus. Next base: position 16,008,175 of record JAKSZT010036119.1, on the reverse strand, counting down.
GGTGGTAACTCACAGCCTCCTGCCACTAAAACCCCATAAAAGAGAAAGAGATAGAGCATCTAAGTAAAATACAAACTTAACCTGATGCCTAAGCACCAACAAAAAATTACGGGCCATACTAAGAAAATAGAAGACATGGCCCAAGAAAAGGAATACAGCAAAGTCCCAGAAGAGATGCAGAATTTGAGAGAACTAATCAGTGAGATGAGCACACATTTCCAAAATCAAATTAATGAGGTGAAAGACAATATAGTTAAAGAGATAAATGACATCAAGAAGTCATTGTGCGAACATAAAGAAGAATTTGAAATCATGAACAGAAAAGTAACGGAGTTCATGGGAATGAAAGACACAATAGGTGAAGTAAAAAATACATTTGAAGCATACAACAGCAGACTCGAAATGATGGAAGAAAGAATAAGTGATACTGAAGACAGAGCAGCTAAAATTGAAGAGAGAAAAGAACAGAGAGAGAAAAGAATGGAAAAAAATGAGCAGGGGCTCAGAGAGTTGAATGACAACACAAAATACAAGAACATATGTGTCATTGGAGTTCCAAAGGAGAAGAGAAAGGAAAAGGGGCAGAAAGAGTATTTGAGGAAATAATAGCTGAAAATTTCCCAACCCTCACAAGAGAAATGAACTTTCATGTCCAAGAAGCACACCGTACCCCAATAAGAATAAATCCAAATGGACCTATGCCAAGACACATATTATTCAATATGTCAAATGTAAAAGATAAAGAGAAAATGCTCAGAGCAGCAAGAGAGAAGCAAACGATCACGTACAAAGGACGTCCAGTAAGACTTTGTGCAGATTTCTCTTCAGAAACCATGGAGGCGAGAAGACAGTGGTATGATACAATTAGGAAACTGAAAGAGAAAAACTGCCAGCCAAGAATTCTTTACCCAGCAAAACTGTCCTTCAAATATGAAGGTGAATATAAAGTATTCACAAACAAACAGAAACTAAGAGAGTTTGCAAAAAAGAATCCACCTTTGCAGGAAATATTAAAGGAAGCCTTAGAACCTGAAAGAAAAAGACAGGAGAGAGAGGCTTGGAGGAGAGTATAGAAGAAAGAAAAGCAGAAAGGATAACCAAAAGAGTAAAAAGAAAGACAAAAATAAGATGACATATGAAAACCAAAGAATAAAATGGAGGAAATAAATAGTGCATTTTCAGTAATATCATTGAATGTGAATGGATTAAATTCCCCAATCAAAAGATACAGGCTGACAGAATGGATAAAAAACATGAGCCATCCATATGCTGCTTACAAGAAACTCATCTTAGACACAAGGACACAAGCCGGCTGAAAGTAAAAGGTTGGAAAAAGATACTCCATGTGAATAGTAAACAGAAAAGAGCAGGAGTAGCTATACTAATATCAGAGAAAACAGACTTCAAATGCAAAAAAGCGATAAGAGATGCGGAGGGCCATTATATATTAATAAAAGGGACGATCCTCCAGGAAGATATAACAGTCATAAATATCTACGCACCTAACCAGGGTGCCCCAAAATACATGAGACAAACTCTGGCAAAACTGAAGGGAGAAATAGACATTTCTACAATAATCATCGGGGACTTCAACACCCCTCTCACATCATTAGATAGAACAACTAGACAGAAGATCAACAAGGAAACAGAGAACTTGAACAATATGATAAACAAGTTAGACCTAACAGACATATACAGAACACTGCATCCAAATTCAGCGGATTATACATTCTTCTCAAGTGCCCATGGATCTTTCTCCAGGATAGACCACATGTTAGGTCACAATACAGCTCTCAAAAAATATAAAAAGATCGAAATTATACAAAGCACCTTCTCAGATCATAATGGAATGAAACTAGAAATCAATAACAGACAGGAAAAAAGGAAATTTGCAAATGTGTGGAGACTGAACAACACACTCCTAAATATTCAGTGGGTCAAAGAAGAAATTGCAAGTGAAATCAGTAAATATATTGAGACAAATGAAAATGAGAACACAACATATCAAAACTTATGGGATACAGCAAAGGCAGTCTTGAGAGGGAAATTTATAGCCCTAAATGCCTATATTAAGAAACAAGAAAGAGCTAAACTCAAAGATTTAACTGAAAAACTTGAGAAACTAGAGAAAGAACAGCAAACCAATCCCAAAGCAAAAAGAAGGAAAGAAATAGTAAAGATTAGAGCGGAAATAAATGAAAATGAGAACAAAAAAGCAATAGAGAAAATCAACAAAACCAAAAGCTAGTTCTTTGAGAAGATCAATAAAATTGACAAACCCCTCACTAGACTAACAAAGAAAAAAAGAGAGAAGATGCAAATAAATACAATCAGAAATGAAAGGGGGGAAATTACAAATGAATTCACAGAAATAAAAAGCATCATAAGAGGATATTATGAGAAACTATATGCCAACAAACTAGACAACCTGGATGAAATGGACATATTTCAAGAAACTCATAACCAACCTACACTGACACAACAAGAAATACAAGAACTTAAACCAATCACAACTAAGGAGATTGAATCCGTCATCAAAAATCTCCTAGAAAAGAAAAGTCCAGGACCAGATGGCTTCACAGGTGAGTTCTACCAAGCATTTCTAAAAGAATTAACACCAACCCTGTTTAAACTTTTCCAAAAAATTGAAGAGGAGGGAAAATTACCCAACACATTTTATGAAGCCAACATCACCCTAATACCAAAGCCAGATAAAGATTCCACAAGAAAAGAAAATTACAGACCAATCTCTCTCATGAACATAGATGCAAAAATTCTCAACAAAATACTTGCAAATCAAATCCAACAGCATATCAAAAGACTTATACATCACGACCAAGTGGGATTTATTCCTGGTATGCAAGGCTGGTTCAACATAAGAAAATCAATCAATGTAATACACCATATTAACAAGTTGAAGGAAAAAAATCACATGATCATCTCAATAGATTCAGAAAAGGCATTCGACAAAATCCAACATCCTTTTTTGATAAAAATACTTCAAAAGATAGGAATAAAAGGAAAATTCCTCAATATGATAAAAGGCATATATGAAAAACCCACAGCCAACATCATACTCATTGGGGAAAGGTTGAAAGCTTTCCCCCTAAGATCAGAAACAAGACAAGGATGCCCACTGTCACCATTGTTATTCAACATTGTACTAGAAGTTCTAGCTAGGGCAATTAGACAAGACAAAAAAATTAAAGGCGTCCAAATAGGAAAAGAGGGAGTAAAACTCTCACTCTTTGCGGATGACATGATCCTGTATTTAGAAAATCCTGAAGTTTCCACAACAAAGTTACTTGAACTAATAAATGAGTTCAGCAAAGTGGCAGGATATAAGATCAACACGCAAAAATCAGTAATGTTTTTGTACACTAGTACTGAAAAATCTGAGGAGAAAATCAGGAAGAAAATTCCATTTTCAATAGCAACAAAAAGACTCAAATACCTAGGAGTTAATTTAACCAAAGAAGTACAGGACCTATATGCAGAAAACTACAAAACAATGCTAAAAGAAATCTAAAAAGACCTAAACAAATGGAAAGACATTCCGTGTTCATGGATTGGAAGAATAAATATCGTGAAGATGTCAATCTTGCCCAAACTGATTTATAGATTCAATGCAATACCAATCAAAATCCCAACAGCTTACTTTACAGAATTAGAGAAGGCAATTACCAAATTCATCTGGAAGGGTAAGTGCACCCGAATAGCCAAAAGCATTCTAAAAAAGAAGAGCAATGTGGGAGGAATTTCACTGCCTGACCTTGAAACATATTACAAAGCTACAGTGGTCAAAACAACATGGTACTGGCATAAAGATAGATACATCGATCAGTGGAATAGAATTGAGAATCCAGAAATAAACCCTCACCTATACAGTCAACTGGTTTTTGACAAACCTACCAAGCCCACGCTGATGGGAAAAAACAGTCTCTTCAACAAATGGTGTTGGGAGAACTGGATATCTATAACCAAAAGAATGAAAGAGGACCCCTATCTCACCCCTTATACAAGAATCAACTCAAAATGGATCAAAGATCTAAATATAAAAGCCAGGACCATAAAACTACTAGAAGAAAATGTAGGGAAACATCTTCAAGACCTTGAAGTAGGTGGTGGTTTCTTGGACTTCACACCCAAAGCACGTGCAACAAAAGAAAAAGTAGATAAGTGGGACCTCCTCAAAATTAAACACTTTTGCACCTCACAGGACTTTGTCAGAAGGGTGAAAAGGCAGCCGACTCAATGGGAAAAAATATTTGGAAATCACATATCTGATAAGGGTTTAATATCCAGGATATATAAAGAGATGTTACAGCTCAACAATAAAAAGACAAATGATCCAATTAAAAAATGGGCCAAAGACTTGAATAGACATTTCTCCGAAGAAGAAATACAAATGGCAAAAACACATGAAGAAATGCTCAACATCACTCATGATTAGGGAAATGCAAATCAAAACTACAATGAGATATCATTTCACACATATCAGAATGGCCACTATTAAAAAGACAGAGAACTACAAGTGTTGGAGAGGATGTGGAGAGATAGGAACACTTCTTCACTGTTGGTGGGAATGCAGGATGGTACAACCACTATGGAGGACTGTTTGGCAGTTCCTAAAGAAGTTGAATATAGACTTGCCACGTGACCCTGCAATACCACTACTGGGTATATACCCAGAAGCACTGAGAGCAGTGACACGAACAGACATCTGCACACCAATGTTCATAGCCACATTATTCATCATTGCCTAAAGTTGGAAACAACCCAGGTGTCCATCAACAGATGAATGGATAAACAAACTGTGGTCTATTCACACGATGGAATATTATGCAGCTGTAAGAAGAAATGAAGTCATAAAGCATATGGCAACATGGATGAATCTGGAGGACATTATGTTGAGTGAAGCAAGCCAGACACAAAAGGCCAAATACTGTATGAATGCATTACTATGAACCAAATATATTGTGTAATATATTGTTTGATTCACACACACACAAAAAAAACAAAAAAACAAAACAACAAAAAAATTTACATGTATCCATTACATTTAATTGAGGAATGTTAATAAAAAATTAATAAAAAAAAAAGAAAGTAGGTGTTTTAATAAGTGGAAAATATGCAATTTTATATATACCATATATTATAGTATATTGAAAAGACAGAAAATGACTGAGAGGAAATATGATAATATGGTAACAGTGGGTGGCTTTGATTAATAGGATTTATCTCAATTTGTTTTCCTACTTTATATGCAAACATTACTCATAATTCCATGTAATTTGTTAGAATTATTTTAGCTAGTGTCATGTAAGTACGTGGTAAGCATTAAGATTCCAATGTAAATTTGATGAGAGAATGTTTATTTAGGCAGCAATATCCAAGAGAAATGTAGAAAAAAAGATGATGGCTAGGGGTTTTCTCAACAGGTTTTTTCCATAAGCTTTTTTATTTTTTTCCATAAACTTTTTGAATTTTATCTCATTTACTAAAACTTTTAAATAAGTGTATTATATATTAAATTCCTTATTTTACTTTATATAGCTACTTTTTAAATGAGATAAGTGCTTGTTCCATAGTAGGAAGTCAAACAAAGATAGATGAATGATTTTTCTCTGTATCTTTCATCATTGCCTCAAAAGACTACTCCATTCTGAAGTGTATGTTGTCTAAAATGTCTGCGATGAGAATAGCTGTATCTGATTATTTGCCATAGAGTTCTGTGACCTAGGAGTAGTAAAGGCTCAGGGAAAAGATACAGGTAGAGACTTGAAGGATAGAAAGGGCAAAGGGATTGAAGAAGATACTTTATGCCAGAGTAAATGGTTTTATCAAAGGTCAAATGGTTAATCAAAGGGATATGGGTGAGCATCCAAGACAGACCATTTGATGCACAATTTTGCACAGAGATAATCCATTTGACACAGTCTTGTTATTCAAAATTGTGATTATAGCCATTGAGAAAAATAGAGTGTCTGGGGGCTTAAGATGTTTACAAATTGTTTAGTGAAAGAAAATTAAATGTAACCAAAAACCAGTATAGAATTGGTATAAATAAAACCAGTAATGATCATTTTAATTAAACAGGCCCAGCATAGCTTCTGTGCTCCTTAAGGAATTCTCCCATGTCTCCTTGGGAGCGTGTAATAGAAAACAGAGGTCTCCTTTCAAAGTTTTTATTTGATTTTGGCATCCATAATATTAATCCATTATTAAATTAAATGGCTAGCCATAAAGGAAAGAGTGAACAAATGGACAAATTAGTTGGGTGGATTTGTACATATTTTTACATATATTAAAGTCTATCATCAATGTGTATGTAGATGGAGTTTGAATAGATATAGGCAGCAATTACGATTTTTATATACTTTAAAAGATTCCCTTTCTTCCCAATCTACATCAAAATTGCCATAAAGAACACAGTGATTTTGAGGAAACAAAATACCTCAGGAAGCAAGGCAAAATAAGGGGATGTGTATTCCCATTCCTAAGAAATCCTCAAACATTCAATTTTATTATCTACTACTAGGATAGTGAAGCTATAAAACAAAGAAACAATATTTGGTCTATATAATTTACAATCAGTGTTAACAAATGCTCAATAGCCAGGAAAAAAATTTTAGATAAAATATGAGTAAAATACAATGCCATATGGCAAAATACTTTGCTGCACAAATTGGCTCATAGAAACTTACTGAACATGGTTTAGAGATTTACTGTACACACATAAGTTAGTGTCTTTAAAATAAGACAATGCAATAGAAAAGATTAAACAAGCAAATGAACAAAATAGGTTTAGAAAAATGGGGTACCAAAAAGTAGGTGAAAGTAGATGTAAATCAGGAAAAGAAATAATTTGAAAACAGCATTTTATTCTAAAATAATGGCAACCCATATTACTTAAGGTTGAGACTATTGAAGGTATTGTAATGGATCAGAGCAAATGAAGATTAATGATAGAGTGATCAATTCAGATTATTAAACTAATAAATTGCTACCACCTGGAGTGATCACTAAAAATGGTTTAAGAGTAATACAGATCTGTTTTAATAACATTGGGTATATTGCTTCGGATATTTTGTGGAAATTATATTGTCCTAAAGACAGTTGTCTGTTTTAATTAGTTAATTGCCTTGAGAAATGAAGACACATGTTCTATTTAATATGACAAAGAAACACTAAAGCTCCTAATGAAGATCCAGGTAATATCTGAGTGATAAATGAGGCGGTTAGGCATGCAGGTATCCTAATTTGGGCCCTCCTATAAAAAATACCATTATAGATTTTTTTTATCCATTGAAAATGATATGCTACATTTCATTTCCTCTTGTTTGTGTTGTCAGTTTTAAAATCATATTCCTTAAGTCTTCAGCCATCCCTATTAATAGCATAAAGCTAATAAATGCCTGTAAAATATATCTTTTGTTGTTGTTTTTGCTTAGAGCAAAATGGAAAGCAGCTATTTAAATCATTAATGTACAGAAAATCTGATGTTTAAGGACCCCAAGTTTGCAGAAAATGCTGATAGATATGTTAAGTGTAATATTTTATTAGTTTAAAATGGATACATTAATTTATTTAATGGAAAGAATATATATTAGTAAGAAATTTAAAAAGTAAGTAAATGCATTAAAGGAAAAGTAACAGTCACTTTCTTGACTTACTCCACTCATCTACCTAACATTTTTCACTTCCCAGGGGAAACAATTATTAACCATATTTTACATATCCCTTCAGAAATGTTTTATTTAAGAGAAAGCACAGTGTGTAGGTGTGCTTGTATATGTATGCACACTACATATGCTTTCTTTGAGAATACATATATGCATGAAAGAACATGGATTTCTATACATAAACATATATAGATATATTGAAATGCATATATATATATTCAAGAACAAAGAACATAAACATAACTATTTTCAATTGCTATATTTTATTGTACTCTATGGTCATAACATAATTGATTTAACCATTTTCATAGAAATTCAGATAGGCTCAGTCTTGCCCTATTATAAATTGTGCTGCAAAGAACAATTTTGTATAAGTATCTTTAGATACTTATGTGATCCCCATAAATAAAATAGTTAAAATGTAATTTCTTGGTCAAATGTTAAGCACTTATATAAAATATTGCCTTCTAAAATGACTGTAGCAAATTAAATTCCTACCAACTAAATTAGGATACCCGTTTTCCACATTATGGTTCTCTCTCCTTTCATTCTCCAGTGCACCTTAGGACACAGTGATCTCCCTAAGATGTAAATGTGTCGCTTTGGTACTTAAAATATTCTTTCAAGTAATATCCAAACTTCTTAGCTTGTCAGACTTGCATGATTCAGATTGAATGAACTTGACCCTTGTCTTCCTCCCCTAATTTACATCTTCTATTCTGTCTCACACTCTAGCCACACTAGACTCCTGAACTTCTTTCTGTTCTGTCTACATGCCAAGCTTTTTTCTAAAATAGGCCTTTGAAAATGCCGTGCTGTTACCTGGAATCCATCTCCCCTTTACACGCTCCCAACACACACACACACAGACACACACACACACAGTATATTCCTTTCTCCATGGTTGCCTCCAATTCATCCTTCAAGGTTAAATGTAGCTCTTCAGAGTAGATTTGCCTGTCCATTCCAAGTAGCTACCTTTCTTTTCTAACTAAGCACAGTGTTTCCATACTTTGTAATACTTTGAGATATTTTAGTCTACTTAATTTTCCATATTGTATAAATACTAGTTTTCTATTGCTGTAGTAACAAAATTTCTATTTTCTCTTCATAGCATTTGATACATTGTTTTGATAGCCATTTTATAAATTATATACCCTATCCAGATCTTTTATTTTGCTTCTTGTTTTATTTCTATGATGTATCTCAGGGGATTAAAGTGAGTTAAAGTCTGTCTTAATTATTTTATTGCCATCAAAATTCTGTAATCTTATATCTTTTTGTTACCAATTTTTTCTTTGCTGTCTATCTTTTGCTGAATATTTGTGTTTTTTCATTTATTTTATAATTTTGTGTGATGGTTAATATCATATGGCAATTTGGCTAGATTACGGTATCTATTTTGTCACACACTGGGCTGCTTGTTACTGTGAGGGTATATTATAGCGGGAATTTGCAACTACTACAATCAGTTGACTGCATCTACAATCAACAAAGCAGATTGCCCACAGCAATGAGGTTAATCCCCTTATCAGATATGCCAACACCCATGGTCATGTGACACAATTCCTTATATAGCCTGTTGGTTCTATTTTATTTCTCTGGAAAACTCTAATACGTGTGTGGTTTTTTTTGTTTTGTTTTGTTTATCCCCTTCTGATAACTTTGAAGATTTTTAATTCTTAGAGTAAATTTCCATAGCTTTTCAGAATGTATTTAAGCTATAAACCTGATATATTAATTTTAGGCTATATTAACTGATTCCCCACCATAGAAGTTTAGGCAATTAGCATATATGTGCTTTTCCTGGTTGCTCCTCCCCTCCAATTTCATGAAACATTTTAACTATAAATATTTGTTTCAATGGCATTTTTGTTTTCCTAACACCCGTAGATGTTTGGCCTTAATTCTATATTTAAATGTATTCCTTGCTCCTCACCAGTTTGATATCATTTATTTAAATTCGTATCTTAGCTAGTTTACTTCAAGTAATATATTAAATTATGCCTTATGAGTAATAATTTCCGAGTTACAATGTTTTCCTGTTGCAGCTACAAAAATTGATAGGTTGTATGAACAACTTAAGTATTAAAAATGTAAATTTCTTTCCCTATAGAACAGTGGTTTTCAAATAGTTTCCTTTAAACTCTTAACTCTTTGAAGCCCTCAATAATTTTTTTTTACCTCTAAAATATTTTAAAATATTTACTTCATTTGTAGATGAGAATAAATCCAGTTGTATGTTAGTATAAATAATGTTTTATGAAAAGTAACTTTTCCAACACAAAGCACATTCGTGAGAAGAGTGATGTGATATTGCTTTACATTTTTGCAAATCTCTTTAATGCCCAGCTTAATAGAAGATGCCTGAAACCTCATATCTGTTTCCTCTGTCAAACTCTTGTAACTTCACACATCATATATTTTCTAGAAAAACCCCACTGTACATTCAAAGAGAAAGAAAGAGAAAAGGGAAACATAATATTTCAGTGTTCCTGTGAAAATAATTTTGACATTATAAACCACCTAAAAGATTTTAGAAAAGCTTACAGGATCCAGACCACACTTTGATAAATACTTCTATAGAAGACATGTTTTTTATTCTCTCCTGGCACTCTTCACTCTTGTGAAGAAGGCTATATCCACAGTGACTTTTCTCCCTGTAACTCACATTTTAATTATTTTCCTAGCTAGATGCCTATATTAGTAACTCCAACAGGATATGCCTTGATTTTTTTGTTGTTGTTCTTATTCTTTACCAGTCTATTGACTAGGCTATGCCCTCTTAGATTACAATTGAAGGTATTCTTTCATTCGCAACAACTTTTCTTCTATTGTCTCTTGAATAGCATCCCTGTTCCATTTGTATTCTTTTCAGGAACACAAATTATATATATGTTAGATCTTCTTTGTTTTTCATAGCTATTCCCATTTTAATCAAGTTTTCTCTTATTCTCTTAAATTTTCATTGGTAACTTTTCCCATCAGATCCAGCATCTATTATTTGATTCACATTAAGTTCACTTCTTGTTTCTAATGTGTATTTCATTTTGATGATAATGATTTTGTTATAATTTATAATTGCTTCTATGGGCACTGCTTCTTCATGTCATTCTGTTATCTTACTAATTCTTCTTTAAATAGTATTTTTGAATCAAAGGGTATCTTTGTTTCAATAATTTTGAGAATATAGAGAAATATATCTTTATCCCTTTTTGTAGCTTATAGGCATAGTTATATTGCATATCTTATGCTTATTACTTACCAGTTTTAAGCTGCCTGATTGAAAAAATGAGCTGGGTCAGCTTCAATTTAAGTGTGATATCTCAAAAAATCATCTCTCATCTTTTGTCTCATGAGCCTTAGAGAGGATTTGCCACTCAGATTTTGATGATCACAATTTAGAGTGCCTCATTTGCCAAACAAGAGGCCATTATACCTCACCTCAAAATATTTTTTGATGATTTAATGTTCACATTTCAGATGCAAGGCTGACTGCAAATCTCATTCTGACCTGCACCTTTTACCTTAAACATTGTGGTAGATATTATATACCACAACAAAGACATTTTCTTAATCTTAATTTTACATTCCTGTGGGCTGAACCAAGGTGTTATTTTTAAATAAGGTGTGAGCCAACTGAGTTAGGGTAGGCTTCGTTCGTGTTACTGAAGGCCTTCATAAACAGGAGAAATTTGCACACAGTCACAGAAAGCCATAAGGAGAAGCAGCAAGACAGCAGAATGACATCACCATGTAACCAGGAGATCAATGATATCATCTTGTGATGGGAGGCAGAGATGTAAGCCATGGAACTCAAAGATAGCAGCAAAAGAGCAGCAGGATGCTACGAACTTAGGGGAGAAAGCCAATACTTTGATTTTGGCTTTGTTATTGATTTTATTTTCAGATAATTTGAGGGAGGGAAATTGAGTATGTCTACATTCCATGTTACCCAAAGTACTAGGAAAATATAAGTATGCTGTTGAATCACCTTGTTTAACTTTTTGTACTGATTGAGTAAACAGTAAACATGATTTTGTCTTTGCAAAAACTATCTGACAATATTTCATTCATCTTGAGGGCAAGAATGTTGAGAAGCCTGTAAATACCATGATTATTAAAGCATAGCATCATCCTCTAGTATAATATGTCTTATAAATACATTGCCAATGAAAGAATTAGCTATCTATACCACAGGGATTGGCAAACTACACCCTATTAGCCAATCTGGACCACTGCTTGTTTTTATAAATAAAGTTTTATTGGAACAGATGCACACCCATTTATTTATGTATTGTCTATGGCTACTTTCAAACTATAGTGGCAGAGGAGTAATTGTGACAGACACCATATGGCCAACAGATCCTACAGTATTTACTACTTGGCCTTTACAGAATATGTTTGCTGATCCCTGATCTACACAAATAAGGTAAAATGAAACATAGGATAGGAACTTCACAAAGACTCTTTTCATACTCTATTAAGCTTTAAAAATTCTTGTATCTAAGAAAGAGAAGAGCTCTAAATTTGCAGTGAAATCTTGTTAGTACTTACTTTTCAATACATCACTTTAACTAAAGATTTTAAGCATCCTAGATGGAAACATGTTTATGTTGGTATTGTATTTGAAAGGATTTTTGTGCAAAGACAAAAAAGTATAACTGAAATGTGCAAATGTATCTGGCTCAAAATGATATTCTGAAACATCAATCATAAATAATTCTCTATACAAATAAGGTAAGTAAAAGAGCATCTTACAAATACAACCATGTATCTTTAATTTTCCTTAAGTTGCCAATGTCTTTTTAACAAAAGTAAAACCTATTTCAGAATGAATATACTTCTTTTCCTAAAATAAGCAATAGAATAGATTTGTTTACCAAAAAATAAAAATAAAAAGGGAAGTAGTGGAACTGACAAGATAAGCTTGCTGTCTAAGGAAGCAGAACATTTATTTCTGCTGTCATCAGAGACAAAGTTTATAGTTTTTTTTCCCTGCATGTTAAAAAAACAAAAATAGAGTAAAATTTACTTCATTACAACACAGGTATGTACTGTATGCATCGTTTACAAGGACAAAGCAACAAAATATAAACAGAATCTTGAAACATAGGTAGCAGAATGACGCTTATAATATTGAAAGGGAAGGCAACTTCATTTTCCTTAGAGAGCTTTTATATGGATAGCTGAGATTAAAACTCTTCTGCCTCTATTTTAAGCTGGGGCCATACTCATCTATTAGGAAGAAATAAATAAAATTCCTATTTACTATTCTGTGTCACTAGCTTTCATCTCTAACATTCAAAACTCTAGGTGAACTTATAATATCCTTACAGAGTGTTAAGAAAGATAAAGAATTTTTACAACCTTGGACTCACTGTATATATTGACACAAACCTAATGTCATTCCATACTCCTCAATGTGGATAATTATAGAGTCTCTTTGGAACTAGAAATTTGTCATGCCATCCAAATTACATAAATATAAAGAGTCAATCACATCAGCATTATTTTAATAAATATATAATGCAGGACTGATATCCTGAGCCAATTGGTTTCCTGCTAGAAATCTTTATTCAGAAGGGTATTTATTTAGAAAGCACATTTATTCTAAAGTTGTATGGCTCTACAGAACAGTTAAATTTCCCAGATACTCTCATGGTCCTTGGAGAGACACTAGCAAAAGTATTGCCAAGTAGGAAGAAAACTTAAGGAGTCACTGAAGTGTGGTGCCAGGAAACTCTGGATAAACAAGAAAAATAAAGATTTATAAAGCAACTGTGGAAAGAGTGTGGGTATGAATAATAAAATTGCCTCTTGAGGTTTCACTACAAATATATTGCCATCAATTTTTCTAAAGAGGAGGCAGAAAATTGCCTGATGCCATCAAAATGAGTGGAGTTTGAAAGCAGAAAAAAAAGAACATGTAGGAGTCCAAAATGACCCAAAAGCAAAACCTCACAAAACATATTCAAAACATTTGTAATACAGCTATATAGCCATGGACCAATGACAAACTTGCCAACTGCATTTTCCTTTTGTAACCAGATGGTGTGTGTCATACAGACATCAAATTCCAACCAGAATTAGGATATGTGTCTTTACAATCAAATTATTAATATTATGGCGCAAAGAAGGTTATGTTTGGCCCATGTACCAAGAATATAAAATAATGTTTTTTTGAAACAGTCATGCAATCATTCAGGACATAATGGTTGCTATGAAGAGAAAATATGCTAGAGTATAAAATTAAATAACCTGAGCCAAGTGATCTATATTCTATTTTGAACTCTACCAATTAATAATTTTAAGACGATAGACAAATCATTACTTGTTCTTGGTTCCCTTATTTGTAAAATACTACAATTTTCAAGATAATTTCCATTCCTAACAACTCTAAAATTCTGATTCTAAATACATGTGGAAAAATATAGACAATTGTTAAACTCTTTATATCACTTTGATATATATCATAGCTGTATGTCAAATATTATTTATATCAAATCACAGTTTGTTTTCCTTAGCATATTACAACAAATAGATTTGTTTAAAACTAAGATTATTATAAAGCCCTCAAATAAGGCTGGTGCCTTGAAAGGTGCTGCTTGTTCTTCTCACAAACTGATGCTCCCATTCCATCATTACTTCCAAATAAAAAACTGAGGGCAAGTCTCAGCATGGCCTAAATAGGGAAATAGTGTCCCTTTGTGTGTGTGTTTGGGGGGTGGGGGGTGGTGGTGGTAATTTTTCCCTTGCTCTGTTGAGAAAATCTGTAAGCAATTACACACCAGTAATGAGAACATCTAGAAATCAAATCTTTGTTTCTAAGTACTGTTCTCTGCTAAAAGTAACCAAGGCTCCTTAAAGAAAAGGCAGGTTTTAGGGCTAGGGAAGGGGAAGAAGATGAGCCTGGAACATCTTGTTATGCCAGGAAGTACGGAAATATTCAAACAATGATGGGGGGTATCGAAAGGACATGAGAATCAGCTTGAGGGGCTCACACTGCTTAATTTAGGCCAATTTGAGCATCAAAATAAATTATATTACTTGATTTTAACTTATTCAACAAACTGTACATGAGTGCATGGTGATATATATGCATGCATGGATATATTCTTCCTTGTAGTACAATGTCAACTAAAATGAAAAAAAAAAATGCAGTGGTAAAAAATCATCAATGGATGCCAAAACTAGAGGGTGAAAGCTAAATGGAGAACAATGTATTTGCATAGTGTCAAAGTATCTCTCCTCACTTTACTTAAGAACAAAGGAGACAAATTGAATTTTACAGTGGAGAAATCCCCACAGGCAGGCAGCACCTTAACCACATGACCAGAGTTACCATTGCCAATATTGGGACAAAGAGAAAACATGCGTTTCCTGATATAATGCCCTGAGAACATCACCACCTCCCCTGTGGTATTAGTGCCAAAAATGCCTAACTGAATCTAATTATGAGGAAACATCAGAAAAACTCCAAGTGAGGGTTATTCTACCAAATAATTGCCTTCTACTCTTCAAAAATTCTGTGGGCTCGAAAGACAATGAAAGGCTCTGGAACGCTCTCAGATTAATGGAAACTGAAGAGACATGAACCTAAATGCAATGCATGTTCCTGGATTGGATCCTAGACTGGAAAATATAATAGCTATAAGGAACATTATTTAGGACCACTGCCAAAATATTAATATAGACTCTGGTCTAAGTAACAGGAATATATCAATGTTATGCTATTTGTTTTGATAATTGTAATATGGTTAGGAGAACGTCCTTGTTCTTAGAAAAATGTTTAGGATTAAAGGGGCATGTTATCTTCAATTTACTCAAATGATTCAGAAAAATAGTATATACACACAAACAGAGAAAAGAGGAAGACAAAAAAGCAATTAGAACAAAGTATAAACAGCCAGTCTGGGTAAAGAGTATACAGGATTGCCTTGCACTCTATTTGCAATTTTTATAGGTTCAAAAGTGCATCATAATTAAAATATTACAAAACAAGAATGGGGGAACAAAGGGATAATATCTGCCAATAAAATGGAAAATTATAAAATCCTCCCCCGGATTTATTTTCCATTTCTTACTAGAGAATTTATAAGTTTACAGAAAAATCATGCAGAAAGTAGAGTTCCCACATACCACCTTATTGTTAAAACCTTACAATAGCATGGTATATTTGTTACAATTCTTGAAAGAACATGTAGGCTGCAAACTGGGATTTATGTCCAGGATCTAATTTATCCAGGGCATTGTTTGAAAGGTATTGTTTGTTGTAAGTATTTTCCAAGAGTTTTTATTCTGAGGAAGGGAAGAATAAAGTTTTTTGTGTTTTTTTTTTTTTTTTTAATCCTTTGGCTATAAATGTGAGATTGATTTCTGAACTCTCAGTTCAATTCCATTGTTTTTTTAATTTTTTTATTTTTTAAAAGATACTTAGGTTATATAAATGATACATAGACTATATAGGGGATTCCCATATACCCCACTCCCCACACTTCCCAAATTGGTAACATATTTCATTAGTGTGGTACATTCATTGCAATTGATAAACACATATTGGAGCATTGCCACTAAGCACAGATTATAGTGTACATTGTAGTTTACACTCTCTCCCACTGAACTATGCAGGTTAAGGCAGGATATAAAATGGCCTGTATCTATCATTGTAATGTCATTCAGGGCAATTTCCAAGTCCCAAAAATGCCCCAGTGTTACACCTGTTTTTCCCTCTCCCTATATCCAGAACCTCCAGTGGCCACTGCCTCCATATCACTGATATTTCTTCCATTGCTAGAATAACATTAAGTCTATAGTAAAATACTAAGTCTACTTTAGTCCATAGTCTATTCTCCAATCCTGAGGACTTTGTGATGGTGATGCCCACTCTACCTTTAATTGAGGGGGGGGCTTCGATCCCATACAGCCAATGGGTGGGACTCTCTTAAAGTTGTAGACACACAGGGTTCCTTGGTATGTTGTTTGTCCATCATCTCCTCCTCGTTAGTTGTCCTGGGTGAGTTCTGTGACCTGGAGAGTAGGTATTGCAACTCCACTGAGATTCAAGGCCCAACTGGTACATGGACAGCCCCAAGATTTAAGTCTCTTGGATGTACAACTACCAACTCTAGTCAAATTATAGGTTCAAATAGAAGAACAGAAGAGGCGTGTGTGGGGAAACCATAGCTGAGTCCAACTCTGTCACACTGGGGAGCATAAATTCCAAAGTAAAGCCTTCTGGCAAGGGACCAAACTCCTGAGCTATCTGCCCTGACTATAGTATCTGGATGTCTCCATAGCCCTCAGGAGCTTGTTGGGAGGCTCATGCCCAGGAGTCATGTCCCATGCTGGGGGGAAGTTATTGCATTTTTATCCTGAGTTCAGCTTAGAGAGAGGCCAACTGAGCAACAGGGAGTTTCCCAATAGGTAACTCTTAGGCACCCTACAACACTAAGTTTCAATTTCAAGAGCAAAGGCTTATAAGCCTAGGCATCAATATCAAGAGCCCATCACTGGAACTTCCTCCTTCACTAGTCATTGCTCCTGTACTTGGGGGATTGTTGCTGTTCCATTAGAGAATGTGGCGGAACCCCCCAGGATGGGAATTTGATATTGTTTTGGTTATTATGTAAATCTCCACCTACAGTGACAATGCTCTATTAACATTTGAACACATTTATATGCCTTATAAATATGCCCAGGTGAACTCCCTCCCATGTATACCCCATCATTGACACCCCACACCAATGGTCCTCCCCTGCCACAGTTGTAACCCTTCTGTGATCCAAAACTTCTTCAAAAATGAAGCCAATGAAAATCCCAAAACAATTAATAAGAAAATGAAATAATGATAGTTTTAAACATAATAAATAAAATACAGAAAATTTTAAAAAATAAAAATAAAAAATAGGATACTAAAAGAATGAAAAAATATTTTAAATTTTTTTTGGATATTTTGACTTTCATAACTGTAATATCTCTTATCCTGTATGTACAGTGACATTTTCTTCCATTAATTCCCCCAGTGTATTTTTTTCATTTTGTCTTCAAAAAGTTTTAGGTCACAGTAAAGTCACATACAGAATAGAGGGGACTCCCATGTACCCAACATCCTCCCCCTTTTACCCCTTCCTGTATTAATAGCCTTTTTATATGTGGATGATACATTTGTTGTACTGATGTGCAAATATTGAAACACAGCTGCCAGCCATGGTCAATGATTTACATTATGGCTTACATTTTGGACCATACACTTTTATAAATTTTTGATGAAATTTAACATGGCCTGTATCCATCATTGCAAGATCATGCAGAACACTTCCATCACCCCCAAAATGCCCCCTGTTCCATCTATTCTATTCCTTCCTCCCCTTCCCCTTGGGGCCCATGGCAACCACCAGGCTTCACTACTTGAAGGACAAGATTCAAAGTTACCTGCAACAACACGGAGGGCTTGACACACTAGTCTGTCCTCCCCTATTAGGCACTCATGCTCCCAAGAGACTCCTGCCTCTCTCAGAACATAGTAGGCCTCCCCAGGATGGGAGTCCAACACTTTCCCATTCATTATTTGGGTCTCCATCCACTGATACAACACACTATGACAAAATGATCATTCACACACTCCTTAGAAGCCTGCCCCAGGTGTGCCCTGTCCCAAATGTGCCCCCATCTCCAACACCATAAACCAGTAACCCTTCATTGTCATATTGCCAAATGAGCATTTGCAACATTGTAGTTTCTACCACTTATCCAACAATCCAGTGTTCACCTGCTCCCTCCCCTAACCCTGCCCCCAGTTCCATGGACCGTCTAAACCATCCTATCCACCCTACCCCCTATCAGACCTATACCACCCAAAAACCAATAGTATCGCTACACCCTTGTCATGTCCCTTCACTGTACAACTACATGCTTCCACCTTATCATAGATTTCACCCATATTGGCATTGGCTCACAACTACCTTCTACCTTTCTATTTCCTGTAAACTAATCTTCCAGACTCTAGCTCTGTGAGTCTGCTCATTTGCTTAATTTCTCTCAGTGAGGTGATGTGATATTTGTCCTTCAATGCCTGGCTGGCTTTACACAACATAAGGTCATCAAGATTCATCCATGTTATCCTGTGTGTTATTACTGTATTCCTTCTTATAGCTGAGTATTATTGCATTGTATGTATATACCACATTCTGTTTATCCATTCATCTCTTGATGGGCATTTGGGTTGATTCCACCTTTTGGCAATAGAGAATAATGCTGCTATGAACATTGGTGTGCATATATCTGTTCGTATCCTTGCTTTCAATTCTTCCAGTATATACCCAGCAGTGGAATTGCTGAATCATATGACAGATCTATAGTTAGTTGTTTGAGGAACTGCCAAACTGTCCTCCATAATGGCTGCACCATTCTATATTCCCACCAGCAGTGGATGAGGGTTCTCATTCCTCCACATCCTCTCCAACACTTGTAGTCCTCTGTTTTTTTTAATAGTCATCAGTCTAATGGGTGTAAGATGATAACCCATTTTAGTTTTGATTTGCATTTCCCTAACAGCCAGTGATGTTGAGCATCTTTTCATGTGCTTTTTAGCCATTTTTATTTCTTTTTTGGAGAAGTGTCTATCAAATCATTTGCCCATTTTTTAAATGGGTTGTCTTTTTTGCCCCCGAGGTGTAGTATTTCTTCATATATGCTAGATATTAGGCTCCTATCAGATATATGGTTACCAAATATTTTCTCCCATTGAGTAGATTACCTTTTTACTTGAAACACTCCTTTGAGGTGCAAAAGTTTTTACTTTTGAGGAGGTACCATATATCTATTTTTTCTTTCATTGCTCATGCTTTGGGTGTGAGGTTCATGAAACAATTTCCTACTACAAGATCCTGTAGATGCTTCCCTACATTATCTTCCAAGGTCTTTATGGTCTGGGCTCTAATATTTAGATTTTTGATCCATCTTGATGTTTTTGTATAAGGTGTGAAATGGTGATCCTCTCTCATTCTTTTGTAAATGGATATCCAGTTCTCCAAGCAACATTTGTTGAAGAGGACTTGGTGGCCTTGTCAAATATCAGATGACTGTATATGTGAGGATCTATATCAGAACTCTCAGTTTGGTTCCATTGGTCAGTATGTCTAGCATTGTGCCAATACTATGCAGTTTTGACCACTGTAGCTTTGTAGTATGTTTTAAAGTCAGGTAGTGTGATTCCTCCAATTTCATTTTTCTTTTTCATTATGTCTTTGGCTTTTTGGGGCCTCTTGCCCTACTAAATAAATTTCATAATTAGTTTTTCCAATTTGGTAAAAAATGCTGCTGATTTTTATTGGGACTGCATTAAATCTGTAGATCAGTTTGGGTAGGATAGACATCTTAATGATGTTTAGTCTTCCTGTCCATGAACAGTGATATTCTTCCATTTATTTAAGTCTTCCTTGATTTCCTTTAACAGTGTTGTATAGTTTTGTGCATATAAGTCATTAACATCTTTAGTTAAATTTATTCCTAGGTATTTGATTCTTTTAGTTGCTATTGTAAATGGGATTTCTTTTTCTTGATTTCCTCCTCAGATTGCTCATTATTGGTGTACAGAAATGTTGCTGATTTTTGCACATTGATCTTGCAACTCTACTGAACTCATTTATAAACTCTAGAAGCTTTGTTGTAGATTTCTCAGGTATTTCAATGTATAGTATCATGTCATCTGCAAATAGTGAAATTTTTACTTCTTCCTTTCCAATTTGTATGCCTTTTATATCTTTTTCTTGCCTAAGTGCTCAAACAAGTACTTCTTATACAATGCTAAATAAGAGTGGTGATAGTGGTCTTCCTTGTCTTTTTCCCAATCTTAGAGGGAAAGCTTTTAGGATTTCACCATTGTATATGATGTATACCCTTTATCATGTTGAGGAAGATTCCTTCTATCCTTATCTTTTGTAGTGTTTTTTATCAGGAAAGGGTGCTGTATTTTGTTGAATGCTTTTTCCACACCTATAGAGATCATTGTATTAGTCAGCCAAACGGGTGCTAATGTGAAATACCAAAAATGGGTTGGTCTTTATAAAGGGTATTTATTTGGGGTAGAAGTCCACAGATCCCAGGCCATAAAGCATTAAGTTTCTTCTCTCACCACAGTCCATTGTCACGTGTTAGAGCAAGACAGTTGCCGGCGTTTGCCAGGGTTCAGGCTTCTGGGGTTCCTCTCTTCCTGGGGCTGCATTTCTCTCCGGGCTTAGCTCCTGTTTCCTCCACAAGGTCAGCTGTAGATGATCAGGCGAACAGCTTGCTTCTCTTCTCTTCTTTCCAACATCAAAACTGCTTCTCAAAAGACTGCTTCAACTGTCCTTTGCCTTGCCTTTTATATTCAATTCCCCACCCACCAAGGGGTAGGGCTCAACACCCTAATCCTAACCTAATCATGCCCAGATTAACAGATCAGTTTACAAGCATGATTCAATTATATTTTTGGAATTCATAATTACATCAAACTTCCACGATCATCATGTGATTTTTCTCTTAAGATCTGTTTATGTGATATAAAATATTGATTTTCTGATTTTCAAACATCCTTGTATACCAGGGATGAAACCCACTTGGTCATGGTGTATAATTTGTTTGATGTGTTGTTGAATATGATTAGCAATTATTTTGTTGAAGGTTTTAGCATCTAGTTTCATTAGAGAGATTGGTCTGTAATTTTCCTTTCTTGTGGCATCTTTGGCTTTGGTATTACGGTTGTGTTGGCATTATAGAATGAGTTAGACAGTGATCCTTCCACTTCTATTTTTTGGAAGAGTTGAAGCAGGATTGGTGTTGGTTTTTTCTGGAATGTTTGGTAGAATACCATCTGGCCTGGGCTCTTCTTAGTTGGGAGGTTTTTGATCACTGATTATATCTCATTATTTGTGATTAGTCTGTTGAGCTCATCAGTTTCTTCTTTCATCAATGTAGGCTGCTTGTGTGTTTCTAGGAATTTGTCCATTTCCTCTAAATTATCCATCTTTTTGGCTTATAATTTTTCAAAGTATTGTGTTATGATACTCTCTATTTCTGTGGGGTCAGTGGTGATATCCCCTTCCTTGTTTCTTATTTTGTGTATTTGCATCTTTTCTCTCTCTTTTTTTTTTTTAGTCTGGCTAAGGGTTTGTCAATTTTATTGATCTTCTCGAAGAACCAGCTTTTGGTTTCATTTTTTCTAGTGCTTTCTTAGTTTTGGTTTCATTTAGTTTTGCTCTAATCTTTATTTCCTTCTTTCTGCTTACTTTGGGGTTAGTTTTTTTTTTTTTTTTTTTTTTTTCCCCTAATTCCTCCAGGTATGCAGTTAGGACTTTGATTTTAGCTCTTTCTTCTTTTATGATACATGCATTTATGGCTATGAATTTCCCTCTAATTACAGCTTTTGCTGCATCCCATAGGTTTTGATATGTTGTGCTGTCGTTTTCATTTGTTTCAAGGTATTACTTATTTCATTTGCAATTTCCTTCATGACCCACTGTTAGCCTAAGAGTGTGTTGTTTACCTTCCATATCTTTGTGCCTAATCTGGTTCTTTGGCCCTTACTGATTTCCAGCTTCATTCCATTGTGGTCAGAGAAATTATTTTGTGTATGGTCTATCTTGGAGAATTATCCATGTGCACTTGAGAAGAATGTATATCCCACTGTATTTGGGTGTAGTGTTCTGTATATGTCTATTAGGTCCAGATCCTCTAATGTATTATTCAAAGTTCTTGTTTCTTTATTTAGTCTCTGTCAAGATGTGCTATGTAATGGTGATAATGGTGTATTAAAGTGTCCCGTCCCCCCCCCCCCATAATTGTAGAGGCATCTATTTCTCCACTTAGTTTTTCCAATATTTGCCTCATATATTTTGAGGTACACTGGTTAGGTGCATAAATATTTATGATTGTTTTTCTTGAAAGATTACTCCTTTTATTATATATAGTGCCTGTCTCTTACCATAGTTTTGCATTTAAAATCTATTTTGTCTGATATTAGTATAGCTATTACTCCCTGTTTTTTATTATTGTTTGCTTGTGAAATTGTTTTCTAACCATTCACTTTCAGCCTCCTTGAATCCCTGGTCTAAGGTGGGTTTTTTTGTAGACAGCATATAGATGGGTCATATTTCCTTATCCATTCTGCCAATCTGTGTCTCTTGACTGGTGAGTATAGTCCATTAACACTCAATATTATTACTGTCAAGGAATTACTTACATTAGCCACATTTTCTTTGGGTTTATGTATGTCATATATTGTTTTTATTTCTCTTCTTGTCTTTTTAATTGTCTTACACTCTCCCCCAATTCTCTCTCTCCTGTTTTTTCCTTTTGAGCTGCAGAACTCCCTTTATTATTTCTTGGAGTACAGGTTTTTTATTGACATACTCTTAATTTCATCTTTGCTGGATAGAGAATTCTTAACTGGATATTTTTTCTTTTAGCACCTTAACTATGTCATACCACCTTCTTGCCTCCATGGTTTCAGATGAGAAATCAGCACTTTATCTTACTAAGCATCCCTTGTATGTGATGGTTCTCTTTTTCTCTTGCTGCTTTCAATATTCTCTCTTTGTCTTGAGCATTGGACAATTTGACAAGTATATGTCTTTGGGTAGGTCTGTTGGGATTTATACTATTTGGGATGCACTGCACTTCCTGGACATGTACGTCCATCTCCCTTAACAGGTTTGAGTCGTTCTCAGCCATTATTTCCTCTAACACTCCTTCTGTCCCTTTTCCCTTCTCTTCTCCCTCTGAGATGCCTATAATGCGTATGTTTGTGTGTTTTGTATTGTCATTGAAATCCCTAAGTGCCTGTTGGATTTCTTCTTTTTATCTATCTGTTCTATTATCTGTTTGATTTCAGATGTACTGTCTTCCACATTGCTAATTCTTTCCTCTGCCTGTTCAAATCTGCTGTTATGTGCTTCCAGTGTGTATTAGTCAGACAGAGGAGTGCTGATGCAAAATGCCAATAATCAATTGGGTTTTATAAAGGGTATTTATTTAGGGGTAGAAGCTTACAGTTACCAGGCCATAAAGCATACTTTTCTTCCTTCACCAAAGTCTGTTGCCACATGTTGGAGCAAGACAGCTGCTGAGTTTTGCCAGGGTTCAGGCTTCTTGGATTTCTCTCTTCCTGGGGCTCTGTTTCTCTCTGGGCTCAGCTCCTGTAGTCCTCCACAAGGTCAGCTGTAGACTATGAGGCTCTCTAGCATTTGCCTCTCTCCACAAGGCCAGCTGTGAACTGTCAGGTGAGTGGCTCGTCTCTTTTCCTGGAGCCTTCCCTCCTGCCTCATGACCAAGGTCCTCTGTATGCTTATTCCCCTGGGCTCCAGCATTAGCACTCAGCATCAGAACTCCAACATCAAAACTACTCAACTCTGTCCTTTGCCATGTCCTTTATCTTTAAGACCCCACCCACCAAGGGGCAGGGCTCAACACCCTACTGATCAATCCCCAGTCAAATCCCTAATCATAACTTAATCATGCCCAGATGAACAGACCAGTATAGGAACTTTTGATGAAGTTACTTCACTTAAGGTGTTTATGACCTCAATCAGGATGAGTCATAATCTTATTACTAGAGTCCCGTATAAACAGATTGAATTCAGACATGAAGAGAGACATGAGAAGCAAAATGCTGAAATGTAACCCAGAAAAGAAAGAGACCAGTAGATGCCACGATGTACCTCGTCATGTGACAGAGGAGCCAAGGATCACTGGCAGCTGATATCTGAGAGGAAAGCAAGGTCTTGGAAGTGCCTTGATTTGTACATTTTCACAGCTGCAAAACTGTAAACAAATAAATTCCCATTGTTTAAGCCAACCAGAGAGTCACCAGAGAATAGTGCTCCATGTGAGGATTTAACTGAACAGGAATCCAGTCAACCATTTCACTTTAAGTCAGAATTGGTAATGAAGTTATCTAGGAAGGATCTGTGGAAAGTTCTTTTGTCTAATGTTTTGGACCCCTCTGTACTACATGGAAATCTGACAAGTTGTTTGTGAGATCTGTGTGAAAGAAGCCACTGCTAGCCTGGACAGATTGAAGGAAAAATCACTTGAAGGGCAGAACCATGGATGCTGAGGTCTGGACCAAAGACATCGTCTCAGGACAAGAGTGTACTCACTCATGTTTATGGGGGAAAAAAATGAGTCTACCCTGGCACTTAGTAAGGGTAGCCCTTCAATCCTGTTGTTCAGGAAGAGTGCAGCTGCACCAGTCTTCAGAGAGAATGGAGCATAAGTGCCCAGGATTGCAGAGAGTCTGGCCATCATCCCAAAGCCAGAGAGTGGAGAGGGTGGAGCCTTCATTCCAGTGTTCAGGGAGAGCATGGACAATGCACAAGCACTAAGAAGGGGTGGGGCTGCTGCTCTATCAGGCCTGGAGGACAAAACATCCTTTCATCAATGACTCCCAAACCTTGAAATCTAATGGCCTATGCCCTGCAATGTATAGGAACTGTTTGGGACCCATAACCTCTGTTTTCTTTCCACTTTCTCCCTGTGAGAATGGGAATGTTTATCCTATATCAATCCCTCCATTACATATTGGAAGCAGAGAACTTGTTCTCTAGATTACACAGGTCCAGAGATGTGGGGGAATTGTGCCCCAGGACAGACCACACCTATAACCAATTTTAATTAGACTTTGTACTAAGAATTTTTCTGAAATGATTTAAGGCTTTGGGGAATATTGTCTTGAAATTGATGTATTTTGCATATAGCAGAACATGTTTTTTGGGGGTCCAGAGTATGGAGTATGGTGGTTTCCAGCTGTATGTACACAAGAAAAACATTTTCTTAAATGTAATCCATTTCTGTATCTGTGAACCCATTGTAAGTAGGACCTTACGATGAAGTTACTTCAATTAAGGTATGTCCCACCGCAATCAGAATGTGTCTTAATCCTTTTTTTGGAATTATTTATAAGAGAATGAAATTCAGATTAAAAAAAAAAAAAAAAAAAAGCCACGGGGATCAAGAAGCTGAAACAGAACCCAGAAAAGAAGAAAGAATCCAGCAGATGCCACCATGTGCCTTGTCTTGCGGCAGAGGAGCCAATGATCACCTGTCTTTGGGAAGAAAACAACAACTTGAGGTCACAATTTGGATGTTTCCATGGCCTCCCAAAAGTAAGCAAATAAATTCCCATTGTTTAAGTCAACCCCTTTCATCGTGTTTTCTTGGAGCAAAGTTGGAATCTAAAACAATTACTATAGCTGTGTAATAAAATTTAAGATCAGGAAGTGTAATCCTACAACTTTGTTCTCTTTCAAGATGGCTATGGCTATTCAGAGCCCCTTACCCTTCCATATAAATTTTTTAAAAAATATATATATATATTTTTTTAATTTAGATTACATAAATATTACATTAAAATATAGGGGATTCCCATATGCCCCACCACTACACCGCCCACAGTTTCCCACATTAACAACATCCTTCATTAGAATGGTACATTCGTTACAATTGAAAACATTTTGGAGCATTGTAAATAAGCATGGATTCGGCAAAGACGGATGTTGTAATTTTGATTGGGATTGCATTGAATCTGTAAATAACTTTGGGTTGACTTAAACTCTTAACAATATTTAGTCGTCTAATCCATGAACCTGGAATGTCTTTCCATTTGTTTAGATCTTATTGATTTCTTTTAGCACTGTCTTGTGGTTTTCTGTGTGTAAGTCTCTTACATCCTTGTTTAGATTTATTCCTAGATATTGACTCTGTTGCTATTATAAATGGAATTTCTTTTTTTATTTCTTCTTATGATTGTTCATTGTTTGTGCATATAAACACTACTGATTTTGCATGTTGGTATCATACCCTGCCACTTTGCTGAATTCATTCTAGGAGCTTTGTTGTGGATTTTTCAGAATTTTCTGTATAATGGGTCATATATTTGCAAATACGAAAAGTTTTACTTCTTCCTTTCCAATTTGGATGCCTTTTATTTCTTTTTCCTACCTAATTGCTCTGGGAAGAATTTCCAGAACAATGTTGAATAAGAATGGTGATAGTGTGCATCCTTGTCTTATTCCTCCTCTTAGAGGGAAAGTGTATGGTCTTTCATCATTAATTAGAATGTTAGTTGTGAGCATGTCACAAATGTCCTTTATCTTGTTGAGGAAATTTCCTTCTATTCCTAATGTTCCATATCATTTTATCAAAAGGTGTGTGGGCATGCTGGATTTTTTCAAATGCCTTTTCTGCATAGATTAAGATGATCATGTGGCTTTTTTCCTTAATTGTGTTAATATAATATATTACATTAATTGTTATGTTTAAACACATTTGCACAATCAGGATGAATTCCACATAATCACAATGTATAACTCCTTGGAAATGCTGTTGGATTCAATTTATTTACATTTTGTTGAAGCCTTGAAGACTTTTGCATCTATATTCATAATGGATATTGGTCTGTAGTTTACTTGTGGTATACTTTATCTGGCTTTGATTTGAGGGTGATGTTGGCCTCATAGAATGAATTACGGAGTGTTCCCTCCATTCCATTTTTTGGAAGACTTTAAGCAGAATAGGTGTTTATTCTTCCTGGATGGATTGGTGAAATTCCTCTCTGAAGACATCTGGTCCTGGGCTTCTCTTTGTTGGGAGATTTTTTTTTTTAATTTTTAAAATTAATTATTTTAATTTTACTGCTGTCATCTTTTTTCTTTATTTTAAAAAGTTTTAGATTACAGAAAATTTACATAAAAATATAGGGGATTCCCATATACCCCACCCCTGCCTCCTCTCACATTTGTCCCTATTAATAACATCTTTCATTAGTGTGGTACATTTGAAATTTATGAACAAATATTGAAGCATTGCTACTAACCATGATCTATAGTTTACATAATGATTTACATTTTGCACCACACAATTTTATAGGTTTTAACAAATGTATAATGGCCTGTATCTGTCTTTGCAATATCATGCAGAACAATTCCAACGTCCCCAAAATGTCCCATGTTATACCTATTCTGCCTTCTCCCTCCCTTCAGAACCTGTGTTGATCACTGTCTTTATATCATTGTTACAAGTTCTTCCATTACTAGAATAGTAAGTCTATTTTGGTCCATAGTTGCATTCCCCCATTATGTATGTTCATTCCTCAATCTTGAGGATTTGGGGATGGTGATGCCTACTCTGCTTCTGATTGAGAGGGGGCTTAGATATTATGAGGCAGATAGATGGAACTGTCTTGCTTGTGGTTGGAGATACTCTGTTTTAGGGGGATGGGTGTTTTTCATTATCATTTTATTAATTGTCCTGTGCAAGTCTGATGAACTAGAAAGTAGATGTTGGCTGCAACTCTGCTGATATTCAGGACTTAACTGGCATATGAACACACTGAAGATTTAAGTCTCTGGGACATATATTTAACATGTATAGTGCTAATTATAGGTTCAAATAAGAGAGACAGAAGAACCATGTGTAGGAAAATTATAAATGAGTTTAACTCTGTTACATTGGGGGGATTGGTTATCATATATTCCAAGGTAAGACCCACAAATGGGTGCTGATTTCCTGAGGTTGTCCTCTATAGTGTCCAGATGTCTCTAGAGCCCTCAGGAGCACCCTTGCTTAAGGCATTGTTTACTGTGGCAGTCAGTGAGATCCTCCTGAGACATGCATAAGTGTAACCTTTGGAATGACCTCCCAACTCGCTTTGAAATCTCTTAGCCATAAAAAACTCATTTATATTTAATATTTCTCCTTTTGGTCAAGGTCTTTTTCCAAAAGTATTGCTAGTTTGTGCTTGGTTATAATCCCTCAGTGCCAGGGAGGCCCTCCCTGGGAGTCATGTCCCATGCCACGGTTGGGGGAAGGAGGCAGTGAGCCTATATACTGAGTTCGGCTTAGAGAGAGGCCACATTTGAGTAATGGAGGTTTTCAGGAGGTAACTCCTAGGCAATCTATATTACTAGACTAAATTTCAATTTTACAAGAATAAGGTTCATAAGTACAAACATTAATATCAAGGGCCTGGTGTATTGGTCTCTCCTCTTTCACTAGGCACTGCCTATGTACTCTAAAGATTCTTGCCACTCTATTAGAAATTGTTGCAGGACTCCCCATGATGGGAATTTAATATTTTGTTGGTTATTGTGTGGGTCTTCACTCACTGAGATAACACCCCATGACCACATGAACACATTCATATTGTTGAGAGGTTTTTGACTACTGATTCAATCTCTATACTAGTAACTGGTTTGTTGAGAAATTCTATTTCATCTTGATTCAATGTAGGTGGTTTGTGTGTTTTTAGGAATTTGTCCATTTCATCTAGAGTATTAATTTACTGGTGTATAGCTTTTCATAGTATCTTCTTAGAGTCCTTTTTAATTTCTGTGTGGTTGGTACTAATGTCCCACTTTTAATTTCTGATTTTAGTTATTTGAATCTTCTTTTCTTTGTCAATCTAGCTAAAATTCTCTCCATGTTTTTTTTTTTCAATCTTCTCAAAGAACCAACTTTTTGTTTTGTTGATTCTCTCTCTCATTTATCTTCATGTGGAAGTTTGATATGGTTATGAATTCCAAAAATAGATATGGATTATGTTTGTAAACTGGTCTGTGCCTCTGGGTGTGATTAAATTATGATTAGGGCTTTGATTGAGCCATGTCAGTAGGGCATTGAGCCCTGCCCCTTGGTGGATAGGATCTCAAAAATAAAAGACATGGCAAAGGACAGTGTTGGAATTTTTAGTTGGAGTTTTGATGTGGAGTCTTGAGCTGGAGCCCGGGAAGTAAGCATACAGAGGAGCCTGGACGTTAAGAAGAAGAGAAGGCCCCAGGAAAAGAGACGAGCCATTTGCCTGACAGTTCACATCTGGCCTTGTGGAGAGAATCAAAGGCTAGAGAGCCTCATAGTCTACAGCTGACCTTGTGGAGGAACCAGAGGAGCTGAGCCCAGAGAGAAACAGAGTCCCAGGAAGACAGAAATCCAAGAAGCCTGAACCCTGGCAAACCTCAGCAGCTGTCTTGCTCCAACATGTGACAACAGACTTTGGTGACGGAAGTAACCTATAATTTATAGCCTGGTAACTGTAAGATTCTACCACAAATAAAAACCCATTATAAAACCCAACTGATTTCTGGTATTTTGCATCAGCACCCCTTTAGCTGACTAATACAGTTCACTAATATCCTTCCTTCTAGCCACTCTGAGTTTGGCTCATTCTCTAGATATTCTAATTTTATAGGTAAGGTCTCTGTTGTGAGAGCTTTCTTTTTTAATATAAGCATTTATAGGTCTAAATATCCCTCTTGCATGACTTTTGCTGCATCACATAAATTTTGGAATGATGTATTTTTGTTTTCATTCTCCTCAAGATATTTCCTAATTAACCTCACGATTTCTTCTTTGACCAATAGGTTAAGAGTATAGTGTTTAATTTTCATATATTCATGAATTTTTCCCTTCATCCTGTTTTTACAGTTGACTCAGGTTTTAAGCAAGTAGCCAATCAATTAAAAGGGTGACTGGGTCCTCGTGAGGAAGAACACTGCAATACCTAGAAGGTGTACAGCAATGATTGATTCTTCCTATATTTCCCTCAAAGGCCCTATAGATATTTACCAGAGTTAAATGTCTCTATGGAAAGGGGAATGACTAGATCATTCAAGGGCTGTTCCTTACAGGGTTTAAAGTTAAATTGATATATTAGGGGACCCATTATGGCTTAGAGTTAGGACATTTGAAGGACAAGTCTCATACTAGGTTCAATTTATCCACATACCACTCAATTAAATCCCTGACTTATGGATTAAGCACTAGTATGGTAGCAAAGTCCAGGTGGAAACCCCTAAAATGCACAAATTCCCCTGGCCATCATAATAACTAAGAAGTAATACCGTGTTCTAGGTGGAATGTCAGAGATTAGTGCTATCTTACAGGGTGATAAAATTAAAGAATTCATGGATGCTTGTCCCTATGATATGCCTTTTAATCTATTAGTATTAACCTGGAAAAGTCACAATATTTGTGGGTAATGTTGAATATATCAGATATCTATTACTGCATAATAAATTGCTAGAAATTTAGTGGATTAAAACAACACTTATTTATTATCATCCAGTTTCTGTAAGTCCAAAGTCTATGCACAGGTAGCTGGGTCATCTGCTTCAGGTTCTCATGAAGCTGCAATTGAGGTATTGGGGCTGAGTTTCATCAGAAGATCAACTTGGGAGAATTTACCTTCCAAGTTCCTACAGGTTGTTGGAAGAATTCATTTTCTTGTGGTTGCATGACTGAGCTTTTTGCTGGAGAATGTCTTCAGTCAAAGAGGCAGCAAACATTTCCTTGCCACATGTTCTTTTCATGGCACCTTGCTTATTCAAGGCCAGTGAGGCAGATTCTCCCTAACATGAGGCCAGCAAGTTGGAGTATGTATATGGCTAACATGTTATGGTGGTAATATACAAATACTTTTGTCATATTACATTGGTTAGAAGCAGTCACACAGTACCCCTTACAATAAAGGGAGGATTTATACAAGTGTGTGAATACCAGAAACTAGGGATCATTGGAGGTTACCTTAGAGTTTGTCTTCCACAATGGGATACTCTATACTTTCCTAATCACAGCAACTGCCATTCCAGATATATGTTTACCTGATGAGAGAAGGACATTTCCTAAAGATAAAGGGGTTTTTCTCTAAGGGAGATAATGCAATGCTACATCTCTATATACCTGAAAATATAGCTTCCAATAGGAGGCTATCCAAAGCTCATCAACAATAGAATAGATAAATAAGTGATGACATAATCACACAATAGATACTATAAAACAATGAGAATGAACATGTTCTACTATAAAGCAAGTCCCTAAAAACTGTCTGAAATAGTTATGTGTGCATTTGCAAAAATGAAAGTATAATAGAAATACTTTATATAAAACAAAATTCAGAGAAAAACTATCGTGGATATTTGTTTTTTAACACATAATAGCTTCAAAACATAACAGCTGAAATATATATGAAGATTTTAACATACTTTTTAAACCTTTGGTTTAACAAATAGGAAAAAACAATTGGTCTCATAATAAAACAGAATGTGTATTTGGAAATGTTGAAAAAAAACATTAGAATATAATCATTACAAAGAAACATTGCCAATACTCTTGAAGCCCCCTATAAATTAAGAGATAAATATTAAACTTTATATTACTAAGATAGATAATATATTTCCTTTTAAAACTTCCGTTGAACCTATATGAGACTGGATTTTATAATAAAGTCACAAAATCTCTCCAAGTCTAACATTTGAAATTTTTTTAATATGGGGACCAGGAAAGACTTTTTAAAAAAAATCTCACCCATAGAAAACATTTATAACATTATTGAGTCATGTTGATTGCAAGCCCTTTAAGGGCAAAAATTATAGTTTCTACATTAGGAGCAAACAAGGTTAATAAAAGAATAACTTATTTAGCTATCTCATCCTTTTCGTGTGGTTTGAAGCTATTCCAAGATTAAATTCTATCAGTTTGCTTTAATAATGAGGAAGAGGAGAAAAACAGAAGAGTGCTACAAGAACAAATTTTAATAAATGCTTCATCATTGGGTATTTACACTATGGCAGGCACGATTCTAAGCACTTATACATTTGTTAAAGTAATTTTAAGTTCTATGAAACAAGAGTAAAATACCATAAGAATAGTGTACAAATAAGTGAGAAGTGTATACACCACTAGTAATATGAAAAAACTCAGTGTGTGAGCATATAGGGCAACAGGACCTCTCAGACACTTCTGGTCTTACATTTTTATTTTCCAGAAGAAATTTAATCTTAAAGAAGGTCCTTAAAAATTTGAGTCTCATCTTTGGACTCCACATTTTTACTTGTAAGGCTCTAACTTATGAAAATAACCAAAGCTTCAAACAATGATTTACATGTAATAATGTTCACTATAGTGGGTTTTATAGTAGCAAAAATTGTAAGCAACCCTCAAATCCAACACTAGAATAGCAAAATAAATTATACCCATGAATATGATACAAAAGTATCGTGATGTTTTTGAACTATTTAAAGTCATATGGAAAGATTAACAAGATAAAACACTAAGTTAATAAAACACAAAAGGTTACATATTAGGTTAAACAATATGAAATGGTTAATATTTGGCTATTTTTCACCTACAAAAGCAGCAACTCCGTATGGTCCAATCCAATGTAATATATCTGTAGCTTTTTTTATATGGTGAGATAAGGGGTGATATTTTCTATAGTCTATCTTTCTATATTTCAAACTCCTTATTATAAGCAAGTAATAGTTTTATTGAAAAAGTAAGTATTCTTTTAAATATTTTCTTCCCATACTCCAAATATGACAACCATTGGCTTTTTGCTATACCTCAGATATTCCTTTGCTTTTTAATGTGATATTAATCTCAGACAGCAAGCATTCATCTTTGTATATGTAGAGATAATTTATTGACTCAAATAGAGGTCTCTTATGAATGAATAGTATCTAACTTCTGTAACAGATTTCTGTCTAGGGAGTAAAATGAACAAAAAGTACAAATTTTCATAACAAGGTAATAAAAAGATCTGATACTGTCTAATAAGAATGCAAACATTTCAAAATCAGCATCATAAGACAGTAAGCCTTTTTATCTGACTTAAAATGAGAAAACTCCATTCCAGTATGCAACTTATAAAAGACGTGCCCAGTTAATAATCTCTCGTGAACAAAATAACATCAATATCTACAATGGATTAGAGAATCTGATAATAGAAATTTTTTCATCTTTTTATTTGTTTAGTCCCATACTCATTTGAGGAACTGATAATAGAACATCTTTATAGTATATAGCTATTAATCAGAAAGTTAGGGTGTGCTGCTGAATTTCATTTCTGATGCAAAATTTTCAAGTCAGCAGGATCAGATTTTTCAGGGTGTGCTTTCATGCTTCCTTAGGGAACAGAAATAAAGATACCAAGCACTTGAGTTCTCTTTGACATAGCTTAAATAGTATTTAGAATGCAGTTTCCTTTGGCACATTGAGAAGAGAAGAAAGATCTGGAATTCTGCAACTCAAACAATTTAGCTATAATCTCGTGTTCTAACATTTACACCCAAAGATGTGATATTAGTAATATTTTAGTTAAACCAATTGCAAGAACTTCAAGGGAATACTCTGTCACTTCTGTACTGCAAGCAATATTATGGATTTTGTATTATGACCCACAAGCCAAAATAACAATGATAATAGTTAATATTTTGAGTGACTTCTATCTTAGACATGATCATAACTGCTCACTATCTGTTACCTACTTATTTCTTACAAAAAGAAGTGAAGAAATCAAGGCACAGAAACGTCACAGAATTTGCCCATCATCATATAGATTGAAATCTGAAAATATTCTAGAGCTAAGATTATAAATGGGGATTTTATAAGCAAAGATGTGGAATAAGATATGTTGATCCCTTTTGTTTTTTCTTCATTTTGGGGATTTTGTGTGAGGGAAGTGATAGGAATGAAAAGGTTGTTTAGGTCCAAATTATGGCGCACTGGTTATGGAGCATGGGAGACGATGAGGATCATGGAAGGCCTTCCAGCAGAGGAATAGCAAAAGCAAAGTGGCACCTTAATGATCAACACTAAATTAATTTTAAAATTGCTTTTAAAATGTAACCTTGGTACCACTTTAGATATGGGAATATAGTGTATGTTTTTGAGAAGTAAAGGATCTCCGTGGTTCTGCTCACAAATTTATCATGAGTAACAGATCACTTTCTGGCATCTGTTGGGTGTTTCATGAATAACCTGGGACTGTACAATTACTTGGATGGAGTTCTTAGGGAACAAAGATAGCATGCTAATCCAAACTAATACACTGATAATATTCCTGATATATTTTTTTAAAACTTAAATATCTAAAACCTCCCATTATTTTCCAGGCACATTATCACCAACCCAATTCAGTCTGCTATTATCTGATGCTGAGAAAGTTGCTGTGGCCTCTGTGACTTCAGCCTAGCCTTTCTAATATACTGTTTATCTCTACAACTATAATCATGTCACTCTTCTCAAATTTTCTTCAATGACTTCCAATTAGCCTATTAAATTAATTTTAGACTTCTTAATCTGGTATATAAGACTTTATAAAATTTTCCTCAGCATCTCTGTTTATTTTATATCTCAATATATGTCATTACCAGCTTATTCAACAAGATAATACTTACTCCCTACTCCTGGGGAGAGGAAACAGGTACCACAGATGGAAGTAAAGCTAGGGGACATAGCTAAGTTTGATTCTTGGTACTGCCCCCTAGTTGCTGTGGAATTCACAATTTATTTAACCTCTTAAGCCAGTTTTCTGTTGTGTTACAACATACTTATCATACCCAACTCATAAACCTATTATGAAGATTAAAATTAATATTTAATGCATTAAACCAGCAAGCATACTGTATTACAGGCCTTGTGCTAGGCACTGTGACTGCAATCACAAATATCCTGGGGACCAGGATATAAACAAATATGGGCTAATGATGGCATTAAAATAATTAAATGATCCTCATTGTCTCCTCCTAAACTCAGAACCAACTCAAAGAGATGGAAAGATGCAAGAGTCAGAGGCCAAAAATATCCATTTTTTTACTGATAAAACTGAAAAAAAGTGGCTTGTTCTTAAAGTCCAATGGGCCCAAAGGCTAGCCTGTACCCCTTCCCTGCCTGTCTATTCCATCTGAAGGATGTTTTGGGTCAAGAAAGCAGACATATTTGCCCAATAATACTGCCTCCCATTATTCTATGACGGACTGTACAGTCTCGGTCTGGGTCTTTAGACAGAGCTATTTCACTGCATTGTGTCTAAATTCCTGGTAGAATCCAGTAAAAACATAAACACTGGTAGATATTTTACTGTTGGCCTTCTCAGAGTATATAACCTTCTTCGAGTGACATAATTAACTCAGCTTTTTCTTTATCTTTCCTTTCCCTCCAGGAAGGAGTTAATTACCAAGTATTACTTGTCTCTTCTCTATTTACTTAAAACCAGGACTACATAGTTGTTTACTGACCTACATCCTCTGATGTGAACATTCATAAGATAACTCAACCAAATTGAATTTTCCTGACATATACCAAAATTTTGGAGAATAACAACCTTATCCACTATATAACTTTCCCCAAAATGCACTTCTGTACTGCCATGGCTCTTTCAGGGGTATAGACTGATAGTTATTTGCTAAATCTAATGCCTTTTCTCATAGCTCCATCCTTTCTTGCTCTGTGACCACCATGGGAGCAATTGGGTTTGATACTTGTAAGTCCTCTATATTCACTTGATGACCATCTGATGTGTCATCAAAAGAGGGTCCCATGTAAGAGTGAAATATGACTGAATTAATAATTTTATTCTGTTTATTCCTGCCCCTTGGAAAGAATGTTCACCTTTGGAATCTGATCAATAAATCTATTTAGAAACTTGGGCACACCACTATTCTTAATTTATTTCTATTTATCAACCCATAAATTTATCATTCCAATATGTCTTCAAATTTCCCAATATGGAGTTGACTAAAATGAATAATTTAAGATATATGAGCTCTGCACTATCTGGGAACATTCATTTGTGCAAGATTGGCTTAAGTTCCCTTCATGTTGATTAAGTATGAAAACAGTTCTCTAACATTTCCCTAGTTTCTTATAAAGATATGCTCAAAATTCAATCATAAATGTAACCTTCTCTGAGTGACTAAATTGACAGAGCAGTAGTTTGAAGAAAACCATAAGAAACCAGTTTTTAACCATTAGACTGGGTAAAAGACCATTTCAGTATTTATGGGTCTTCTTACATCAAATAATGCAATTCCTTTTGTGCACTTTGGTTAACACTGAAATTATAACTTCTTTGTTATATATTATATGTGTTATCAAGCCTACATGGCCTGACCATGACCTTCCACTCATTGTTGAAAGAGGTCATTGCTCTTCAATAATTATTCCATCTAGAGGAAATGCCCTCAATCTATCATCAAGCACAGCCTTAATTTCTACTTACTGTGACCTTGCCTGGTTTCCTTTTAATTTTATATCATATTCTTATATCTTCTCTTAGATTTCTAATTCCTTAAATTTCTTCAGCATTTTCCCCTAGGGCAAAAGCAACACTGCATCTCAATAATGGAGTCACACTGAAACTCACCCAGTAATGATTTCAGTATCTTAGGCTGTCCAAATTTTATGTAATAATAATATATAGCTGCACCAATATTCATATAGTGATTCCCAAATTGCTTTTCTTTTGAATTCTCTATTTGCAACTTTAATATGGTGAATGCCAATTATTTTGGA
Source organism: Tolypeutes matacus (assembly GCA_026826555.1). Lineage (NCBI taxonomy): Eukaryota > Metazoa > Chordata > Mammalia > Cingulata > Chlamyphoridae > Tolypeutes > Tolypeutes matacus. Next base: position 15,971,165 of record JAKSZT010036119.1, on the reverse strand, counting down.
ACCTGGTTTTCTCTAGGTTATTTATTTTAGGGTTTCCATATGATCTCTCTTATTCTTTGGTTCTCTTTGAATTGACATTGACTTCTCTAACATAATAACAATGAAAACATCTTCTCTCTCTAGCATTATGTCTTTTTTAACTATTTTAAAGAAGTTTCAGATTACAAAAAAGCTATATCGAAAATACAGGGGATTCCCATATACACCACCCCTCCCCCTCATATTTTCCCCTATTAATAACATCTTACATTAGTGTGGTGGATTTATTACAATTGATGAACAAATACTGAAGCATTACTACTAACCATGGTCTATAGTTTACATTATGGTTTACACCTTGTACCATACAATTTTATAGGTTTTGACAAAATGTATAATGGCCTATATCTGTCATTGCAGTATCATGCAGAACAATTCCAATGTCCTAAAAATGCCCTGTATTCTATCTATCCTTCCTTCCCCTCCCCTCAGAACCTCTAATAACCACTGTCTTTATATCAATGTAACAAATTCTTCTGTTACTATGATAATAAGTCTAGTTTGGTTCATGGTTGCATTTCCCCCTTATGTTTGTTCATTCCTCAATCTTGAGGATTTAAGGATGGTGATTCCTTCCCTGCTTTAGATTGAGAAGGGATTAGATCTTATGGGGCAGATGGAAGGAACTGTCTTAATTGGAGTTGTAGATACTCTTTCGTTTTGAGGATGGGGGTTGTCCATCATCATAATTTTGTTGTCCTGGGTGAGTCACATGAACTGGAGAGTAGGTGTTGGTTGCAACTCTGCTGAGATTCAGGGCTCAACCGGCATGTGAACAGAGTGAAGATTTAAGTCTCTGGGACATACATTTAATGGGTATGGTTAGTATAGGTTCAAATGAAAGGGGTAGAAGAATCATATGTAAGTAAATTATAAATGAGCCTCACTCTGTTACAGTGGGGAAATAAGTTATCATATATTCCAAAGTAAGGCTCATTGATGGGATGCTGATTTCAATGGGTGTGTGCCTTGCCTATACTGTCCAGATGTCTTTAGAGCCCTTGGAAACCCTGTTTGAGGCTTTGCTTACTGTGGCAGTTAGTGAAATCCTGCTGGGACATGCATAAGCATAACCTCTAGAGTGACTTCCTGACTCACTTTGAAATCTCTTAGTCATAAAAATTTATTTGTATTTAAAATTTTTCCCATTTGGTCAAGGTCTGTTTCCAAGTGCCTCGCTAGTTGGCTCTTGGTAATAATTGCTCAGCACCAAGGAGGCTCATCCCCGGGATTCACATCCCATGAAGGGGATGGGATGGGGCGAGAAGGTAGTGTGTTTATATGTTGATTTTGGCTTAGAGAGAGTCCCCATTTGAGCAGCAAGGAGGCTTTCAGGAGGTAACTCTTAGGCAATATATAATACTAGGCTACATTTCAATTTCACAAGAACAGGTTCATAAGTACAAGCACCTATATCAAGGGCCTGGCATAATGGTCTGTCCTTCTTCACTAGGCACTGCCCATTTACTCAGGGGGTTCTTGTCACTATATTAGAGAATGTAGCAGGACTTCCCAGGATGGGAATTCAGTATTCTTTCCGTTATTGTGTGGGTCTCCACCCACTTAGACAATGCCCCTTGACCATCTGAACAAATTCATATGCCTTAGTGGCATGCCCCAGGTACACCCCACTCCAGTGATCCTCCCCTGCCACAGTTGTGGCCCTTCTGTGATCCAAAATCTCCCCATAAACAAAGCCAAAAAATATATACAAATAAATATAGAGAGGGCAGGAAACGGACACAGAGTTGCCCAGTGAATGGACACAGAAACAGCAAAAATGGGGGAGGGGTATAAAATGCATAAAAGTAAATAAATAAATCCTTAAAAAAATGTATAGGGGAGGAAGATATGGACTATAGTTAGTAGTAATACTTTGATGATGTTCTTTCATGATTTGTTAACAAATGTTTCACCACAATGCAGGGTGTCTGGGGCAGGGTGATGTGTGGGAGCCCTGTATGATGTTATGCATGTTTGTTTTGTAAGTTCACGATATTTACTGAACACTTATAGTTTATGTATGTATGATATACTTCAATAAATTGTTTAAAAAAAAAAAAGGAAATTCCAATGTCCTAAAAATGCCTTGTGTCATATCTATTCTATTCTTCCCTCCCTCTCCCCTCAGAACCTATGGTAACCACTAAATTTCAATTTTTGAAGAATAAAGTTCATAGTTATATGCAATAATGATAATCAATACGGGCAAAATCTATGATAAGGTAGAAAGGGGTATTTGGGCAATGGATGGGGTGATATAGGTACAGTGATATGATTAGGTTCAATGGTGCTGGAATGTCAGGGGGTTGGGAGGTTGGGTTGGACTATCCATGGAACTGGGGGGAGGGCTGGAAGAAGGAACAAGTGAACTCTGGGGATATTCAGGTCTGTGGTTAAAACTACAATGGTGGGAATATTCTTTTGGCAAATATGGCAGGGGAGGGTTACTGGTGCACAGCACTGGGGGTGGGGGGATATGCAGGATAGGGTGCACTTGGAGCACGCTTCTATGGGATATAAAAGTGTTCTTGTCATAGTGTGTTATGTCAGTGGAGACCCACACAATAAACAAGAAACTATTAAACTCTTATCCTGGGGAGTTCCGCTATATTCTCAATTAGAGAAGCAAGAATCTCTCAAAAACATAGGCAATGTGTAATTAAAAAAAAAAAAATCAGTATGTAAAGTCCTCAATATTATTGCATGTAACTATATTATTTTTAAAGGCAATTGCAACTGGATATATTTTTAAATGTGCTTTTTACTGTTTTCAATATAGGAATCGTTGGCTTTAATTTTTCTTTCTATATCAGAAAAGTTGTGGTTTACAGAACAATCACACATAAAATACAGGATTCCCATATACCAACCTATTATTAACACCTCATATTGCTGTGGTATATTAGCTATAACTGATGATAGAACATTTTTATAATTGTACTAATAGCCCTAGTCCATGCTTTAACATGGGTTCACTGTTTGTATAGTGCAGTTCCTTGGGTTTTTAAAAATGTTTATTCTTTTACTGTATATACTACCTAACATCCCCCCCTTTTAACCACATTGATGTATAATTCAGTACTATAGATTCACAATGTTGTGCTACCCTCACCAGCATCCATTCCTAAAACATTTCCATCATTCCAAATAGGAATGATGTACATTTTAAGCCATAACTTCCCATTCCCTAATCCAACTCCATTTCCTGGTAACTGTATTCTAGATTCTTACTCTATGATTTTGCTTATTCTAATTTTTTCAAATCAGTGACAAATTATAGTATTTGTTCTGTTGTGGCTGACTTATTTAACTCAACATGATGTCTTCAAGCCTCATTCTTGTTGCAGGTATCAGAACTTCATTCTTCCATTATTAGAATAATAATAAATTTACTTTTGTCCATAGTTGCATTCTTGCCTTATGTTTGTTCATTCCTCAATCTTGAAGATCATGCAGAAAAATCCAGTGCCCTAAATATGCCCTATGTTCCACCTATTCTTTCCTCCCCCTCCCCTTGGAACCTATGGTAACCACAAAGTTTCAATTTTTGAAGGATAAGGTTCATAGTTACATGTATTAATATTGAGGGCTTGACATACTGGCCTATTATCTTTTTTTAGGCACTGCTTGAGAGATTCTTATCCCTCTATTTGAGAAAGTAGTAAGATTCTATAGCATGAGTGTTTAATATTTTCTTGTTTATTCTGTTGGTCTCCACCCACTGAAGTAACACCCTATGACAAGAGGAGTACATTCATATTCCATGCAAGCCTGCCCCAGGAGCAATCTTTTCCACATATCCCCACCACCAATGCTCTGCACTAGTGATCCTCCCCTGCCGTATTTGCCAATAGAATGTTCCCACCATTGTAGTTTCAACCACAGACCTACAAATCCCCGGAGTTCACCTGTTCCTCTTTCCAGCTCCAGCCCAGTTTCATGGCTAGTGCAACTCACCCCCCCACACTCTGCTCACCCTCACATCCCTGTACCCCCATCCACTGCCAAACCACCCCTTCCACCTTATCGGGTTTTTTTTCCCATATTGAGCATTGGCTCACCACACGCTATGCCATTTCTGTCTCCTGATAACCTATCTTCTAGACTCTAGTTCTTTGAGTCTGCTCAATATGCTTAAGTAATATCAGTAAGGTCATGCAATATTTGTCCTTTAGTGATTGGCTTACTTTACTCAAAATAAATTTCATTTATTGTATCTTTCATTCCCATAAGATCTGCTATTTTTTTCTTTTTGCTTTCAAATTTTTCTTTCTGCTTATCCAGTGTCTTCCTAATATCCTTACTCTCTTTAGCCATTTCATTGAATTAATTAAGGAGATTAGTTTGAACATCTATGATTAGTTTCAACTCCTTTATGTTATCTGGAAGCTTAGCTTTTTCCTTTGACTGGGCCATATCCTCTTGTTTCTTTCTATGGATTGTAATTTTTTGTTGATGTCGTAGCATCTGATTTAGTAGATACATTTATCTGAGCTCAGTTTCTCTTTAGTCTAGGGCTTTCTATTTGATTGGCTTTGTGCTACAGCTCCTTTTTGACACTTGGCTCAAGGTAATTTGAGGACCTTTATAGAGGCTTGTGTTTAGCCAGTCTGGACTTTTTTCAGCTCTTTTTCATCTGTTTCTTGCCCCTTCTCCCTTATTGGTTGCATGGTAGGAGCGAAGGATATGATTGGTACTGTAAACCATGGGGATTGAAGCTGCCCATGTTGCCCCAGGAATCAATAAAGCTTCTCCCACCTTTCTTCACTGCCAGGGGTAGAGCTAGAGCTGCAGTGATATGCGGTAATGAAAGCCATGCAGGCCAGGATCATCTGTAGCTGGCCATAGAGACTGATGAAGCTTCACGCCTCCTCTTCCCCTGCCTGCAGTGGGGAAGGAGCCACACGTGTAGACAGCAAACTAATCCCTGTGGGTCAAAACTGATGGTAGTTACCCAGGTAGTTTGACAAAGCACCAGCCCCCTCCTCCCCTGCCAAGGAGGGGTTGGAGTCAATGGTGTGCCCACTTACCTATTCTGTGTGGGCTGAAAGCCACTGCAGTTGTCTGGAGAGGCTGAGGAAACACTTTCCTTCCTCCTCCCTGTTGGATAAGGGATGGAGCCACAGATGTGTCCAACAATCTATGCCATGCTGGCCAAAAGCAGCTGCAGTTGTTGGAAGAGGCTAAGGAAATGCTGCTTCCCCCTTCCTATACTATTGGGGACAGGGATTTTGCCACAGGTTTGCCCAACAATCTAGTCTGTGAAAGCCAGAAGTGCCTCGAGTTACCCAGAGAGGTTGGGGAAATACCAGCCACCTCCTACTCTATGGGGGTAGGGTGGGGATGGAGCCACAGGTGCCCAACAATCTAGTACATGTAGGCCAAAAGCAACTACAGTTGACAGGAGAGGCTAGTGCAGGTCCCCCAGCTTCCTCCCTGCTGGAGGTGGGGTTGGAGTCTAGGCTAGGGCTGCAATTCTGCCTGGTTGGAAAGAAGTCAGTCCCTACCATCAGTGTGATCTTCAATCAGCCCCACCTCCCCCTCATGCCAGGGGTACAGTTAAAATGGAGGTTACCAGCTGCTTTCTGACTTGAACTGGTTCAAACTTTAACTGCTCTTGAGATTAGACTTTAGGTAGTCAAATTTACTTATCAGTAGCTGAAATTGGTGCCTGACCATCTCTTCCTCCCCCACTTTTGGGAAATATAACTTCCAACTCCAGCCAGGGAATAGCTCTCCAAGTGCTTTACTCACCTTCATTGCAGATGGGCAGACTCCTCCTTACATTCCTCCAAGGATGGTGCAGGATGTTATTCAGGGGGCTGATGTGGGGCCTCACCCTGAATGGTCTGAAGGGAGATCCTCATCCTTGGCGGCAGGAGTAAAGTGTTTTGCTTCTGAAATCAAGTCTGCCATTGCCACAAAGCCAAGAGGGGTCTTTTATACTACATGTCTATGTGCAGGTGGAGAGGGCATGTGAGGCAGAGCATGATTAAAAAGTACAGTGCTCAGGACAGATAATCAGGGAACAGACATTTACAATGTTCCTCATCAGGGCAGAGTTACACTTTCACAGTAACTACATAAAATGTGGATTTTTCAGGATTATCTGCATATAAAATCATGTAATCTGCAAACAGGGAAAGTTTTGCTTCTTCCTTTCCAATTTGGATGCCTTTTATTTCTTTTCCTTGCCCAATTGCTCTGGCAAGAACGTTTAGTTCGATGTTGAATAACAGTGGTGACACTGAGCATGGTTGTTTGTTCCTGAATTTTTATGGAAAGCTTTCAATCTTCACTATTAAGTAGGCTGTTAACTGCTTTTCAAATATGCCCTTTATCATGTTGGGAAAGTTTCCTTCTATTCCTTGTTTTCTAAGTGCTTTTATCAAGAAGTGGGATTGGATGATCATGATTTTTTTCTTTTATTGTATTAATGTGGTATATTACATTAATTTTCTTATGTTAAACCAATCTTGTATACAAGGGATAAATCCCACTTGATCATGGTGTATAATTCTTTTAATATTCTGTTGGATTTTGGTTTTCTAGTATGTTGTTGAGGATATTTGCTTCTATATTCTTAATAGATATTGGTATCTTTTCTTGTGGTATCTTTATCTGGCTTGGTGAGAGTGATATTGGCCTTATTGAGTGAACTATGGAGTATTCCCTCCTCTTCCATTTTTTGGAAAACTGAACAGGATATGTGTTCATTCTTTTTTGTACTATTTGGTGAAATTCTCTGAAACCATCTGGCTCTGGGCTTTTCTTTGTTGGGAGGTTTTTGATTATTGATTCAAACCCTTTACTAATTATTGGTCTGTTGAAATTTTATATTTCTTCTTGAGTCAAAGTAGGTAGTTTGTGTATTTCCAAGAATTTATCCATTCATTGTGGTTATCTAATAAATTGGCATAGAGTTGTTCATAGTATCCTCTTATATTCTTGCTTCCTTCAGTGAGGTCATAATAATGTCTTCCTTTTCATTTCTGATTTTATTTGTATCATCTCTTTTTTTCTTTGTCAGTCTAGCTAAAGATTTGTCAATTTTATTGATCTTTTCAAATAACCAACTTTTTGTTTTATTGAATCGCTCTATTTTTAAAATTTTTCTATTTCACTTATCTCTGTTCTAATAATTTTTTCTTTCTTTCTGATTGCTTTGGGTTTAGTTTGCTCTTCTTTTTATAGTTCTTCCAATTTTGAGGTTAGGTCTCCAATTTGAAATCTTTCATCTTTCTTAATGTAAACATTTAGAGCTATACATTTCCCTCTCAGTGCTGCCTTTGCTCCAACCCATAAGTTTTGTATGTTGTATTTTCATTTTCATTCACCTCAATAGGAATAAGATATTTCCTATTTTCATTTGTGGTTTCCTCTTTAACCTATTGGTTGTTTAAGAATGTGTTGTTTAATTTCCATATATTTCTGAATTTTCCATCGCTCCCCCCCATTATTGATTTCTAGCTTCAGTACATTGTGGTTGAAGAATATACATTTGCATGATTTCAATACTTTTTAATTTACTGAGACATATTTTGTCATGTAACATATGGTCTATCTAGGAGAATGATCCATGTGTACTGGGAGGAATATGTATTTTTTTTGCTGGGTGAAGTATTCTATATATGTCTCTTAGGTCTAGTTTGTCTAGAGTATCATTCAAGTCTTCTATTCTCTTATTGATATTCTGACTAGATGTTCCATCTAAATTAAACTGGTTAATAAGTCCCCTACTATTAATGTAGAACCATCATTTTCTCCCTTCAAATCTGTCAATATTTGCTTCATATATTTCAGGACCCTGCTGTTAGTTGCATATATATATATATATTTTTTTTTTTTTTTGAAGTTTGAGAGTCTTTTATTTATTTATTTATTTATTTTTGTATTCTATTTTTTTTTTTTTTATTATGGGTAAAAATCAAAATTCTCACAATACATACAAACATTTGTAAAATGATATATAAATATATATGCATATATGTGTATTTGCTTACAAAAATGTTATTTTTTATATATATATTTATAACTGTTACATCATCTTGTTGAATTGTCCCTTTGATCAGTATATAATGAGCATCTTTGTCTCTCATAACAGTTTTTGTCTGAAACTTTATTTTATTTGATATTAATATAGCAACCCCAGATCTCTATTGGTTACTACTAGCATGTTATGTTTTTCTTCAACCTTTCACTTTCAACCTATTTGTATCTTTTAATATAAGGAGAGAATTTTGCATACAGCATAGAGTTGGATCATGTTTGGTTCCCCCCACCACCACCATTCTGCCAATTTCTGCCTTTTGACTGGAGCGTTTAATCCTCTTACATTTAAAGTCACTAATAATAATACAGGACCTCCTTCTGCCATTTTGCTATTTAGCCTTTGTAGTGTACCTTTTTGGTTCTCAATTCTCCCATTATTGGCTACTTTCTTTTCATTTGATTTTTTGTACTGTACCATATTGAATGCTTTCCCTTTTCTATCAAGATATATTTTAATCTATTTTCCTTGTGGTTGCCCTGGTGTTAGAATTTAACATCCTAAACATATAACAATCAAATTTGGTTTCATAGCAACTTTATTCAATAGCATACACATAAAGTTTTCCTATATCACTCTGTCCCCCTCCCACCTTTTTTGTACTTCTTACCACTTATATCGTTGTACATTGTATGTCCAAAGCCATAGATTTATCATTACTTTTATGCATTTGCATTTTAGCACCTGTAGGAAGAAATGGAGTTACATACCAAACAGTAATACTGGTATTTATAATTACCCAAATGGTTACCTTTACTATCAGTCTTTATTTCTTCATGTGCTACTTTGAATCACTGTCTACTATCCTTTCATTTCAGTCTGAAGAACTCCCTTTAGCATTGCTTGTAGGACATGTCTAGAGGGGATGAACTCCATCAGCTTTTGTGTATCCAAGAATGTCTTAATCTCACCCTCATTTTTGAAAGAAACTCTCACCAGTTATAAAATTCTTGGCTTGAGGTCGTTTTCCTTCAGCTCTTTAAGTATTTCAACCCATTGCCTTCAGGCCTCCATGGTTTCTGATGAGAAGTCGGCACTCAATATAATTGGTACTCCCTTACAGCTTTCAGAACTCTCTCCTTGTCCTTTGCATTTGATAGCATAATCAATATATGACAGGACCTATTTTTCTAAATTTTTATTCTGTTTGGAGTCTGGGCTTCTTGGCTGTGCATATTCATGTCTTTTGCTAATTTTGTCTTATTTCTTTGACTATTTCTTCTGCCTGTTTCACTCTCTCTTCTTCTGTGACTCCCATAGTATGTATGTTGGTATGCTTAATGATGTCCCAGAGGTATCTTAGGCTATTTTCACTGTTTATAATTCTTTATTCCTTCTCCTCCACAGCCTGACTCATTTCAAGTGTCTTGTCTTCAAGTTCACTTATTCTTTCTTCTGCCCACTCCAATCTTCTCTTGAAACCCTCCTGGGAATTTTCCATTTCAGATATTGTGGTCTTCAACTCAAATAGTTCTCTTTGGCTCCTTTTTAAAATTTCTGTCTCTTTACTAAGATTCTCATATTGGTGAGTCATTATCTTCCTCAGATCCTTTAGTTCTTCCTCTGTATTTTCCTTCATCTCCTTGAACATTTTTAAGATTATCTTTTAAAGGCTTTTTTTTTGGGGGGGGGGGTATGTCTGCATTATTTTCTTTTTCATTGGTGTTTTCTGTATTTTTGTCCTCTTCCTTTGGGTGGGCCACCATTTCCTGGTTGTCTGTCTTGTACTCTTTTGTTGCTCACTGTAAGTGAATAATAGGTAGGTGTTCTAATTTCCTGGATGCTAAAACAAATACCATACAATGGGTTGTCTTATACAATGAGAATTTATTGGTTTACAGTTTTAAAGACTAGAAAGCTTACTTCCTCCTGGGTCAGTATCTCCTGACTGGCTGGCAATCTTTGTGGTTCCTTGACTTTTCTGTCATGTGGTAATGCACATGGTGGTACTTTCTCCTTCCTCTTCCAGGTTCTGGCTGCTCCCCATGGCTTCTCTCTCTCTCTCTCTATCTGAATTTCATTCTGTTGTAAAGGACCCCATAATCCAGATTAAAGCCCAACTTGATTCAGTTAGGCCACACCTGAACAGAAGTAACTTCTTCAAGAGATCCTGTTTACAGTGGGCCCACACCTATAGCACCAGCAATTGGGACCTGAACTTGCCTTTTGTGGGAGACATGATTCAATGCCCAATGATAGGAAACTAGTAGAATCTTCCAAAAACTATAAGAACTTTGAGAAACACTAGTGCTATAGGATTTCTCAGAAGAGGAAGAACTTCTGAAGGATTGGAAAGAATAAAATTCAAATGTGGAGGAAGTGAGCAGTGCAGCAAATATATAGTGTCCAGATACGAAAGAACTAAAGGAAATGTGTGTGAAAAACTCAGTAAATCTTCCTGCTTGTCCCAATTTAATTTGCTTTGTCTTCCACTTGGAAAAGCTGCTCTTTTTTTGTCTATTTGTTGAAATCCTGAATATTTTTCAAGGTCTGCTGTACTTCCTTCTCACTTATGATACTTCTTACTTCTCTGATCTCTTAGCAAATTAAATATATTTAATCATGTGGGTCATTATCATATTTCCTTACAGTTTAGAAATTATTTGATAGTTTCCTTTTATCATCTAACCTTGTATATAATAGAGTAGTGGACAACTTGGGGCCCTGGGTACTAAAGTACATTCCTCCAGGTGCTGAGTTAAAATTTTAAAAAAAACCAGCCAATTTCTGGTATTTTGCACCAGTACCCCTTTGACTAATACAGGTATTTATTTGGGGTAGAAGCTTACATTTACCAGGCCATAAAGCATAAATTACTTCCCTCACCAAAGTGTGTTGCCACATGTTGGAGCAAGATGGCTGCAGCTGTCTGCCAAGAGTTCAGCCCTCCTGGGTTCCTCTCTTCCCTGGGCTTGTTTTTCTCTGGGCTCAGCTGCAGACTATCAGGCAACCAGCTCTGTCTCTCTCCCTGGGGCTAGATTCTCTATGGACTCAGCTGCTCTGCACCTCTGTGTGTTTACTTCCCGGGGCTCCAGCACTAAAATTCCAAACTCCCTTCTCTGCAGTGCAGTTTCTCTGAGTCCCCACCCACCAAGGGGGTGGGAACTCAACATCTTACTGATGTGGCCCAATCAAGTAAAAGTGAAATTTCTGAATCCAATATAATCTAAGATGCCCAGAAGAAAAGACCAGTTCACAAACATAATCCAATATTTATTTTTGGAATTCAAAAATAATATCAAGCTACTACAAGGGCTTTATCATGACAATTTCTCCCCACTAAACTTCCTAACCACTAATCTTCATCTCAGACTCTGCTTCCAGGAAACCCAATCTAACTTTTGAAAAGATGTTCCTTCAATAAGTATTTGTATAAAATACTATTATCTGTTAGGCACTGTTCTTTTGCTAGAATTGAGCAGATAACAAAACATTCCTATGTCATGGTGCTTACATAGTACAGATTACATAGATAAGTAAATAAAATATAATTGTCTTATCTATCTAGGTTGTAGATGGACAAATGATTTGGAGAATAGGTTTCATTGCTATTTATTGAGATACTTATTGGACAACTAACTGCAAAAGCTGTATAGACAGTTGACATTGCAAATCTAGAATTTGGGATGAGATCTTGATTAGAAATATGCATTTAGGAGTCACCTGTCTATAGATGGTATTTAAAACCAAAAGATTAAGTGACATCACCTAGAGAGTAAATATTAGTGGAAATTCTGAAGATTGATTCTTCGGCCATCACCATGTCTATAGATGTAGGAGAGGAGGAAGAATCAGCCAAGGAGATTCAGAAGGAAGACAAGTAAAATAGTAGAACTAGGAAAGAATCTTTCCCTGGAAGGCAAGGAAAGATTGATATGTTAGTAGTATGCAAAAAAGAGTTGTAGAAAAAGAAAGAGGAGCTAAAATAGATTAAAAATAATTACAAAATTCCTATTTTTAGGCAGCAAGTAGGCATGGAAAGGATGTAAGAAATTTTGTAAGCAGAAAATTGATGCAACTTGAATTCTTGTTGGATCTTAGATGAGTGAAAGTGAAGAGAAAGAGATGGCTGTGAATGTTTTGTGACAAACCATTATATCATTAACAAAAATAGAAAAATTGGACTTGGAGCTATTTTTAAAAGGCAATTTAACAAGTAATCAATTACTGAGGATGTGCAAATCAGTATGCTAAAGTGTGAGAGCATATAAAGGCAATTAGGGCACAACTTTAACTCTAGTGAAGATCACACCAAGTTAAGAGTTTGTATTTAACACATAAAAGCCTTCAAATCAAGGTGAAATAAAACATATGGCTTTTTATTTTTTTTATTTTGAGGTACTGGGGTCAGGGATTGAACCCAGGACCTCATATATGGGAAGCCAGCACTCAACCACTGAGCCAAATCAGCTCTCCTGAATTGATTTTTCCATTTGTTTGTTTCTTGTTGTTGTTGTTGTTTTTAAGAGGCACTGGGAACCAAACTCAGGATCTCCCATATGGGAAGCAGGCACTCAACCCCTTGAGCCCTATCTGCTCCCAACATATAGCTTTTAATAGAGACAATTAAATTCAAATACTGTGTTAAACACACAATTTGCAAGTTATTTTATTATGTTTCAAGGAAACCAAGATGAATAAAGTATAGTCTATCATTATGAATGTAATTCCCTGGCATGTGAAGGAATAATGTCTTCTGATGACAATGCTGTGATGTCATGCCTATGTTATGATGACAAGATAAGTCCACCATGTGTTAGCACCAGTAATTTGTTTTACATTTTGTCCCTGTTCTTAAAATAGCCTTGAAATATAGGATTTCTATTTCCGTTTAATGGACAAAGAAACAGGCCTAGAAGTTAAATAACTAGCCAAGAAATTAAGTAATTAAACCCAGACCCATCTGAACTCAACCCATGCTTTCACTATGCCACAATCCTTTTTAATCAGAATGTGATTCTGTGCCTTTCCAAGATAAAGAGATGGCATTCAGATGGGAAGGCTTTGTGAATTAAAAAATCTTGAGTAACCACAGCCATGTTGACACTTAGCCTGTGTTCTTCTATTAAAATGTTTAGATGAATCTTATATTAACTTTAAAGAAACTTGGTAGCTTCTCAAATTTTCTCAGGACATTGAGACATTAAAGGATAGACACAAGATAAACTCAGGACCCACCCATGCACTGAATTTCTTTCAAGTCTAAGTTTTGTCTTAAAAAAAAAGTATGTGGATTTTCATTTTATTCCACAATATATCTATTTCTATAAGTATAGAATTTCATTTTCAATAAATAAATAGAAATCTCCAATAAGATACAATATGCTTCACTTTAGGTGCCTCACATCCCTTGCATGTTCCCTCTTAATCCAAGTGGCTAGATTTTCCATAGTTGGAAGGAAACCCAGTTGTGGTGACAGATTGTCTGGCTAAATTGAAGGTATTGACTTTGATTGGGAATCAAAAGTCCACTGTTGTCATCTGAGTATGGGTTATATTATAATTCTAATTACAAAGGACATCAAAGGTTCTTCTGAAAATTATCAATGCTGTTTAGATCACATGCATTTTAAAACAGAGTTGAAGTCTGAATGAAACAATGCATCTTTGACATTTTTGTCACTTTCTGTTTAGGGCTGGAAGTTCTGTATTTATCCCTTTTATACTCCTTTTTAAAAAAATCTTCTCATCCTGGATGGGAAAAGAAAAGTACTCAGCTGAAAATGGAGTTTATTTTATTTTTGTCTAGTTTTGAGGGTAATATCTAGTTGTATTTATTGTTTCTACAATTTTTGGCAGGACAAAAGAAAGCATTTTTGCTTATAAAAACCATAGGGGAAAATTTAAATTAATAAAGGGTGAGAGCAAGTTTAGGCCATTCCTTTGAAGCTAGCCAGGCAATTCAAAAACATGGGGAAGGGCATCAAAGAACCATGACCCAGGTTTAAATATGCTTTATAACAAGTTGTATATCTGGTCCATTATGCTGAAAGTTTTATTTCAAATTTCTTGGAATTGGAGTTATTGTCCATTTCATTACTTCAACATCATTTCTCTTTCTCTCTTTTTCCTCCTCAGTCCATCTATTCCAAGTCCTTGTACATAACCAACTTTCCTCTCATATCTACTTCCTCTGCCTTCTTTCTGGTGCTTAGCTACCCTTGAATTAACCTGTAAAATAACACAGTAAAATAAAAATTCTATCCAAAAAGAGACGGTAGACTTTGTAAAAAGCAATTATTATTATTTTTTTTTTGCTTTAAAAGGTATGTTCAAGAAAAGGTATTGTTTTTTGATCTGTAAATCCAATACACTGTCATTTTATATTAAATGTCTATTGGAAAACTAAAATTTCAACAGATGAAAAACTCTTCTTGATCATTCCTTAAGGTAGTGCTGTCTGATATAACTTTCTGTGATGATGGAAATATTCTATATCCATGCTGTTCAAAATGGTAGCTGTTAGCCACATATGGCTACTATGTACTTGAAATGTGGTTAGTGCTGAAGAGATCTGTATCTGCAATTTTATTGGACTATAATTAATTTACACTTATACAATTTAAATATGTGCATAGTGGCTAACATATTTGAACATAAAGGGACTTACTTTGCCATAAAACTGAGATAATCAGGTAATTACCCATGAAAGGAGAGAAACAAAGAGGACATGATTTGTATGCTAAAGTAGTATTGTTTTCATCCATACATTTCATACTTATTGTAAAGATTATAATGAATTGTTATAAGGATTCAATGAGTTAACTCAACACTGAACTGAATCTGTCAGGCAGTATAATTAATTCTAAGGAAACAATGGCAAGTAAAAGAGAGCCAATTCTTAAGAATGGGAGAGAAATACAGGGGATAGATATTAAATTACTAAAAATATTTTAATAAGTAGAAAGTTACTGGAGAGAGTCTTATAAAGCCCTCTAGGAAAGGGATTTGACATAGGGAGGTCAGGAAAAAATTCCTGGAGAAAGTGCTACATGAACTGAGAGCTGAAGAATGAGTAGGAAAGAGCTGGTTAAACAGGGGGAAAAAGAGGGCTCCAAGCACAAGGAGCAATATGTGAATGGTTGATATGAAGAATGGGGAAAAAAGGCCAGTGGAATGAATGAGAGAGAATAGGGGAAGCATGGTACAAGACAAAGTTAGAGTAAACAGTAGAGCCTGGATTATTGCAGGGTCCTGAATACATTCAGAAAAATATCATTAATTGGTAGTAAGCAGAAGTGGAATAGGATCAGAAATGTATTTTGATAGGTCACTTTGCAACATAGTATGGAAGATGAGTTAAAGGAGAATTTAAGGAAGGTTGAGGAGATCAGTTTATAGGCTATTGAGAGTCCCATCCAGCAATGGGTATAGCAAGGAATGTTGTGTTGGGCATGGATACAAAAAGGAATGATCTGATTTGATAAATAGTTAGGAAATATGATTGACAAGGCTTGGTGATAGTGTCGATATAGAAGATAATGAAGAATGATTTGTCCAAGATCACCCTAAGTTCCTTGCTTATAGAAAAATATGGATTGCAGTGTCATTCACAAAGATGGGTGAAGCTGAAAGATGAATAGGTTAAGTTTATTTGGGGAGATATCTGTATTTGAGGTGCCTTAGAGATTAGAAAGAAAAGAAATTGTTATCTCTCTATAGGTAATGATTGAAAGCACGGAGGTTGATAAAAACACCAGAGATAAGAAGTTCTTTAAGGAATGTCAATATTTAATGTCACACAAGAGAATGATGAGCCTGACAAGGAAACAGGACACTATTGCAGGAAATTCAAATGACAAGAATGTTTAAGTGCAAGGAAGTACACGACAGTGCTGAATATAACTAAAAGTATTACAAATATTCACAGGAAGGTGACTGGTAATTTCATCAAAAACTATTGGTAAAAATCAGGAGCCTGATGACAGATCTGAGTTTGAGAAGTTGAGGGATACATCTCTTTTGAGAAAATTCCTCTGCTCCATATTATGGTGAAATGATGCCAAATTTCATACATAAACCTATGTGTTAAAACAGACTCGTCCTTCTAACTTAGACACACTACTCTCAGTTTCCTTTGGAGTCTGAAAATTTGTTGTTCTAAAGTCTCTCATGGCAGGGAGAACCATGGAGTAGAAGAATCCCAAACCTAGCACCGACAAGCTGTATAACCTTGGGTAAGCTACTTAACCTCCCTAAGTCCTTACTGCCTCCTTATAAAATATCAATAATGAAATCTCTCTTGCAGGACTGCTTGAGAATTAAGTGAGATTACATATGTAAAATGCCTAGCACATGGAAAGTGCTTATTAAATGAAAGCCATTTTAAATACTAAAACAATCTTCACCCATCTCATAACATATAAAATTGATATGTTAAAAAGATCAGAAGTGGTTTCACCCATCTTTCTTTTTTATTCCCACCATCAACACTTCAGTTTAGATTTTCATCAACTCTTGCCTCTTTTACTTCAATTGTTCCCTAACTAGCCTTTATTCAACACATCTTCCAGACAACTACCAGGATGAAGTTACTAAAATACAATAGCATCCATAGCTTCCAGGATAAAGTCCAACTTTTTTAGATTAGTGCCCAAGGTCCATCATAGCCTCATGCTTGCTCTAAAATTCTAGCTCCATTTCTTGTCATTTTCTCACATTGACATTCTCACTAACCCCACAGGACTTCTTATTGCAAACATACAGGTCATTCCCACTGCCCAGAAGAGCTCTTCTTCCTATCCCTCTTTCAAAACTAAAACTTACCCCCATCTGTGAAGAATTTTTTGAAGCCCCCTTGCCTAATACAAACTTTTTCTTTGCTCCTACCAGAATCCTGGTCCTTTTTCTTTCTTGTGAAATGGGTAAGAGAACATAAAGTGGAATAGAGTGCCTGAGTTCAAACACTGGCTTTGATTCTTATTAGTTGTGTGTCTTAAAACTAATTATTTAGTCTCTCCGTGCTTCATTTTTCATTATCTATAAAATGGGGATGACAGTAAAATGACTCACTTTATTGGCTTTTTACTAGAAATAAAGGTGTTAAAGCATGTAAAGTGTTTAACACTCAGTAAGTGTTAGTATTAATATAGGGTTGTAAAGTGACCCTGTTAGTTGTCCACATGGTGATAGTCCACTCCACTATACTCTGAGCTCCTTGGAACTAATGACCTCTTATTTTTTATACCCTCAATACCTATAGCTGCCCAATAGATATTGAATAATGAAATAAAAGGCTGTATTAAAGGACACATTATATCTGAGATCTGACAGAACCAACATGAAACAAAAACTAGTTTGTGCACTGAAAAGAAAAACCTTTTAATATGTTTCTATAAATTAAGAAGAGTATCTTTCAGTGTTGGCTATGTGAAAATGGACCATTATATAGTTTTTTTTTTTTTTGGAAAAATGAATTGTAAATATTAGTAACTGAACAGTCCTTGAAAAGATATAAACTACATCTTATGGGAATTTGAAATGTATCTTAACTGGGTAACTAAAATTATCAATTTGTAAAGGAGTGGCTAGTAATAGAAATTAGAAGTATACTTCCATAACAAAAATCTATTCTCTACTTTTAAAAGAAGTCCTATTAAAATTTTCTGGCTAGGCTTGTTATAATTTATAAAAAAATATGAAATTAATTAAACATACTATGAATAACCCAAAATATTGTATATACTGGTAATGAAAAATAGCAGTATGCTTACTGAATAAAGAATAAATGGAATAAAAAAAAAAAAAAAAGACATTGATTTTTATACATAATCTCAATTGGGTTCACCAGTTCTGAGAGTACTCCTGATAATGTCATTTTTCACATTGAGATCAATTCTTAGGAAGCTTAAAATTACTTGTTTTAAAAAGGACCAAAATTCTTTATAAAAGTAACCATTTTAGAAAATTCCAAAGTTATTGATGACAATGATTTAACTTTCCAACTCTAATACCTTCAAATTGTTGGGCACAGAGTAATCAGGCTGACTGATAACAACTAACATGTGTAAGGTATAGTAACTGCTTCTGAGTTCTTACCTTATAACCTTCTTTTGTCATTCTTCTAAGTCTTGCAAAGGAAAAGATGCAGCTTCTAAATTTTAGTAATTTGGGAAAAAGAGAAATGCAAGCATGCTCCTCAAAGCTAAAATAGAGAACAATTAATTTAAAAGAAAAGTCACTAACCAAAATAGAATTTGAGGCTAAATAGAGCCTTTGGAAAATTTTTTCACCAAATATTTTTTTCAAACCCAAGCCTGTCTGTAATCTGATTGACGTGGACCCATGCCTCAAAATCAGAATTCCTTAAGAGTGGACTCGATCTGCTTATTACCATGTGCATGACTAAGTCCTCGTGTGTTCCTTCCACATTTCCTTTGAGCTAACTTTCTAATTAACTTTGATTCCTTATCACTTGCTTCCTATACTGCATATGACCTCATAATCACCTTTCAGGCATGCACTGGACACAACACCCCGGGTACTGACCTTGTATTCCCTTCTCAAATCTGTCTCACTCTGCTCCCTTGGTCTGTGTCTGCTACTGGACACTCATCCAGCATGGAGGCCCAGAAGAACTTTTGCCCTCAAAGATCAGACAACTTTCAAAGAGTGAGAATAGAGATTTTTCCATCTGCATATATTACTGGTTATATAATATGTTCATGAAATTATTTTTCTCCCAGTTTGAAGCACACAGATTTAAACATTAATATACTTAAAGGCAATGTTAGATTTTAATATTCACCTTATTTTCTTTGAGCTAATCACATGAGTATCAATATTAAGCATGTTTATTGTTTCTAACTCCAGAACCACCTTTGATTTTTTTAACATATCAATTTTATTGATACATATTAATAAAGCAATTCATCCAAAGTATAATCAATAGCATTTGCTATAATCACATATTTGTGAGTTCATCAATCATTATTAAGCATTTTCATTATTTCAATAATAAAATTCCTCATGTCTCAAACACTCTCTCTTTCCCCTGCTATTCATAGCTGCTATTTCTGGCTATTCTTGCATAATTATTTGTTTATTAAGCAGTTTTATTGAGATTTATTCACATACCATATGAGTTATGCAAAGTGTATAATCACAATGTTGTACATGCATCATCTAAAAAATTTTACAATTTCATTACTCCAAAAAGAGAGACTCCATACCCTTTTGCATTCCTTCTCCAGCCCTACATAACCACTAATCTAATTTCATCTTTATAAATTGATTTATATTTACATTTTATATAAAGGAAATCATACAATATGTAGTACATTGTGTCTGGTCTCCTTCAATCAGTAAAATGGTTTTTTTGTCTGATATTAACCTACATTTGTTCAGCTTCAAAGAAAAACGGTCTTATATAATGCAATTTTACCCATATTCATATTTCTATTTCACACAATATATTTAGTTCATAATTGCACAATCATACAGTATTTGTCCTTTTGTGTCTGGCTTGCTTCACTCAACATAATGTTCTCCAGGTTCATCCATGTTTTCATATGCTTTACGACTTCATTTTTTGTACCGCTGCATAACATTTCATTGTGTGTATACACCATAATTTGTTTATCCAGTCATCAGTTGATGAACACCTGGGTGGTTCCCAACTTTTGGCTATGGTGAATAGTGCTGCGATGAACATTGGTGTGCAAATGTCTATTCGTGTCACTGCTCTCAGTTCTTCTGGGTATATACCTAGTAATTGTATTGCCAGGTCCCATGGAAAATCTATATTCAACTTCCTTAGGAACTTCCTTAGGAACTGCCAAACAGTCCTCCACAGTGGCTATACTATTCTACATTTCCATCTCTCCACATCCTCTCCAAATTTAGTTTTCTGAATTTTAATAAAGTCCAGTCTAATAGGTATGAAATATCTCATTGTAGTTTTATTTTACATTTCCTTAAGCGCTAATGATGTTAATATTTTTTCATGTGTTTCTTTGCCATTTGTATTTCTTCTTTGGACAGTTGTCTTTTCAAGTCTTTTGCCCATTTTTTAAATTGAATAGCTTGTCTTTTTATTGTTGAGTTGCTGATCTCCTTATATATCATAGATACTAAACCCTGATCAGATATGTGATTGCCAAATATTTTCTCCCATTGAATCGGCTGTCTTTTTTTATTTTTTAAGATTTATATTACTCATTTATCCCCCTCATTGTTTGTGGTCATTGTCTGCTCTCTGTGTCTGCTCATCTTCTCTTTAGGAGGCACCAGGAACCGAACCGGGGGCCTCCCATGTGGAAGAGAGGTGCTCAAGCACCTGATCCACCTGACCTCCCTGGTTTGTTGTGTCTCTCATTGCCTTTCTTCTTTGTATCTTTTGTTGCATCATCTTGTTGTGTCAGCTCATCACACCTGCTGTCCTTCTCCAGGAGGCACCAGGAACCAAACCCAGGAAGTCCCTTGTGGTAGGCAGAAGTCCAATTGCTTGAACCACATCTCCTCCCTGAATTGGCTGTCTTTTCACCCTATTGACAAAGTCCTTTGAGGTGAAAAACTGTTGAATTTTGAGGAGGTCCCATTTAACTGTTTTTTTTTTTTTTTTTTGCTCGTGCTATGGATGTAAGGTTTTTAAAACTACCGCCAACCACAACATCTTGAAGATGTTTCCTACATTTTCTTCTAAGAGTTTTATAGTTGTTGTGTTTATTTATAGGTCCTTGATCCACTTTGAGTTAATTTTTGTATAAGTTGTAAGATAGGGTTCTCCTTTCTTTCTTTGGATATGGCTATCCAGTTCTCCCAGCACCATTTGTTGAATAGACTCTTCTGGCCCAGCTAGGTAGGCTTAACAGCATTGTCAAAAATCACTTGACTGTAGGATGGTGGCAGAGTAAAGAGCTCCTATTATCAGCTCGTGCTACAGGGCAGTTGGTGATCACCCAGAGCTATCTAGAGCACTTGTTTGGGGGCTCCAGGAGGCCAGAAGTGCATCCTGCAACATCCTTGAAAGAATGGAAGGAGGAGACTGCCCATCTGCAGGGAAGATTCATGAGTAGAACACTCCACGCCATGGAGGCCAGTGTCTATCCTCCACTGGAGGGACAAGCTGCCTCGGGAGCTGTTCTGTGGCTGGAATTGAAAGCGCCACTTCCCAAAACAGGAGAGGAAGATACGGTTGGGCACCAACTTCAGCTACTAATTAATAAATTCAGCGGTACAAATTTATTAATAAAGTTTGTACCTGTCCAAGTCAGAAAGAGGCCAGTAGCCACCGTCTTAACTCCATGTCTGACTGAAAATCACAGTGCTGGTAGGGATCGGCTTCTTTCCATCCAGATCAGGTTGCAGCTCTAGCATAAGCCACAGGCCCAACTCGAGCAGGGAGGAAGCTGGGGGGAGTTGTGCCAGCCTCTCTGGGAAATTACAGGTCACGCCCCAGAGGCTGGTGATCATCCTACTTAGGCAGCGCAAGCCATCCCAGGAGATATTCTGTGGCAGGAATTGGAAGCTCTGTTTCCCAAAAACGGTAGGAAGAGACAACTGGACACCGATTTCAGCTACTGATTAGTCAGTTCGGCTGGCTAAAGTATAACCCTAAGAACAGCTAAAGTTTGAGCCTTTCCAAGTCAGAAGGAGACTGCCAATTTGACTCCACACTCAGCATGAGGGGAAGCTGGGCTGATTGAAAATCACAGCAAGAGTAGAGAACAGTTTCTTTCACCCGTATCAGCCTGCAGGCCTAGCCTAGGCTTCAGCCCCACCTCTAGTAGGGAGGAAGCTAATGGGCCCTGCACCAGCCTATCCAGGTAATTGCAGGTACATTTATCTGGCACAGACTGAATAATCGGAAGTCTACCAGGGCAACTGTGGTCATATTGGACTTGCACTGCATAGATTGCTGCCCACACCTGTAGATCCATCCCTGCCCCAGGCAGGGCAGAAAGGGACGTGAAACTTCATCAGTCTCTCTGGGCAACTACAGTCTAGGCCTGAATGACTTGGATTATTCCACAGAGCTGTGGCTTTGTCCCTACCCCTGGCAAAGGAGAAAGTTGGGAGAAGTTTCAATGGTCCTTGGGGCAATGAGGGTAGCTTGAGCCTCCACAGCTTATAGCACCAACTACATCCTTGGCTTCTACTACACAACAAGCAAGGGAGAAAGGGCAGGAAGCTCTAAACTAAAGAGAAAAACTGCACCCAGAATAAATACTCTAGTAAGCCAGATGCCAGGACACCAACAAAAAATTACAATCCACACCAAGAAACAGGAAGATACGGCCCAGTTAAAGGAACAAGATAAGCCTCCAGATGACATAAAGGAGTTGAGACAACTAATCATAGATGTTCAAACAATCTCCTTAAGAAGACATTGGATAAGCACAAAAAAGAATTTGAAAGCATACATAAAAAAATAGCAGATCTTATGGGAATGAAATGTGCAATAAATGAAATTTAAAATACACTGGAATCATATAATAGCAGATTTGAGGAGGCAGAAGAAAGGATTGGTGAGCTTGAAGAAATGGCCTCTGAAAATGAACAAACAAAAGGACAGATGAAGAAAAGATTGGATACTCTTCTTTTAAATTTTAAAAATACCATTTAATATTGCCATTAAAATTTAGAAAGGAATGAAAAATGAAACTATTTAAATAAAATTAAATTAAAAAAAAAAGATTGGAAAAACTTGAACAAGGTCTCAGGGAACTAAAGAACAGGAAGAGATGTGCAAACATACATGTCATGTGTGTCCCATAAGGAGAAGAGAAGGGAAAAGGGGCAGAAGGAATATTTGAAGAAATAATGGTAAAAAATTTCCCAACGCTATTGAAGGACATAGATATCCATGTCCAAGAAGCACATACTCCCATCTGAAAAAATCCTAATAGACTAACTCTAAGACACATACTAATCAGAATGTCAAATGCCAAAGATGAGAGAATTCTGAAAGCAGCAAGAGAAAAGCAATGTATAATGTATAAGAGATACCCAATGAGATTAAGTGCTGATTTCTCACCAGAAACCATGGAGGCAAGAAGACAGTGGTATGATATATTTAAGATACTGCAAGAGAAAAACTTCCAGCTAAGAATCTTATATCCAGCAAGACTGTCTTTTAAAAACGAGGGTGAGTTTAGAATATTCACGATAAACAGAAACCAAGAGAGTTTGTAACCAAGAGACTTGCTTTGCAGGAAACACTGAAAGGCGTGCTACAGCCTGAAAAGAAAAGACATGAGAGAGAGGCCTGGAAGAGAGTCTAGAAATGAAGATATATCAATATAAGTAAAAGTGTCATATAAAAGGTGAAAATAAAATATGACAGATAAAACCCAGATATTCAGGAATAAACTTAACCAATGATGTAAAGCACTTGTATTCAGAAAACTACAAATCATTGTTAAAAGAAATTTTTAAAAGACCTAAATAATTGGAAGAATTTTCCATGCTCATGGATTGAAAGACTAAATATCATTAAGATGTCAATTCTACTCAAATTGATATACAGAGTCAATGCAATCCCAATAAAAATTCCACCAGCATTTTTTTCAATAAATGGAAAACATGATTATCAAGTTAATTTGGAAGGGTAAGAATAACCAGAAACATCTTAAAAAGGAAAATGAAGTTGGAAGACTATCATTTCTGGACTTTAAGTCATATTACCTAGTTACAGTTGTAAAAACACCTTGGTACTGGCATAAAGACAGACACATAGACCAATGGAACAGAATTGATGGTTAAAAGATCCTCACATCTATGGTCAAGTGATTTTTGACTAGCCTTTCAAACCTACCCAGCTTGGGCAAAACAGTCCATTCAACAAATGGTGCTGAAAAAATTGGATATCCTTAGCAAAAGAAGGAAAGATGACCCCTATCTCACACCCTATACAAAAATTAACTCAAAATGAACCAAAGACCTAAATATAAAAGCAAGAACCATAAAGCTTCTGGAAGACAATATAGGAAAATATCTTCTGGACCTGGTGGTAAGTGATGGATTCTTGAAGGAGATGGGAGGAGGACTGAGATGGACACTGATATTCAATGTATGTAGAAGTTTTAATTAGCTTTACTGTAAAAGTGTGGAAATGTACAGAGTTTGTGTTAACACATTAGTGAGTAACAGCTAGTTTATAAATGGGGATGTGGCTGAAAATGGTAGTCTAGGATCTAAATGCCAATTGACAGAAAACTAGAGCATAATCTATGGACTGAAGCACACAGTAAACCCAGAGGTGTATGAGAATAGTGGTTGATGGTACAGATGTAAGAGTGTCCTTTGAGAGCTAGAGCAGATGTACATCAGTATTGCAGGGTGGTGGGAATGTGGAGAAGCATGGGAAGAATACAACTGGAGTGACCTATGGAGTGTGGTTAACAGTAATAATGGGGCAATATGGAAAATGTGTGCCCAATGTATGCTGTGGAACTGGTAATAATTGGATGATATTATCTCATAATCTGTAAAAAATGTTCCACCACGATGTGATGTGTTGATAGAGGGGTGTTTTGGAGAATTCTGCACATGTGCATGATTGTTTTGTAAGTTACAGTTTCTGTCATAAATATATAATAATAGGGTGGGTTGGGGGGAAAATACACCAAATGTAACATAAGGACTATAATTAGTAACATTTTGACAATATTCTTTCACAATTTGTAACAAATATCTCATAACAATGCAAGGTGTTGGTGGAAGGTTGATGTATGGGAACTCTGTATGATTATATGAATGTTTGCTTTGTAAGTTCACTACTTTTACTATATAATTATTGTTTATGTATGTTCATGTATAAATGATATAAAAAATAATAGAGTGGGTTGGGGGAAATACTTTGGTTAGTAGTAATATTTTGAGGATGCTCTTTAATCATTAGTTAAAAACGTTTCATAACAATGCAAGGTATTGGTGATAGGGTAAGATATGAGAACCCTGTATGATGATATGTATGTTTGTTTTGTAAGTTCACAACTATTACTATACACTTATTGTTTATGTTTGTTCATGTATGAGTGATATAGTTCAATATGTTTAAAAAAAAAAAAAAGGAAAAAAAATCACTTGACTGTGATTTCTGAGTTCTTGATTTGGTTCCATTGGTCAATCTGTCTGTCTTTATGCAGTACCATGCTGTTTTTACCATTGTAACTAAGAAATATGGCTGTTTTTTTTTTTTTTTTTTTTTTTTTTTAAAATTTTTTTATCACCCTCTGCTCCCCCCACCCATTGTTTTGCACTTGCTGTCTGCTCTCTCTGTGTTCTTCTGTGTCTGCTTGTCTTCTCTTTAGGCAGTACCGGGAACCAATCCTGGGTCCTTCCGGAGTGGAGAGAGGCACTCAATCTCTTGTGCCACCTCAGCTCCCTGGTCTGCTCTGTCTCTTATTGTCTCTCTTCTGTGTCTCATCATTTTGCTGCACCAGCTTTCTGTGTGGGCCAGCTTGCCTTTCCCCAGGAGGCCCTGAGAATCGAACCCTGAACCTCCTATATGGTAGATGGGAACCCAATCACTTGAGCCACATCCGTTTCCCTAAGTAATATGCTTTAAAGTCAGAAAGTGAGAGTCATCCACTTTGTTCTTTTTTTAAGACATTTTTTGATATTCAGGATGACTTACCCTTCCAAATTAATTTATTTGCTTATCAATTTCTGCAAAAAAGGCTGTGGGGATTTTTATTGGGATTGCACTGAATCTGTAAATCAGTTTGGGTGGAATTGACATCTTAACAATATTAAGCCTTCCAATACATGTACATAGAATGTCCTTCCATTTACTTAAGTCTTCTTTGGTTTCTTTCAGCAATGTTTTGTAGTTATCTGAACACAGGTCCTATTTGTTCTTGGTTAAGTTTATTCCTAAATATTTGATTGTTTTAGTCACTATTATAAATGGAATTTTTTTTCTGATTTCTTCCTCAGATTGCATCTCAGTAGTGTATGATGCTATTGATTTTTGTGTATTAATCTCGTATCCAGCCACTTCGGTGAACTCATCTATTAATCTAGTAGCTTTCTTGTGGATTTTTCAGGATTTTCTAGATATAGGATCATGTCATCAGTGAAAAGTGAAAGTTTTACTTCTTCCTTTCCTATTTGGGTGTCTTTTGTTTTTGGTATAGCCTAATTGCTGTAGCTAGAACTTCTAGCATAATATTGAATAATGGTGACAGTGGGCATTCTTGACTTGTTCCTGATCTCAGTGGAAAAGCTTTCAGTCTTTCACCATTGAGTACAATGCTAGCTGTAGAGTTTTCATATATGCACTTTACCATATTGAGAAAGCTTCCATCTATTCCTACATTTTGGAGTGTTTTTATCAAGAAAGTGTGCTGTATTTTGTCAAATGCCTTTTCCTCATCAATAGAGAGGATCATGTGATTTTTTCTTGATTTATCAACGTGATTTATTACAAAAAAATCATTTTCTTGAGTTGGACCACCCTTGCATACCTGGGATAAAACAAACTTGATCATGTATATAAGTATTTTAATGTACTTTTGGATACAGTTTGCAAGTGGATTTTTCCATCTATATTCATTAGAGACATTGCTCTGTAATTTTCTTTTTTATAGAATCTTTATCTGGCTTTGGTATTAGGGTGGTAGCATTCTTTCCTGTTCAATTTTTAGAAGAGCTTGAACAAGATCAGTATTAGTTCATCTTTGAATGATTGGTAGAATTCACTTGTGAAGCTGTCTGGTCCTGGGTTTTTCATCTTTGGGAGGTTTCTGCTAACTATTTCAATCTCTTCTAGGGTCAGTGTAGTTGTTTCGTGCATTTCTAGGAATTTTTCTATCTCATCTACATTTTTCTGGTTTTTTTTTTTTTTTTTTTTTTGGCATAAAGTTATTCATAGTATCCTCTTATTTCTGTGGGATCAGTATTATTGCCCCCCCCCCATTTCTGATTTTGTGTCTTCTTTCTTATTTTATTTGTCCTAGCTAAGGGTTTGTCAATTTTGTTGATCTTCTCAAAGAACCAACTTCTGGTTTTGTTGATTCTACTGTGTGTGTTTTCTCTATTTCATTTATTTCTCCTCTATACTATTTCTTCAGCTTGGTTTGGGATTCATTTGCTGTTCTTTTCCTATTTTCTCTAGGTGTGCAATTAGGTATTCAATTTTAGCTCCTTTTTTAATGTAAGCATGGAGGGTTGTAAATTTCCCTCTCAGCACTGCCTTTGCAGTGTTCTCATTTTTCTCTTGAAGTGTGTTGTTTACACTCCATATATTTCTGACTTTTCACTTTATCCCTCCATTATTGATTTCCAGTTTCTATCCATTATGATCAGAGAAAGTGTTTTGTATAATTCCAGTCTCTTTAAATTTATTAAGATTTGTCTTGTGATCAAACATATGGTCTATTTGGAGAAGGATCCATAGCACTTGGAAAGAATATATATCCATCTGGTTTGGGATGTGTGGCAGTTTGATGTAATTATGAATTCCAAAAATATAATTGAATCATGCTTGTGAACTGATCTGTTAATCTGGGCATGATTAGGTTAGGATTAGGGCGTTGAGCCAAAACCCCTTGGGGGGTGGGGAATTGAATATAAAAGGCAAGGCAAAGGACAGTTGAAGCAGTCTTTTGAGAAGCAGTTTTGATGTTGGAAAGAAGAGAGGAGAAGAAAGCTGTTTGCCTGATCATCTACAGCTGACCTTGTGGAGGAAACAGGAGCTAAGCCCGGAGAGAAATGCAGCCCCAGGAAGAGAGGAACCCCAGAAGCCTGAACCCTGGCAAACGCCCGCAACTGTCTTGCTCTAACACGTGACAATGGAATGTGGTTAGAGAAGAAACTTAATGCTTTATGGCCTGGTATCTGTGGACTTCTACCCCAAATAAATACCCTTTATAAAGACCAACACATTTTTGGTATTTCACATTAGCACCCCTTTGGCTGACTAATACAGAATTTGGTACCAGAAGTGGGGTAGTGCTTTTGTAATTACCAAAATGTTGGAACTGTTTTATAAATGGGTAAGGGGTATTTTTTGGAGGAATTGTGAAATGCTTTATGGAAAAGGCCTAGATCACTTTGAAGAGACTGTTGATAGCAATATGGACGCTAAAGAGACTTTCTATGATGCCTTAGAAGTAAATGATGAAACTTTTATTGGAAACTGGAGGAAAGGTGATCCATGTTTTAAAGTTGCAGAGAACTTAACAAGATTAACTCCTGGTGTTATATGGAAGACAGAATTTAAAAATGGCGAGCCAGAGCATTTAGCTAAAGAACTTTCCAAGGTAAACTTGAAGATGTGGCTTGGCTTCTCCTTGCAGCTTATAGCAAAATACTAGATGAGAGAAATACACTAAGGACTGAACTTTTGGGCAAGAAGAAAACAGAAACTAATTCTGGAACTTCCAAGTTTCTGGAAATCAATTCCCAGATGAAAATGCCCTATTTGAAGACTTTACTAAATTTGGAACTCATAACTCAGAATTGAAGATGCAGTTATCTCGGAAAGACTTGTGCAAAGTCTTACTATCTGATGGCTTGGATCAGAATTGAAGATGCAGTTATCTCGGAAAGACTTGTGCAAAGTCTTACTATCTGATGGCTTGGATCCCTGCTTCCTGCATGCTAAACCAACAAAGTTTTTGAGAGAGCTGTATAAACAAAACCACTGTCAGCTTGAGAGACTGAAGGAGAATCAGCTTTAAGAAGAAAACTGTGGAAGCAGAGATCTGGGACTAAGACATCTCCTTGGGCCAAGAGAGGAGCCCCACCCATATATACAGAGAGGGTGAGTTTTCCCCAGCAGTTGAAGGGGGTGGATGTCCCCACCCAATGTTCAGGAAGAGTTTTGCCACCCCAGGGTACAGGGGGGTTGGAGCACATTCCTCAAAGATTAGGGCAGTTAAGGTCAACACCCCATTGGTCTGAGAGGAGTGTACCTGTCCCCCATGGATTAGGGAAGGCCAGGTGGTCAACCCGTTGCTCTGAGAGGGTTGAGCCTGTATGCCAAAGGTTAGGGGGAATGTTGTCTTCACCTCACTGTGCTAGGGGGGCTAAGACTCTAACCCAAAGAGTGGGTGAGGTGTGGCGATCACCCCAACACTCTTGGAGGGTGAGATCTGAAGCTTGGTCGACACCCAGATGCTTGATGAGGGTGGAACCAAGAAAATGGCCCTTGGGCAAGCCTGTGGAAAGGCTGGGTTGCCATGTGGCCCCAAGGAAAATAAAACATCTTAAAAATGACTCTCAGGCTTTGAAATCGAATGGAGGATGCCCTGCAAGTTTACTGAACTGTAGAGGATCCATGACTCATGTTTAACATCCCAATTTCTCCTTATAATATTGAAAATGTTTATCTTTTGTCTTTCCACTTGTGTATTGGAAGCAGTTAAATGGTTTTGTAAGATTCAGAGGTCTGTAGCCGATGGGACTTTGCCTGAAGGCAAACTGTATTTCTTTAAAATTATTTTGATATGATTTTGTACTTGGATTGTTACTGATTTAAGTTTTTTAAAATATTGTAATGTATTTTTGGAATTCAGAGGGTGGAATGTGGCAGTTTGATGTAATTATGAATTCCAAAAATATAATTGAATCATGCTTGTAAACTGATCTGTTAATCTGGGCATGATTAGGTTAGGATTAGGGTGTTGAGCCCCACCCCTTGGTGGGTGGGGAATTGAATATAAAAGGCAAGGCAAAGGACAGTTGAAGCAGTCTTTTGAGGAGCAGTTTTGAAGTTAGAAAGAAGAGAGGAGAAGAAAGCTGTTTGCCTGATCATCTACAGCTGACCTTGTGGAGGAAACAGGAGCTAAGCCCGGAGAGAAACGCAGCCCCAGGAAGAGAGGAACCCCAGAAGCCTGAACCCTGGCAAACGCCAGCAACTGTCTTGCTCTAACACGTGACAATGGAATGTGGTTAGAGAAGAAACTTAATGCTTTATGGCCTGGTATCTGTGGACTTCTACCCCAAATAAATACCCTTTATAAAGACCAACACATTTTTGGTATTTCACATTAGCACCCCTTTGGCTGACTAATACAGGGTGCAATGCTCTATAGATGTCTTTTAGGTCTAGTTCATTTATAATATTATTCAAGCTCTCTATTTATCCTCTGCCCAGATGTTCTATCCAATACTGAGAGTGGTGTATTGAAGTCTCCAACTATTATTTTATTATTTTAGAGACATCAATTTCAACCTTCAGCTTTGTCATTGTGTGCCTGATATATCTTGGTAACTGAGGTTAGGTGCATAAATATTTAGAATAGTTATTTCTTCTTGGCAAATTGCCCCTTTTATTAATATATAATGGCCTTTTTCATCCTTTATAACAGTTTTACATTTAAAATCTTTTTTGTATGATATTTGTATTGCTACTCCAGCTCTTTTTTTGGGTTACAATTTGCATTGAATATCTTTTTCCAACCTTTCACTTTTAACCTGGTTGTATCCCTACATCTGAGGTGAGTCTCTAATAGACAACATATAAATGGCTCATATTTTTTTTATCTACCCTATCAGTTTTTGTCTTTTGATTGGGGAATTTAAGCCATTAACGTTAATGTTATTACTGTAAAGCATTACTTATTTCATCCATTTTGACTGTTTTTTTGTTCTCAAACCATACTATTGTCTATCATTTTACTCTTTAATTTACCCTTTCTAATATCTTCATTTCTATACTCTTCTCCACATCTCTCGCCCTTGTTATTTCCTTTCAGGCTGTAGCACTCCCTTTAGTGTCTCTTGGTAACATATCCTATCAGTTTTTGTTTGTCCGTGAAGACTTTAAACTCCCCTTCATTTTTGAAGGACAACTTTGCTGGATACAGAATTCTTGGCTGGCAGTTTTTCTCTTTCAGTACTTATATACATCATACCACTTTCTTCTCTTCTCTTCTGTTGGCACTTAATTTTATTGAGGTTTCCTTGTATGTGATGATTTGCTTTTCTCTTGCTGCTTTCAGAATCTTCTCTTTATCTCTGATATTTCTCATTCTGAATAGTAGGTGTCTCGAGGTAGGTCTATTTGGATTTAGTTTATTTGGGGTGTGTTGTCCTCCTTGGATATTGATATTTATGTCTTTCATGAGGGTTGGGAAGTTTTTGGTCATTATTTCCTCAAATATTCTTTCTCTCCTTTTTCCATTTCTACTCCTTCTACAATAATGTGTATGTTTTTGCATTTTGTGTTGTTATTCAATTCCCTGAGTCTCTGTTCTTTTTTTTCCATTCTCTTCTCTTTCTGTTCTCTTTGAAATTACTAATTGTCTTCAAGCAATTCTGTATTTTTAATCATGTCTTTCATTCCCATAACATCTGTTGCTTTTCTTTGCAGTCTTTCAAATTGTTCTTTATGCTCACCCAGTGTCACGTTAATATCTTTTATTTCTTTAATCATATTTTCTTTCAATTCTTTAAATTCATTTAGGAGAGTTGTATGATTATCAATGATTGTCTTAAATACTGTATCTCTTCAGGATATTTGGTTTGTTCCTTTGGATTAGACCATCTCTTCCTACTTCCTAGTAAGGCTTGTAATTTTTTGCTGAAATCCAGGCATTTGAAAATATTGGTGAATTTACTCTGATGGCTCTTCTTTGATATTTGGTTCAAATTACCCTAAGTATTTAAAATTTCCCATCTTAAGTTACCAAATTATGCCAGGGACTCACTAATGGGGCACAAATATTCTCCCAGAAGTTATATAACATAAAGACCCAAGTGGAGTTTTTATCCATGCTATTTCCAGACCAGGTGGTGGATGGCATTTGGCTGAATTCACTGAAGAAAAACCCTCCTATCCCTTTGTAACAGCTGACAGGGCTGCTCCCCTCCTAGTCAGCTGCAATTAGCTTAATATCATCCCCACTTAATATTGTGGGGGAGGGGCTCCCCTCCTGGATGCCTTGGGGGCTTGGTAACTCATGTTTGTTGTTTAGGTTTCTTCATCTCTCTCTCTCTCCCTCACCTTCCTGGGAGTTGTGAAGCACTGTCCTGATATATGGAACCCCAAAGCAGATTCCCCAGGCAGCTTTTGGCTCTTCCTCTGTTGTTTTTGTGAGAGCTGAGCCTTGCCTATCTAATCTGACCCACTTTTGATTTTGACAGCAGTAGTAAACAAGTACACAACAGCCAAAATGGATTGATGACCTGCTCTTTGTTAATGGACAAACAATATTTCTTTTTAATTGAGATACTGGAATTACTTCTCTAAAATGTTGTCTGCAACTATACATGTTTAAATTTTATCAAGGAAAAACTGTGTATCTGCAATTCAATGATGAAAATCATGGTGGAACATCCAGAAGCAGAGGATCAACATAACTTTTCATGGACTTTGACCAAATGCTTTAGACCAATTTATAGGCAAACAGAGGAAGTCCAAGGACAAGCAAAGACACATATATAATTACAGTGACTGAAATGAAAAATAGTGGGGAATACAGAGGAAGAAACTAAAAATTAAATAACTGTAACCATTTTTCTCTACAGTAATCAGCATTTAGGTTGGGCATTATGGAACATTCCTTTGCTAGAATAAATTGACATGGTGGACTCAGTACTCAGAAGAACATAGCTTTTTATCCTAACTCTGACTATATTACCTGAGACAAATTATTAAATCTCACTGAAATTTAGTTTCCTCATCTGACATTTATAGAGATTCAAAAGTGAAGAATTTGATTCCATGTTCACCTTGTCTTTTATCAAAATATCTCCTTGCTGCTTCAGACACTGAACCATGGGAATGCAGTTGAAAATTTCATGGTTTCAGTTTCAAAATATTGCAGAGTGTTCTTGCCACTGCTAAAAAAAATGTTAGATAGATTCAAGAATATAAATATCCCATTCACATGTGCTTTCTGACTGCGGTTCTATCCACATTTATCCCTCTTCAAGTTGTTGTTTCTAACTGTGTATGTTCAAACCCAAACTACCCTTTTAGGCTTAGCTCAAGAGCTTTCCCTTCCCTGAAGCATTTCCAGACAAAGATAATCTCTTCCTCGATAAAAAATATGGCACTGTTATCTATATCACTTGTCATGGACTACTATAATTCTTGTTTGTGCCTTATATTTTAAGTTCCCTAATGGCATTTACTGTATCTGAATCCCTTATCACTATTAACAAAGTGTCACCTCCTTCATAAATAAATAAATGAATTAGCATATATGATTTTATCTGACTGAGATATTGTATTAGCTCAAAAATTGATCAAACCATTTAGTTTTTTCTGAGGCTATGAGAATACATAACAAATAATAATGCTTGACACATAATAGGTATACAAAAATATTTGAAGAATGGGAAAAATTGGTTTACACATGATTTACTTCCATAGTTTGCATGTCAGTTTATGATACATAGCAGGATCCTAAAGTTGATCCTTGCATTTAATCAGATGTTTCAGTTGAATTTAAACAAGTATCCTTCTGTATCATTGCTTAGTTTCTCTTCTTCCTGAGATAGTCTATTTTTATTTTAAAGCTTTGATCTAAAACTGACTGCTATTGTGATTTTCCCTCTAAAGGTCCAAGTTAAATCCATTTAATGAGTAATAGAATCGGACCGATTAATCTATTTCATTACAAATTTCAAAGAAAGGAAAAACATGTCATACATTTTTTTCCTTTCTTAACCTGAGAACTTGAGTCAGCTGTTTGATTTCATTGTGAATGAAGTTTTAAAAATTCATATTTATCAACCTTACATTGAGTACTAGTTGTTGAAGTATCTCTAGGGGATATGGAACTGTATAGGAATACAAATTTTAAAAGTTTAGCTGTGAAAACAAACAATACTGTACCACATAAATGGCAAGTGTGGTTATTGACAATTATATAAAAAATCAAGGGTGATATAAACCATTAATTTTGTGTACCAAATGACATCTGATTTGTGTTCTCAATCAAAATGGCTTTTGTCAGAAAAGTGAATAATTAATTCTCAAACTCCCACAATAATATCACTTATAGTTGATGTTACTTTAAAACTGTCATTCAAAGTGCTTTATAACCACTTCAAGATATCCATAATTTCATTTACAACGTAGAAATGCATAAGAAAGTGGCAGAAATAAATAATTTTGAAAGCATTTCTATATGCAAGTGTTGTAAAAAGCCTTAAAAAAAAAAAAAGTCACAAATAGAAGTCTCTTGGATTTTCACATTAATTCAGTATCTTAGTAAGAAAATTTATTAGTAACGTGTATAAAAAGGATAATACAACTTTTTTTCATACAATTGGAAAACAATAATTATTATTATTTATATTAAATAACAGAATGAAAACTTTTTGAATATTTCTTTTCATTTCACAAAAGTTCATCTTGTTCACCATTATAAAAATTGAAATGCTAATGAAAACAATCTTTTGTTGCATTAAGAAGTGACTTGCCTTGTTCTTCTAATTATAATCTTTCCTACCACCTGTTGGCAGTTTCTTCTCTCACAACGCAAGTTAGAACTATATTCATATCCAGGCACATGAACCTAAATATGCAGAGACCCAGGGCACAACCCAAGCCTCTGAGGAGTGCTGTGTAAAAAAACACCACCAGGAGGGAAAAAAAGAGAGAAACCATGATAGGAAGGCTGGTAAGAACTGTTCTGCTCTCACTCAATCCAGTTTCAGGTGGCTGTACACCAAAAGCCAAAAAAGACTTTTCTGAAATGACCCGCCTTTCTGGATTAACCCCATTAGGCACTGCAGGGTGATAAACACTGACAGGGAAGAAGGGCCTCATGGGAAAAAAAGGAAAGTGTGAAACTGAATTACTATAAGATAGAGTGGGTTCCAGAACTGAAAAATATAAGGATAAATGGGGCACTGAGTGAGGGAGAGAATTTAAACCAATCATAGGAGCTGGGAAGAAAAGTCTGCACATACACAAACAGAACAGATCAAGATCCCTGGAGATGAGTCAATTGTGCAAAAAGTGCAGTCTTAAAAATTGCACAGCATATACAGGGAAAGAATCAGATGAAGAGGAGCTGAGAAAATCTGAACAATTTAAACATGGGTTTTTCTAAAGGTCTAGAATAAGTTAGCCCAAATGTCAAATAAGACCCTTAACACAAAGCTAATCAACAATAAAACCCTAGACAAGAGGGAGAAATGGACCTTCAGAGTTAACTAATCAATATATTCAGATGCCAAGACATCAGCAAAAAATTACAAGCCATAGTTAGAAATGGACAAATTGAAACTTCAAAGGAGAATCAGAAGTTGGAAAAACTAATCAAAGATGTTCAAATCTAAATCAAATCAAGGACATGAAAGAAAATATGCATAAAAGACAAAGAATATTGAGAAGACAATGTGTGAATATAAAGAATTTTAAAGTATAAAAAGAAACAAATTATGGGGATAAAAGGTACAATATAGAGTTTAAAAATACACCAGAGGAATACAGCAGCAGATTTGAAAAGGCAGAAGAAAGAATCAGTTGGCTAAAGGTAAGGACAATCGAAACCATACAGTCAAAAGAACAGAGAAAACAGAAGAAAAAAATGAGCAGTCTCAGGGATTTGAGTGACAGCACAAAGTGCACAACATATGCAAGATAACATTGCAAAAGGAGAAGTAAAGGGGCAAAAAAGAATATTTAAGGAAATAATGGCCAAATATTTCTCAACTCTATGAAAGACATAAATATACATGTCCAAGAAGCTCAATGTACTAAAACAGAATAAATCCTAATAGATGTATTCTAAGACACACTAATTAGAATGTCAAGTGCCAAAGATAAAGAGAGAAATCTGGAAACAGCAAGAAATAAGCGATTCATTATATACAAGGGATCTTCAATAAAACTAAGTGCCAATTTTGCATCAGAAACCATGTAGGCGAGAAGGCAGTTGTATGAAATATTTAAGGTACTGGGTGAGAAAACTAGCTGACAAAAATTCTGTAACTGGCAAAACTGTCCTTCAAAAATGTGGAATAGTTTAAATATTCACAGATAAAGAGAAAGAGTTTGTCAACAAGAGACCTGCCGTACAAGAATTACTAAAGGGAGTTCTGCAGGTTGAAAGGAAAACACAGGAAAGAGTGGCATGGAGTAGTGTGAAGATCATCAGTAAGGGTAAATGCAAAACCCGGTACTACTGTATATGCTCAATATACAACTCTACTCCTTAATTAATACAAGAATAAGAATACAATTGAACAAGAAAAGGCATATTTCTTGATTTATGGACAAGCAAAATACAATGTGGTAAAGTGGGACAAAAACAACACAAAGAGGAGAAAGAGAGGGATAGACGAGCAGAGAACATGCATGCTATTGAAGCTAAGTTGGAATCTTTTCAAATTAAAAGGTTATAGATGTGGGTTGTGTAATTTAAACCAAGGGTAACCACAAATGAAATATGTTTAAAATGTACAAAAACAGAAAGGGGTCAGATACATCACAAAAGATCAATTGTACAGAGAGTAGGTTGCAATAAAGGTAACGAGAGTTGAAAAAAAGATATTACATATAAAAGCCAAAGGACAAAATGGCTGAAGAAAGTGCTGCCTTGAAATTAATAACACTAAATGTTAATTGATTAAGCTCCCCAATCAAAAGACATGGATTGGCAGAATGGATAAAAAAGCATGATCCAACTATATCATGTTTACAACAGACCCACCTTAAACTCAAAGACACACATAAGTTGTGAAAGTAAAATTTTGGAAAAAGAAATTACATGCAAAGAGTAGCCAAAAAAGAGCACAGTAGCTATACAAATATCAGACAAATATCAGACAAAATAGACTTCAAGTAGGAAACTATATTACTAAAAGGGCCAACCTACCAAGAAGAAATAATCATAAATATTTATGCACCAAATCATGATGCCGCAAAACTGAAGGAAGAAATAGAAACATCTACAATAATAGTTGGAGATTTTAAAACACCACTCACATCAATAAAGAATAACAATAAGGAAATAGAAAACTTGAATAATATGACAAATATACTAGGCCTAAGAAACATTCTTCTCAAGTACACATGCATAATTGTCCAGGATAGACCACAAAGTGGGTTACAAAACAAGTCTCAATAATTTGGTCTTTGACCAAAATGGAAGGAAGCTGAAAATCCACAAATATATGGAAGTTAAATAACACTATCTTAAACAATCAGTGGATCAAAGAAGAAATTGCAAGGGAAATCAATAAATACCTTCAATGAAAATGAAAATACAACATATCAAACTTACAGGATACAGGAAGGCAGTGCTGAGGGAAATTTACAGCCCTAAATGCTTACATTAAAAAAGAAAGCACTAAAATCAAGTCCTAACTGCACACTTGGAGGGACTAGAAAAAGAAGAGCAAATCAACTGTGAAGCAAGCAGAAGAAAAAAAAAAAAAAAAAGAGCAGAAATAAATGAAATTGAGAATTAAAGGAACAATGGAGGGAATTAACAAAACCTAAAGGTGGTTCTTTGAAAAGATCAACAAAATTGACAAACTCTTAGCTAGATGGAAAAAGATGCTTATAAAATCATAAATAAGAGGGGGGATATTCCACTGAACCCAGATATAAATAAGAACGTAAGAGGGTACTATGAACAACTGTATGCCAACAATTAGATAACCTCAACATACGTGGATTCTAGAAGAAATAGAAAACCTCAAAAAACCACTCACAAGTAAAAAGATTGAATCAGTCATGAAAAACCTCCCAACAAAGAAGATCCCAGGCCCAGATGGCTCCACAGGTGAATTCTACCCAAGCATTCCAAAATGAAATAATACCAATCCTGTTCAAATTCTTCCAAACAATAACTAATTCATTCTAAGAGTCCAATGTCTCCCTAATACCAAAGCTAGAGAAAGATACTGCAAGACAAGAAAAGTCATGCAAATCAAATCCAACAGTACATTAAAAGAATTAAACACTGTGATCAAGTTGGTTTTATCCCAAATATGCAAGAGTGGCTCAACATAAGAAAATCAATTAATGTTATACATCTCATCAACAAAATGAAGGGAAAAATCACATGATCATCTCAACTGATGCAGAAAAGCCAAAAATTCAGCATCATGTCTTGATAAAAACACACAGAAAAACAGGAATAGAAGGAAACCTCCTCAATATGATAAAGAGAATATATGAAAAGCCCACAGCAAACATCATACTCAGTTGTGAAAGACTGAAAGCTTTCCCTCTAAGATCTGGAACAAGACAAGTATACCCATTGTCATCACTGTTATTCAACATTGTACTGGAAGTTCTTGCCAAAGCAATTAGGCAAGAAAAAGAAATAAAAGGCATCCAAATTGGAAAGGAAGTAGTAAAATGTTCACTATTTGCAGATGATATGAACCTATATATAGAAAGTCCAAAAAATTGACAACATAGATCGTAGAGCTAACAAATGAATTCAGCAGCATGGTGGAGTACAAGATCAACATATAAAAATCAGTAGTGCTTATATATACTAGTAATGAGCAAGGTGAGGGGGAAATCAAGAAAAAATTCCATTTACAACAGCCAATAAAAGATACATATCTAGGAATAAATTTAACCAAGAATGTATTTACTTGGAGACATAAAACTACAAAACATTGCTAAAAGAAATTTAAGAAAACCCAAATTCATGGATTGGAAGATGAAATATCATTAAGATTTCAATTCCTCCCAAGTTGAATTTACAGATTCAACACAATACAAATCAAAATTCTAACACCCTACCTTGCAGAAATGGAAAAGCCAATAATCAAATATATTTGGATGGGGAAGGAGCCCTGAATAGCCAAAAAACATTTTGAAAATGAAGAACAAATTGGAGGACCACACTTCCTGACTTTTAAGCATATTACAAAACTACAGTGCTCAGAAGTGCATGGTTCTGGCACAAGGATGGATATATTGACCAACAGAAACACATTGAGTTTTCAGAAATAGACTCTCACACCTAAAGCCAACTGATACTTCACAAGGCTAACAAGTCCACTTAGTTGGAAATAATAGTCCCTTCAACAAATAGTGCTGGAAGAACTGGACATCTATATACAAAATAAA
This sequence comes from Tolypeutes matacus, assembly GCA_026826555.1. Lineage (NCBI taxonomy): Eukaryota > Metazoa > Chordata > Mammalia > Cingulata > Chlamyphoridae > Tolypeutes > Tolypeutes matacus. The sequence continues at coordinate 15,932,121 of JAKSZT010036119.1, read as the reverse complement.
GAGGCTCCCTATCTCACATCATAAACAAAAATTAACTCAAAATGAATCAAAGACCTAAATATCCAGGAATATAAAGTCCTAGAAGAAAATTTGAGGAAGCATCTTCAGTATGTGGTGTTAAGCAATGGTTTCTTAGACTTTACAACCAAAGCAATAGCAACAAAAGAAAAAATAGATGACACCTCCTCAAAATTAAAATCTATTGTGCAAAGGACATTGTCACTAAAGTAAAAAGACAACTTACTGAATGGAAGGAAACATTTGGAAACCACATATCTGATAAGACTTTAATATCTGAATATATAAAGAAATCCTTCAACTCAACAATAAAAAGACAATTCTAGCTGAAAAATAGACAAAAGAATTGACATTTCTCCAAAGAGGATATAAAAAATGGCTAAAAAATACACACAAAGATGCTTAGCATCACTGGTTATTAGGTAAATGCCAATCTAAACCACAATGAGATGTCATTCACACCAACTAGAAGGGCTACAATTAAAGAAAAAACTAAACAGAAAAAAAAAATAAACAGAAAATTATAAGTGGAGCAACAGGAACACTCAATCATTGCTGGTGGGGATGCAAAATGGTGCAGCTCCTGTGAAATACAGTTTTTCAGTTCCTCAGGAAGCAAAATATAGAATTACCATATGACCCTGCAATCCTGCTACTTGGTTTATACCCAGAAAAATTGAAATCAGGGACTTGAACAGATACCTGCACCCAGTGTTCATAGTGGCATTATTCACAATTGCCAAATGATGGAAGTATACCAAGTGCCCATCAACAGATGAATATATGAACAAAATGTAGTATATACATACAATGGAATATGATTTAGCTGTAAAAAGGAATAAAGTCCTGATGCATGTGACAACATGGATGAACCTTGAGGACATTAGGGTGAGTAAAAGAAGCCAGGCACAAAAGGATGAATATTCTGTTATCTCACTGATATGAACTAATTATAATAAAGCAAACTCATAGAGTTAGAATCTAGAATAAAGGTTACTTGGGGATAGATTGGGGTAGAGAATCGGGAATTGATGCTTAATTTGTGCAGAAATTTCATTTATGTTGATTGTAAAGGTTGAAAATGGATGGTGGTGATGGTAGCACATTATTGAGTGTAATTAACAGTACTGAAACGTGAATGTGATTGAAAGGGGACATTTCGAGTCATTAAAACATGGGGCTGTATAACACAGTGATACCTAGAACAGTGGACTGTGGTTAATAGAACAATTATAAGAATATTCTTTCATGAATTATAACAAATGTATGACACTAATCCAAGGTGTTAATAATAGAGTGGTTTATGGGAAAAATGCACCTAATGTAAACTATGGACTTGAATTAATAGTACTACTTTAATATTTCATCAATTATAACATACCACACTAATACACAATATCAACAATCATGGGATATATGGAACACTGTATTTTTACATGACTTTTCTGTAAACCTAAAACTTCTCTAATTAAAAAAAAAATTTAAAGAGTGTTACACAGCAAATTGCTTAGTTGTGCTGATTAATGTTACTGAAAATTAATGACCTCCATTCTCTTCTGAGCACCTTGCTTGGTACAAGTCTTCCTCATCCCTAGCTTGCTCCCTTTCCCACAACTCTTCTTCCAAGTTTAACTAACTTCCATATATGTTCAACCCATCCTCAAATGATGTGTTATTTTTGTAAAAAAAAAAAAAAAAAAAAATGTGATCATGCCTAGTTTTTTTGTTAGTTTTTGTTTTTATCTCATAGTTTCATCTATATAGAGGTTACCAGGAGAGGAGTAGAGGGCAAGTATATATTATCCCATCTATGTTTTTATCCATCCTTATCCTCTTTCCTGAAAAGAAAAATGGAAGCTGTCTCCATTTGCAATAAAACCCTAAAATTCACAGAAGAATTAATCTTGCCAAAGTGAGATCTCCCCTAAAAAGTGCTAGGCCTAGATGGTTTTACAATGTAGTTTTATTAAATCTTTTAAAAATAAGTCATTTCAAAGGTATTAAAACTCTTTGAGACAATAGATGCAAAAGAAACAGATCAAATTCTGTTTTTCAAAGAAAGTATAATACCTCTACCAAAACCTGACCATTACTGCATAAAAATTCTACAAATCATAATTATTTATAAGTAGTGATGAGAAAATCTAGTATAAAATATTTGCAAAAGTGATATCACTTTTCAAGAGATGTTTATTCTAGAAATAAGGATTGCTCAAAATTAGATATGCTATTCATATATTAATAGTATTTTTGGATTTTATCATATGGCATTATTCCTTACCTAATTCAATATACATTCTCTCTATAAAAATACTCAATAACATAGGAATTGACACATGCTTTTTTTTTTTTTTTTTACATTTCTCAATTAAATGTAATGGATACGTATAAAAATTTTTTTGAATCAAACAATATGTTACACAATATATTTGGTTCATAGTAACGCATTCATACAGTATTTGCCCTTTTGTGTCTGGCTTGCTTCACTCAACATAATGTCCTCCAGGTTCATCAATGTTGCCATATGCTTTACAACTTCATTTCTTCTTACAGCTGCAAAATATTTGATCGTGTATTATCCATTCCTCTGTTGATAGACACCTGGTTTGTTTCCAACTTTTGGCAATGGTGAATAATGTTGCTATGAACATTGGTGTGCAGCTCTCTGTTCGTGTCACTGCTCTCAGTTCTTCTGGGTATATACCCAGTAGTGGTATTGCAGGGTCACATGGCAAATCTATATTCAACTTCTTTAGGAACTGCCAAACAGTTCTCCATAGTGGTTGTACCATTCTGCATTCCCACCAACAGTGAAGAAGTGTTCCTATCTCTCCACATCCTTTCCAACACTTGTAGTTCTCTGTCTTTTTAATAGTGGCCATTCTTATAGGTGTGAAATAATATCTCATTGTAGTTTTGATTTGCATTTCCCTAATCATGAGTGGTGTTGAGCATTTCCTTCATGTGTTTTGCCATTTGTATTTCTTCTTTGGAGAAATGTCTATTCAAGTCTTTTGCCCATTTTTTAATTGGGTCGTTTGTCTTTTTATTGTTGAGTTGTAACATCTATTTATATATCCTGGATATTAAACCCTTATCAGATATGTGATTTCCAAATATTTTTTTTCCATTGAGTCAGCTGCCTTTTCACCCTTCTGACAAAGTCCTGTGAGGTGCAAAAGTGTTTAATTTTGAGGAGGTCCCATTTATCTACTTTTTCTTTTGTTGCACGTGCTTTGGGGGTAAGGTCCAAGAAACCACCACCTAGTACAAGGTCTTGAAGATGTTTCCCTTCATTTTCTTCTAGTAGTTTTATGGTCCTGGCTTTTATATTTAGATCATTGATCCATTTTGAGTTGATTCTTGTATAGGGGATGAGATAGGGGTCCTCTTTCATTCTTTTGGTTATAGTTATCCAGTTCTCCCAACACCATTTGTTGAAGAGACTGCTTTTTTCCCATTAGTGTGAGCTTGGTAGGTTTATCAAAAAACAGTTGACCTAATAGGTGAGGGTATATTTCTGGGTTCTCAATCTATTCCACTGATCGATGTGTCTATCTTTATTCCAGTACCATGCTGTTTTGACCACTGTAGCTTTGTAATATGTTTCAAGGTCAGGCAGTGAAATTCCTCCCACATTGCTCTTTTTTTTTAGAATGATTTTGGCTATTCTGGTGCACTTACCCTTCCAGATGAATTTGGTAATTGCCTTCTCTAATTCTGTAAAGTAAGCTGTTGAGATTTTGATTGGTATTGCATTGAATCTATAAATCAGTTTGGGCAAGATTGACATCTTCATGATATTTATTCTTCCAATCCATAAACACGGAATGTCTTTCTATTTGTTTAGGTCTTTTTAAATTTCTTTTAGCATTGTTTTGTAGTTTTCTGCATATAGGTCCTGTACTTCTTTGGTTAAATTAACTCCTAGGTCTTTAAGTCTTTTTGTCGCTATTGAAAATGGAATTTTCCTCCTGATTTCCTCCTCAGGTTGTTCAGTACTAGTGTACAAAAACATTACTGATTTTTGTGTGTTGATCTTGTATCCTACCACTTTGCTGAACTCATTTACTAGTTCAAGTAGCTTTGTAGTAGATACTTCAGGATTTTCTAAATACAGGATCATGTCATCCGCAAAGAGTGAGAGTTTTACTTCCTCTTTTCCTATTTGTACACCTTTAATTTTTTTGTCTTGTCTAATTGCTCTAGTCTAGAACTTCTAGTACAATGTTGAATAACAATGGTGACAGTGGGCATCCTTGTCTTGTTCCCGATCTTAGAGGGAAAGCTTTCCACCTTTCCCCATTGAGTTTGATGTTGGCTGTGGGTTTTTCATATATGCCTTTTATCATATTGAGGAATTTTCCTTTTATTCCTATCTTTTGAAGTATTTTTATCAAAAAAGGATGTTGGATTTTGTCAAATGCCTTTTCTGCATCTATTGAGATGATCATGTGTTATTTTTCCTTCAATTTGTTAATGTGGTGTATTACATTGATTGGTTTTCTTACATTGAACCAGCCTTGCATACCAGGAATAAATCCCATTTGGTCGTGATGTATAAGTCTTTTAATATGCTGTTGGATTCGATTTGCAAGTATTTTGTTGAGAATTTTTGCATCTATGTTCATTAGAGAGATTGGTCTGTAATTTTATTTTCTTGTGGAATCTTTATCTGGCTTTGGTATTGGGGTGATGTTGGCTCCATAAAATGTGTTTGGTAATTTTCCCTCCTCTTCAATTTTTTGGAAGAGTTTAAACAGGGTTGGTGTTAATTCTTTTTTAAATGCTTGGTAGAATTCACCTGTGAAGGCATCTGGTCCTGGACTTTTCTTTGCTGGGAGATTTTTTATGACAGATTCAATCTCCTTAATTGTGTTTGATTTTTCAGTGTAGGTTGGTTGTGCGCTTCTAGAAATTTGTCCATTTCATCTAGGTTATCAAGTTTGTTGGCATATAGTTTCTCACAATATCCTCTTATAATTCTTTTTATTTCTGTGAAGTCATTTGTAGTTTCCCCCCTTTCATTTCTGGTTGTATTTATTTGCATCTTCTTTTTTTCTTTGTTAGTCTAGTGAGGGGTTTGTCAATTTTATTGATCTTCTCAAAGAACCAGCTTTTGGTTTTGCTGATTTTATTTTTCTGCTCTAATCTTTATTATTTCTTTCCTTCGGCTTGCTTTGGGATTGGTTTGTTCTTTTTCTAGTTTCTCTAGTTGTTCAGTTAAATCTTTGAGTTTAGCTCTTTCTTGTTTTTTAATGTAGGCATTTAGGGCTATAAATTTCCCTCTCAAGACTGCCTTCGCTGTATCCCATAAGTGTTGATATGTTGTGTTCTCATTATTTACTGATTTCACTTGCACTTTCTTCTTTGACCCACCAAATATTTAGGAGCGTATTGTTCAGTCTCCACACATTTGCAAATTTACTTTTTTCCTGTTTGTTATTGATTTCTAGTTTCATTCCATTATGATCTGAGAAGGTGCTTTGTATAATTTCAATCTTTTTATATTTATTGAGAGCTGTATTGTGACCTAACATGTGGTCTATCCTGGAGAAAGATCCATGGGCACTTGAGAAGAATGTATAACCCTCTGAGTTTGGATGCATTGTTCTGTATATGTCTGTTAGGTCTAACTTGTTTATCATATTGTTCAAGTTCTCTGTTTCCTTGTTGATCTTCTGTCTAGTTGTTCTATCTAATGATGTGAGAGGGGTGATGAAGTCTCCGACAATTATTGTAGAAATGTCTATGTCTCCCTTCAGTTTTGCCAGAGTTTGTCTCAAATATTTTGGGGTGCCCTGGGTAGTTGCAAAGATATTTATGACTGTTATATCTTCCTGGAGGATTTTCCCTTTTATTAATATATAATGGCCTTCCATATCTCTTATCACTTTTTTGCATATAAAGTCTGTTTTGTCTGATATTAGTATAGCTACCCCTACTCTTTTCTGTTTACTGTTCGCATGGAGTATCTTTTTCCAACTTTTACTTTCAGCCCGTTTGTATCCCTGGGTCTAAGGTGAGTTTCTTGTAAGCAGCATATGGATGGCTCATGTTTTTGTATCCATTCTGTCAGCCTGTATCTTTTGATTGGGGAATTTAATCCATTCACATTCAATGATATTACTGAAAATGCACTATTTATTTCCTCCATTTTATTCTTTGGTTTTCATATGTCATCTTGTTTTTGTCTCTCTTTTTACTCTTTTGGTTATCCTTTCTGCTTTTCTTTCTTCCATATTCTCCTCCAAGCCTCTCTCTCCTGTCTTTTTCTTTCAGGTTCTAAGGCTTCCTTTAATATTTCCTGCAAAGGTGGATTCTTTTTTGCAAACTCTCTTAGTTTCTGTTTGTTTGTGAATACTTTATATTCACCTTCGTATTTGAAGGACAGTTTTGCTGGATAAAGAATTCTCGGCTGTCAGTTTTTCTCTTTCAGTTTCCTAATTGTATCATATCACTGTCTTCTCGCCTCCATGGTTTCTGAAGAGAAATCTGCACTAAGTCTTACTGGACATCCTTTGTACGTGATCGTTTGCTTCTCTCTTGCTGCTCTGAGAATTTTCTCTTTATCTTTTACATTTGACATTCTGAATAGTAGGTGTCTTGGCATAGGCCTATTTGGATTTATTCTCATTGGGGTACGGTGTGCTTCTTGGACACATAAGTTCATTTCTTTCGTGAGAGTTGGGAAATTTTCAGCTATTATTTCCTCAAATACTCTTTCTGCCTCTTTTCCTTTATCTTCCCCTTCTGGAACTCTCATGACACGTATGCTGTTCCGTTTTGTGTTGTAATTCAACTCTCTGAGCCCCTGCTCAATTTTTTCAATTCTTTTCTCTCTCCAATTTTAGCTGCTCTGTCTTTGGTATCCCTTATTCTTTCTTCTATCATTTTGAGTCTGCTGTTGTATGCCTCAAATGTGTTTTTGACTTCACCTATTGTGTCTTTCATTCCCATGAACTCCATTACTTTTCTGTTCAGGATTTCAAATTCTTCTTTGCGTTCACTCAATGTCGTCTTGATGTCATTTATCTCTTTAACTATATTGTCTTTCATCTCATTAATTTGATTTTTGAAAATTTTTGCTCATCTTACTGATTAGTTCTCTCAAATTCTGCATCTCTTCTGGGACGTTGATGTATTCCTTTTCTTGGGCCATGTCTTCTAGCTTCTTAGTATGGATCATAATTTTTTGCTGGTGTTTAGGCATCTGGTTAGGTTGTATTTTACTTAGATGCTCTATCTCTTTCTCTTTTATAGGATTTTAGTGGCAGGAGGCTGTGAGTTACCACAGCTCTTTGATTTTTGGCTCAACCTTGATTGTTAGGAATGTCCTGCTGGTTGCTCAAAACTGGGCAATGGACCCAGTAATTGGTTGTAGAGTCGTTTCCTAGGGCTTTGGGCAGGGAGGCTATAGAGGCCAGGAAAAGCCTCTCCTATTTATTTTTAATTTTCTTATGTGTACTTCCTTGGTCTGCCAGGAGATGGAGCTCATTGGCAGCTCGCAATTCAATGCCTGGTCAGAGTGTATTTGTTGTGACATAGACCAGATCATTGTGATAGAGCTTCCTGTCTGGGGGCTAAAAGCCTTGTAATTCAAACTTTCTGAGACAGTTCTCCAGTCTTCTCTGGCAGCCCTCTCATTTTTCCCAGCTAGGAAATATTTCCACTCCCTTCTGAATCCTCAACAATTAGTCCCTGTTAGTAGAGGAGGAGATTGGGAGGTTTGTTTGTCTTTAGCCCCTTGCAGGCTCTAAGGCAAACATTGGCGCAGCCCCACCCAGCCTGGAAGGGCTCTCGGGACAGGGCAGACCAAACCTGGGAGTCCAAAGCAGGGTCAGCCAGGCTCTCTCTCCTCTCTCCCGTGGTGTCCTCAACAATTAGTCCAGGCTAGAAGAGAGGGAGGTTGCGAGGGTCAGATCTCTCCAGTCCTTTCCGGGCTCCCAGGGCAAACCGCTGTGTGGTAGGGTCCGTGGGGCTCTGCAGCCCAAATTTCAGGTCCGAACCTGAGTCAGCCTAAGACTGTGTCCCTCTCTCTCCCCTTTCCGGGAGTGGCAGATGCCTGGAGTCCCCTTTGTCTGTAGTCGCAGGCCCAGAGGCCCGAGATTTCTAAACAGTATGGGGGAGGGTGACGGAAGCAGCAGCCTGTGCTGGTTCCAACTCATGGTTCTGTCATCGTGATTTCCCTCTTTGGTCCCTCTCTCTTCTGGGTGGTGTGCAGCCTTCACCTGCTGTCCTAAACTCTAGAAGATCTTTTTCAGGGCTGTTTCAGCCTGTCCTCTAGCTATTTTTCTGGAGAAGAGATTCCTGTGTCTTACTAGCCCACCATCTTCCCAGAAGTCGACACATACTTTTTTTAACATGATAAATTATCAAAATTTTTGAGCTGTGATAAAGATAAAGAAAGTCAGGGGCGAGAAGGTTGCTCTCTATCATCACTAGCGTTTCACACTGTACTTGAGTTACTAGCCAATATAACTTGATACCAGAATTAAATTAGAGGTGTAAAATTTAGAAAGGGGTGGTCTCACTATTTTCAGATGATATGATTAAATACCTCTAAAATGGAGACTAAAACAAAATTATTGTAGAAGAAGGAAAATAAGTCTGCAAAGTACATGGTAAAATATTAATATGCATAAGTAAATAACCTTCAAAATGCCCAAATTTAAGGCAATGCCAATTAAAAAAACTAAAAATATTTCTGTACAAGACAATTCTAAAGATCATATGGAAAAATAAACATGAATAGACATAGAAATTCTTCGAAAGAAGGGCAATGGAGGAGAATAGCCCTTGATATTAAAATATAAAGATTCCAGATTAGCATTAGAAAGCATTAAAAAATAGGCCATCAGAAAAAAAAATAAAACAACTAGAAATAGATAGTAATGTATGTGCTACTTAAATATATGCTAAGGTTTGAGTCTTAAATCAGTTGGGAAAACTGAGTAGTGATTTCTAAAAAATAAGTTTGGACCTTTACCTCATTTAGAATTTTTCCTGGTGTATGATGTGTGAGTCAAATATTCAAATGTCAAATTTTAACAATGGCATACTGTACACCTGAGAAATGAATGACCTTAATTCCTTCTTGCAAACCAGAATGACCTTGTAATTACAGAATTTCCTTATTCTTAATCTTTAGAATGTGTATGCACATTTTATAGCTGTCCATTTCCATTTAAGACTCTTCAGTATTTGGCTCCAGTATCTTCAGGGTTCAACTGAGGCTCAGTCCAGGCAGTCAATTAATTGTTCAGGATGCCAATATATAAAGAACATTAAGATATTACTCAACATGTGATGAGAGGTTTTAAGACTGTTCCCAGGGACATTATTTTATGTAGTTGGAAATAATACTTGAATAAGCTATTGGAGTCTCAGGGAAACTACCTTGACTCACTCTCCAATAAAAACATTGATAAACAGCCTTCTTTGTTTCCAATCACAAGTAAACTTGGAGGTAGGGCTTGTTAAAACTCTAAGGCTTTTGTTTTGCCCAGGGTCATGCAAGCTGAGGCCGTGTCTTTTGTCTACATTCCCCCATGCAAGTATTTAGCCTCTGCTTTGAATAGATGAGGAGCAGGCATTTAGAGGGTAAGGTCTGAATGGGCACTCAAAAATCATCCTGTCCAAGGATGCCCATGTTTCTCTGTGTGGCAGATGCTAAATCTTTGGGTTCTCTTCCACTCCCTATGATCCTTTCAAGTCTTCTTCCCTTGGGAATTTTCTGTTTCTTAAATGATATTTTTCTTAGTTGGGTCCTCTATAAGAGATCTCATCCCTTCTCATAATTCAAAAATCAATATTTTATTAATGTCTCAAAATCTATCAAATTATATTTTCAGTCTATAAAATTTTTGGCTCTATGCCATTACTAATTATTTCCTATTAAACAGATAATTGGTCCCTCAAGCCAGAGACAATTCAGAGCAGCCTGAATTGTAATTAAGAGCATAAATACTGGAGACAGACTATCTGAGTTTAAATCTCAGGTCAGCTGCTTATTATATGACCCTGGACTAGTGGCTCAACTTCTATGTACCTCAGATCCCCCATCTGTTTAGTTTCCTAGACTGCTGAAAGCAGATATCATGAAATAGGTCAGGTTAAAAAATGAGAATTTGTGAGATTATAGTTTGAGAATGAGAAAATGCCAAATCAAGGAATCATCAAGTGATGCTTTCTTCCCAAAGACCAGCTGCCAGCCATACTTGGCTCCTCTGCTGGTCTTTCCCTTCTCTTTTGGGTTTCGTTGCTTTCCTGTCTTTCTATCAATTTTCATTCCTTTTATAAAGCACTCCAGTCACAGGATTAAGACCCTTGCTGAAATAGATGAGTCACACCTTAATGGAAGTAGCCTCATTGAAAGGGGTTCACAGGCACGGGAATGGATTAGATTTAAGAACATGTTTCTCTGGGGTACATACAGTCTCAAACCACCACACTCTAGACTCCCAAAAGGCATGTTCTTTCTGTATGCAAAATACATTCATTCCATAATAATGTTAAAAAAGCCTTAAGTCATTTCAGATACAATGCTTAGTACAAAATCTAGGATCAAAATCGGTTATAGGTGTGCTCTGTCCTGGGGCACAATTCCCTCCATCTGTGGACCTCTGAAACCTAGAGAACAAGTTATCTGCTTCCAATATACAAAGGAGGAACAAGTATAGGATAAACATTCCCAAATGGAGAAATTGGGAAGAAAATAGGGGTCAAGGGTTCCAAACAATTCCAAGAAGCTGCAGGGCATAATCCATTAGGTTAAAAGGTCTGAGAGTCATCTCTGGAATCGTGTTTTATCCTCAGGGCCTGATGGAAAGGGTGGGGCTGCTGCTCCAAGCCTTTGCTCAGAGGCCTTGCTATTCCCAAATACTAGGGTGAAGGATACATCCTCTGAGAACATGGGTTGATGGCCACACTCTCCCTAGTCCCCAGGGAATAGGCTCTAAACTCTAAGAACACTAGGGTGGTAGCTCTATCCCTGAACAACAGGGATCACCTTCTTCATGTTCTGGGGAAGACTCATCCTTTCACACATATGGGTGGGCCCACTCTCTTGCAGAGAAGATGTCTTTTCTCCAGACCTCAGTTTCCATGGCTCTGCCCTCGAAGTGATTTTTAGTTCAGTCTGTCCCTGTTCTGCCCTTTTTAATTCAGGCTGGCAGTAGTTCCTTTCATAAAGATCTATCAAAAAACTTGGTTTCAAATGTAGTACACAGGGCTCCAAACCATCAGACAGTAGGACTTTCCACAGATCCTTCCTGGATAACTGTTAGAGGTTCCCCCTTAAAAGGTTTGCAATGATTAACAGGTCATAAGACCATGACTCAATTCCCCCATGAAATAAATTGAAGAAAGGCAGCCTCCAGCCATAACCTAAGTGACTGAGTAAGCCATAGCCTACAGGCTTGGAGGCACCCCATCCCCTCCCAAGAATAAGGAGCCATATTGTAGTGGAGCAGATAAGAGCCTTCACCCCTTCCAGGCCTAGGCACCACCAACCCCTCCCACATTCCAAGAATACCCCACCTCCTAGCCCACTACCCCCTAGCCATTTGGCCCCAGGCTGTACTCAGTTTACTTGCCTACTGATAAAGTCATATCCACTACCTTCTGGGGTGGTGGTGGTGCTGAAGTCTATTCTTCAGATCTCCTCTGTTGGGAGAGCTTCTCAATAAACTTCCTGCCTGCAATCATCAGTCTTCATGTCCCAGTGAGTGCTGCTTTTCTCCAACATTTGGTGCCATAACCCAGGACTGGGGTCGTGTTGAGACTGATCGATTGGTGAGAGACCTCCACCCTGCCGCTGCCAAGAACCCATCCAACACCATACACTGAATCATAGCTGGGTGAGTCAAGGATTTCTCTGCTGGATGATCCTGCTTCTCTTTTTCCATTTTCCAAGACAACCTGCTGAAAACCCTAGTGCTAGGTCAGTGATCCTTACTGTCCCTGAGGGCCATAGCAGGCATGAGGCCCATGTCTTCATGGGAAGAGACCCCTTGGCTCCACAGACATCCAGTCCCAAGTGCGGTCTCCTGTTTCCATGGATTATTTCTGACTGATTCAGGGATGCCTGTCTCACTTGGAATCTCCTCATTCTTTTCTAGAGATCCTTAGTCTCACCTATGCCACTTAAAATGGGGAATTCAATTTCATCCCCCCCAAAAAACATGCCTCTGGGTTGTCTCCTTTATAACCTAGAAACTCTAAACCCAGAAGGAGACAACAGACCCAAAAATCTCATTTTCTATTTGACTTCTGTGTGGCCGCAATATGAAAGTCAATGGCCAGAAAGCAGCACCTTTGATTTCCAAGTTCTCCGAGACTTAAAGAACTTTATCCAGCACAGCAGCAAGTGGCCCAAGGTTCCTTATGTTCTATCTTCGTAATCGCCCCTCCGTCAATCCTGTTCTTACCAAATTGTTCTTTTACACCAAAAACCTCCTCAAAAAATTTCTTCTTCCTCCCTTCTGTCCCCCCAAATACCTCAACTTTGATCCAGTTGATCAGGTTCCTCCTGCACCACCTCTATATATACCTCTGATGTCATCTCCACCCCCACCTTTCTCCCCTCCTCATACTCACTTGCAAGGACTACCCGCGCCTGTCACTGCCCTCCACTTCTGTCACTGATCCCAATTCCCCACCTTCTAATTCTGCACAGATGCCAGCTCCCCTCTTACCCCTCTAGGAAGTAGCAGGGGCTGAAGGAATAGTTAGAGTACACATCCCTTTTTCATTCTCAGATTTAAGTCATTATAGAAAACCGACTAGGATCATTCTCTGCAAACCCTGCCACATACGTTAAGGAATTTCAACACCTCACCCACTCCTATGACCTCACCTATCAGGATACATATGTTATTATTACTTCCTCAACTACCCAGAGGAAAAAAGCCATATCTGGGCGCTGCTACCACTTTTGGAGACTGTATGCATACCCAAGATCCTAATAGACACCCGGTAAACCCCACTGCAGTTCCAACCACTAACCCTCCCTGGGAATACCAGCCAGGTTCCCCGGACCTTCACTGCACAGCCCATTTTTTAACCTGTGTAATAGAAAGCATGAAAAAGTCTGCAGTTAATTATGATAAAATTAAAGAAATTTCATAGAAACCTGATGAAAACCCAGCTACCTTCATGAGTAGACTGACTGAGTCTCTCCTTAAATACACCAATTTAGATCCTGAGTCAGACTCTGGTCAATTGAACCTACACACCTGCTTTATCATGCAATCTTATCCAGACATTAGAAAGAAGTTACAAAAGTTAGAGGATGTCCCTCAAACCCCTCAGAAAGACCTGATTAAAGTGGCATTCAAGGTCTTTAACAATACAGAAGAGGAAGCTAAATTAGAAAAACATAAATGGGATCAGGCTAAAGCCTCCCTCCTTGCTGCTGCCCTCAGGTTTGAGTCTCAAAAACTTAATCTCTTCCTTCTTTGTGACCACCTCCTAGACCCCTGGTGGGACCTTGACCAGTGTTTCATTGCAAGAGTCATTGGAAGTCAGACTGTCCTGAAAACCCCGTTTCCAGGAAAGCTTCTCCAGCACACCCTAAAGACCTGGAGCCTGGATCCTTTCCAGACCTCCCTGGATTAACACAGGATGACTGACAGGTCCCTGGTTTGAGAGAGCCCCACATCTCCATCAGTAAGTCCAAACCGAGGGTTATCATCAAGGTTGGAGGAAAGCTGATCTCCTTTTTAATTGACATGGGGGCCACATATTCAGGACCTTTATCCACTTCCTCATCTGTATTGTGGGGGTTGACTGCGTCCCTTCTCCTTTAATTACCAAACCAATCACATGCTTGACAGAAAATCACACATTCTCCCATCAATTTCTTATAATCCCTACCTGCCCTTCCTCTCTCTTAGGCCGTGACGTACTGTCCAAACTCCACTCGTCCATCCTCCCAAACCAACTTCCTTCTCCTCTTGTCCACCCCGCCTACCCTCTCCCTGATTCCCACCGATATTCCTCCTGTAATGCAAGCAGAAGTAAGCCCCCAGGTCTGGAGCACAAATTCTCCTTCAGTCACCTCTCTCCACCCCCGTTAGAATCATCTTAAAAAAAAACCTCCTCCTTCACAAATATTCCTCAATATCCCCTGTCCCTCAGTGTTGACAAGGCCTTAAACCCACTATTGACAAACTCTGTGCTGCTGGTCTTTTGCACCCAACTAATTCACCCTTTAACACCCCTATCCTGGCAGTTAAAAAGCCAAATGGGAGCTATTGCCTTGTACAAGATCTTAGAACTATTAATGAAGCCACACAACCCATCGTTCCTTTAGTTCCTAATCTGTATAGCTTCTTGTCCCACATACCCCCCCACACTACACATTATACCATAATTGATCTCAAGAATGTCTTCTTTACTATTCCCCTAGACAAAACTTCCTAAGACATCTTTGCTTTCACATGGACAGACCCCTTAAGTCCACAGCAGTTAACATGGACAGTCCTTCCCCAGGGCTGTAAAGATAGTCCTCATATCTTTGGGCAAGCTTTACACTGAAATCTTTCTACCCTTCAGCTCCCGTCCAGGACCCTCCTCCAATATGTTGACAACTTACTCCTTTGTAGTCCCTTCTTACTAACCTCCATAACTCACAGTTACCCTGCTTAACTTCCTCGGAAACAAGGGATATCATCTTTCCCCAGGAAAAGGACAATTTTTCAAATCTGGAGTTACTTATCTGGGTTTCCATCTCTCTCCCTCACACAAATATCTAACTGTGGATCATACCCAACTCATCAAAGCTTACCCCCTCCCATAAACCAAGGCAGACTTCCCTTCTTTCTTAAAACTCGTCAATTTCTTCCACCTCTGTATTCCAAACTTCGAATCTATATGTAAACCTCTCTACCAAGCCATTTCTGGCAACCCACATGAACCACTTGATTGCCCTCTATTGCTCAAACTTACTTTCTGCTAACTTAAAGAAGCCTTATTAATTGCACCTTCTCTAGTCCTTCCTAATCCCACTAAGCCCTTTTCCCTCTACATCAATTCCAGAAATGGATATGCTCTAGGAATCTTAAAGCAACCTTACGGCCCTGACAACCACATCATTGCTTACTTCTCC
This sequence comes from Tolypeutes matacus, assembly GCA_026826555.1. Lineage (NCBI taxonomy): Eukaryota > Metazoa > Chordata > Mammalia > Cingulata > Chlamyphoridae > Tolypeutes > Tolypeutes matacus. The sequence continues at coordinate 15,916,991 of JAKSZT010036119.1, read as the reverse complement.
AAACAGATCCTGTAACTCTTGGTTGGCCTACTGGCCTCAAACCCTTGCCGCTGCTTCCCTACTGGTGCAAGAAAGCTTTAAACTATCTCTGATAAGTCATCTCAGTGTTTTTTCCTCACATTCCTTATCTCCTCTCTTAACTCACAAAGCTACTGCATCTATCTCTTCCCACCTGCTTCCAGACCCTCCATGCAACCCTTCTACAATCCTAAAACAACACTTAACCAAATCACACCATGGACTGAACTTCTGCCCTTAGCTAACATGAGAATTTGAACCCTTCCTCAAAAACCACACTTCCTAAGCCACTTTGAAATCATGTATGGATGCCCTTTTACTCTTACCAATGTACCCTTCCAGCCATCAGATTTCAAAAGCAATATAGTTGGCCTAATACAAATGCGTTCATTCCTGCGTCAACTGACTACTCTTCCTGCACCAGAACCTTCTGCCCCCTTGCTGCCTCTTCATCCAGGTGACCGAGTATATCTAAAAGCCTTACATCCCAAGCCTTTAACCCCAAAGTGGATGGGTCCTTTTCTTGTCCTTCTAATCACCTCCACTACAGCAAAACTTTTAAACTCTCCATCATGGATACACTTTTCCAGATTGAAGCCTGCTCTACCACCTTCTGCAGACAGCAAACTACAAGACCCTGAGGCTCAAGATAAGTACACCTGTGAACCTCTGGGGGACATACATTTGAAACTCATGAAGGACAGAGGTGACAACACACCAACCACAGGGGGTATTCCCCCTTTTAACACTTCAGGTTCTCATTAAGGACCTGTGGTTACAAGGAGATTTTTCTGATTTTTACCCCGAAGAAATCCTCCTCTTCTCCTTTGCCACCCTCTTCCTTTCCTTTACTGACTAAAGTCTCTCTACAGTGGACATCCTATATTTTACCCTTCTACTCCTTTTTGTACTAACCTCTCAAAAAACCTCTTATCATCCCTTTACGGACACTATCCAAACCATAGCAACCACAATTAACCATTCTGACTGCTGGATATGCCCTGAGCATATCTGCACTGAAACTATATCTTTACTTGCCTTTCCTCTAAGCCCAGAAACTCTCCTGCATGTCTACCCACAATATATTGGCTTTGGAGGCTAATGGGTTACAGAGCCCCACCCCCCCCTCCAAGTTTACCAGAATATGAAGATATACTTATTCTCTGTCAGGCCTTAAACATCTCTCATTCAGGGGAAAATTCAAATTCTATTGGTATGATCACAGTCCTAATGGACAGAGATTTTTTATTCTTTAAATACCTATCCACATGACCTTATGCAACTAATTTAGGACATATACCCACTACATCTTGTTATCATACTCTACTCTTTAACACTACTACACCATACTGGCAGGCCGTTTGAAAGTGCCAAACAAACACTACCTATACAAGTAAGCAATAAAAATTATAGTGACTGATAGCACCACTGCTTCTCATTTTTGGTCCTTGTCTCTTACAGCTTCTCAGCTGATTCATACACCAATTGTACAGTCAATAACTCAGGAATATGTGAACAGTGTCTTTTTGCTGCGAGAACAACAGTTCCAACCTCTGAGGAACCAGAAGCCAAAATCCACCAGGCACGATGGAAGGGAATCCCTTTCTGCCCCCTTACCACAAGTAGCAGCCAGGTCAAGTTGACATCCTCAATCCCCTCATCCTCCCATTCTGCCCAGTAGTCCCTTTACTCAGGTCCTTCGTCATATACAGATATAATCAAAGAATTAGGAATGTTAGAGGTTCTCCCTTACAAGGTTTGCAATGATTAACAGGTCATAAGACCGTGACTCAATTTCCCTGTGACATAAATTGAAGAGGCAGCCTCAACCTATATGACTGACTGAGCAAGCCATAGCCTATGGGCTTGGAGGCAACCTGTCCCCTCCCAAGAATGAACAAAGGAGCCATATAGCAGTGGAACAGATAAGGGTCTTCACTCCTTTTGGGCCCAGGCACCACCAACCCCTCCCACATTCCAAGAATACCCCACCTCCTAGCCATTTGGCCCCAGGCTGTACTCGGTTACCTTGCCTATTGATAAAGTCATATCCACCACCTTCTGGGGGGACAGAGCTGAAGTCTATTCTTCAGACCCCCTCCGTTCGGAAAGCTTCTCCATAAATTTCCTGCCTGCAATCATCAGTCTCCGTGTCCCAGTGAGTGCCACTTTTCTCCAACAATAACTGTGCCTACAATCCTGGCATGCACTGAAATGGGTAACTGGATCCATGTTTAGTCAAAGCCTTATATGGAGCAGTATTCTCTGGGGACTCCTTTTCCAGGGGCCCAGATTTTCCAAACCATCAGTTTCTGGTTTGTTTGTGCCCAGGAATTCAGTTCTCAGTTTATCCCTTTCCTCTCACCTTACAATAAGCTTCAAGGAAAATTCCTCAGCTAAATATCCAGTCTTATCGCTTTCATGTTTTGCTTTCCATCCAACATCAGAACTCTATTTCATTAAGGTCTCTGCCACTTTAAAACAAGGATTGTCTTACTACCAGTTCCCAGTAACATACTCATCATTTTTGTCTAAGGTTTTATCAGAAGTGCCTTTAACATCCATATTTCTACCAACAGTTTCTTCAAAGCAATCTATCCAATAGCTCACAATTCTTCCAGCCTCTACACATTAACCAATTTGAAAGCTGTTTCCAAATGTTTGATATTTGCAATAATAGCACCCCATTCTCTTGGTACCAAAATTTTAGTTTCCAAGGCTGCTGAAAGCAGTACCATATAGTTGGCTTAAAAAATGGGAATTTGTTAGCCTATGGTTTGAAGCCAAGAAAATTTCCGGATCAAAGCATCATCAAGTGATTCTTCCTTCCCAAAGATCAGCTACTGGTGATTCTTGGCATTTCTGCCACATGGCAAGATACATGGCAGCATCTGCTGGTTTCTCCCCTCTCTTCCAAGTTCCTTTGCTTTCACATTGTTGCTTCCATGGTGTGTTCTCTCCCTCCCTCTCTCCCTCTTCATTTAGTTTATAAAGGACTCTAGTAACAGGATTAAGACCCATGCTGAATGAGGTGGCTCACACCCTAACTGAATTAGCCTCATCAAAAGATTCTACCTACAATGGGTTTATACCCACAGGAATGGATTAAATTTAAGAACATGTTTTTCTGGGGTACATGCAGCTTCAAATCACCACAGCATCTAAATAACTAAAGTACCTATCTCACACAATTTTTAGATAACTAAATGACTTACTATTTGTAAAGCAAATAAAACAGGGACTAGCACAAAATAAGAGCTGTATAAGTGTTAAATGTAAAAAAATAATAATAAATTAAGAAACTTTACAGTGGGGATGTTCCCAACAGGACTTCCAAAAAATTTACCCATGTGTTTCATTAGAGAACCAGGAATTAGGTTTTCTAATGAAACACATGGGTAAATTCTGTCACCCAGGGCATGGATCATTTCTCAACATTATCAGAAAGTTGACAGTAAGTGAAACAGTAATACTAAGTTGGGGAGATGTCTCAGAGAGATATACTATAGCCTTCCCATTTGACTCCCAGTGATAGTGGGGAAATTAGAAAGCAGACCACATTTCCTCTCCATTCCAAGTTCCTTGACCCCAAAACAGGCCTATACTGAGGAAAGGAAAGGATATGAGATAGGAGTTGTAAACTAGACTTTTTAATAACTTAAAGTAGAAGTTATGGAATCTGACCAAGATGTCATTAAAAGATCTGCTACCCAGCGGGGAAGGAAGATTTGACATAGCACAGTTAGGGGCATTGGTTAGAGAAAATAAATCTTCAAGTTTGTACTCTACAACATTCATACTTTCCAATAAACCTGTTACACTATATATAGCTATAAAGAGCTTTGACATATGAAAGGCAGGCTCTGGAACTCAAATGGCTTTGTTTAGAAAAACCTCATGCAAAGTTTAAAACATGTTCATCAAGAAAAAAAAATCAATAACATTTGAGAGAAACCAGGAGCCATTCAAAATGGCTTCTACTGAAACTGATTTTATTGCCATACAATAAAAGTCTAATATTAAGAATGACTTTTTGTTCTATATAAATTTCATTAAACTCAGGAATTTTTCTAAATGATATGTCTTTCTTTATACACACACATATCCAAATTTGTAAAATTGTCATATTTTAGTTTTACTTTAGCAAAACAATTATGTTCTTAAATAGCTCCTCTTAATTCAATGTTTCATATGAATTATATTACTTAAGTAGGATAAGCATAAAATTGATAAATATGACAGGCAATAAAGAAATAGTGGACAAGTATCTACACAGTGCTGTTTGAAGAATTCCAGACACCATATCAGACTCAGAATTATACCCAGGCATTCTAATGAATTGATTCTTTCTTCCTTCAATACATATATCAAAACCAATATATCTATTAAGAGGGGCATTATTTCAAAAAGGCAAATAAATTAATTCAGTTTGTTAACATATAAAACACCACTGTTAACAAACAACTAGCAAACATTAAATATATATGCTAGCTTTCAGTTATTATATTTAATCCCTGAGATGTGAGGAGCTTCTACATTCAATTAAAGTACATTAGTTTGGATAGTTGAGACTTTAGACCTGATTGAAGAAGTATGAGAATTGGAGACCCTCAATTTGAGATTAATAAAGAGTCGTGCATAGAACAGAGAGATGAGACACTATGAAGATATTAATAAGTAAACACCAAAGATCATTCACAAAGAACAAAACTATTTGGGATCATAGCCAAGAGAAAGGAAGATCCAGCTAGCTCATTTTCCAATTAAAACATTTTTACCAAAATAGCTGTATTTTTTACTTAACCTTCATAATAATGCCAATAGAAGACACAGAAGATTAAAGATGGATGACTATAACAGTTATAGGGATCTATATGGAAGCCTCTAAACATGATGGAGATGGAAAATTTCTGCTATGTGTTAGTTTTGTAAAGGCCTTTCTCATATTCCCAAATAATCCTTTCTAAATCTGGATTCACAAATACCATTAAAAAAAAAAATTCCACTTCAAACACCAGCAACCCAATTCAGCTTCAGCTGGCTCCTTTGGGCATTGCCTATTCTTTTGGACTCTGTATTGTTCCAAATTCTGCAACCCTTCTCCTCCTTTACCTACTTCTCTTTATCTCTTTTATTATTGCCTCCTCTTTCTGATTGTGTCAAATTTTAGGTTTTAAATACTGCCCTGATAATTACTCACTTCTACAGCTGGGATTCACAGCTAACCAAGCTTCAGCCCCAGGCCCATTCCTTATCCAGGTCTGTAGAAAACTTCCACTCTTCTGGAAGGAAGCTGTGACAGGAGAGGAAAATCATCCAGACATTATATAGATATGTCTTTCTCAAACTGGCGTCCCCAGACTAGCTGCATCAGCAACACATGCAGACTAACAAGAAATGCAAATTCTCTGGTCCCATCCAGACCTACTATATCCAAACTCTGGGGTGGGGGCCAGGATTTTTCTTTCTTTAATAAGCCCTCCAGGTGACTCTGGTGCATGCTAAAGTGTAAGAATACCTGCTATAGATGATGCTCAGCAAATTAATTCTGTGTTACAAAGCTAGTTAGTAAAAATCAGAAGAGTGAGGTAGAGGCAGGTCAAAATGGTTAATTAAAAGGGAAACAGTAAAAAGCTAGAGCTGTTTACTGCAGTTTCTTTCCTGCTATTTATTCAAAGTTTTCTTCAGAATAAGTAAAAAGATTATCAACAAGTTGTAATGAAGATAGGATATTTTTTAAATTTATGGTTTGGTTTAGTCAATAATTTATTCTGCAAATATTTATTGAAACTTTTCTAAATGATGAGTATATGCAGTCTGCAAGACAGAGACCCTGCCTCTTTAGAGTTTCCTTTTAGTAGTGAAGACAGACAATTAAAAAGTAGGCATTATATAATCTTAAGCAGTGATAAGAGCTATTAAGAAAAGAAAATCTTTGTAAGGATTAGATAATGACTAGGCTTGGGTGATAGTATGAGCAGAAAGAACTATTAGGAGGGAATACTATTTAAACAGAAGAAGTTTCAGAGAAAGCTCTCATTTGGGGATCATATATTCTGGCAGCGAGAATAGAAAAATGTAAATACCTTGGGATGGAGTGAGCTTGAACATTTTAAAGATCAGCAAGAAAGCCAGTATGGCTGCAGCAGAATGTGGAGAAGAGTAAGAGACAGAATCAGAAGGGAAAGCAAGGTGATTATATCAGGTATTTGCAGTGAACTCGGCAAATTTTTCAATGGGGAGATTGACGTGATTTGCTGTTCTACCATGTGAAGAGGCTAAAAGTAGAGCAAGGGTAGAAACAGGCAAGCCATTTAGGAATCTTAGGTCTAAACAAGAGAAGTGATCATTTGGCTTAGAGTGGCAGCAAAGGAGGTAAAAGGAATGGTCAGATTCTAGAAACATTTTGAAGTTGCCGCTTACAGAATTTTCTAGAGGACTGGATATGAAATAACAAGGACATGAGAATGACTTCTAAGTTTGGGGACTGAAAACCTGAGTACCTGACCAGTGCTTTTTATTGAGCTGTGATCAGTGGGGGAGGGGCAGGTTTGATGGGAGCTATCAATTTTGACATGCTAAGGTTTTCCTTTCAAGTAGAGAATGTTGAGTAAAGAGGTGGATATATCAGGCTGGGGCTGAGGGGAAAAGGCAAGACTGGCAAGAAAAATCAGGAGGAATTCGTAAAAGTGGAATAGTTCTGAGGACAATACAATTTATATGTGTGAGGGGAAGGGAAGTGTTTGCATGTGAAGAGGGAGGTAGTGAAACTTCATCTTACGGGAAAAAAAAAAAGTTTACGTAGGAACATGTCATCTAAATAGCAGGATTTAGAGTAAGCACCCAATAGTTTTGATAGTTTAAAACAGACTCTGTTCATAAATGTATAAGTGTCTGGCTATCTTGGTAGGTTATCATTTCAATTGAACCCCAAATTTTCTTTTGAAGGCTGCATTTCATTGAGCTACAAAAATTCACACTGATTTTCTGCTAGTTCATCAGAAAATACAAAGACAAAAATAGAGAAGGAAAACCAGCTCAAAGAAAAATAGTGGTCAAATTTTAGATGTTTTTTATGTAGAAATGTAAAGAATATTTATAGCAAGTATAGTTTTATTCATAACAAAAAGCACTATAACAACAGTAGATCCATAGCCAAACTTTGATGATTTATTTAATGTATTACATATTGTCAAGAGTTTCATAAACGTGTTCTATTGCCCATTAATGTGGTATGCAGCAATAAAATGGTTTGATTTGATATATATTTCTATATATCTTCTTGCCCAAGATATTAAAATAACTTGTAACTCTATATATGTCTTCTATTATAGCCCAAAGCCGTGGGTTCTATTTTTGTAAACTTGTTAATATATGTGTATTAAACAACTCTAGTATTTGTATTTGAAAAAAAATTAATGAATATTTCTCTTATGTTATTTGAACATTCTCATTTTAAAAAGCTGACTTTTGCATGTTGTGTATAAAATCTAATAGCAAACTGAAAACAAAACCCAGGGAAAAAATCATAGTTAAAGAAAAAGCAAACATCTAATAGTAAAAGTGAAAATTCCAATTAACATCAGGGCTTTTACCAACCACACTAGTGGAATATGTAAATCAGATTTTTTTTTAATTGTAGGGGAATATTCTATTGTAAACAATACATTTTGGTTATAGAGTCTCACTAGCAATTTCATAGCAAATGTATAACATGTGTACCACCATGAAGACAGAGCATGCTGTAATCAGACTGCCTTGTGAATTTACTATAACAAAATGATTAGACACTGGATTTAATCATGCCATGTCTGAGATTTGGCATTCTAACAACTGTAGCCCCACTGCCAGCCCTGCCACAGTGGTAGAAACTTACCAGTCCTTTGTAATAAGCATGTCTGGAGCTATTCCTTTGATTATTTTCACGACAGGAAAAAAAAATTATATCTAACGTCTACATTTGCAGAGATGGCATAACTCATGTACTTCAACGTGATTAGAAGCTTTACTTATTACATCTCTTATGATTTCCAGTGATATCCATGAGAGTAATTACTAACATGAACTCAGGAGCTGGGTATTAGAAGAGTTTCCATGAAGATACTATTAAGTTATTCTAATGCATTTTGGTGAGGATGCACTAGTACAACAATCTCAAAGACTTCCAGTTGTGTTATGCTGCAATATAGACTGTTACCTAGCTGCCTTTCCAAGTTTTAATGTGATATGTATTATAGTAGAAATATTGTTCATCATCATAAGGAATTTGTGATGCCAAGTCAAATTCCTTTGCCAAGTTGCTAAAATATAAATGAATGTAACAAATGCCTATAGAAGTTAATTCTTCAATGATCCAGTGTTGAAATGCCCTTATTTCCAGTCTAAACAAATCCCAAACTAGAGAAGTTACATCATATTTTCTTTTTTTGACAACTCAATTCTAGAACTTGTTTGTAACTGGAATGTTGCAAAGGAGAACTCATTGGTAGGAAATATTAAGAATTTGTTTTGAGACTTTAGAATTTCAAATGACATAGGATTATAAAGATGAAGAATCAGGTGATAATTTGTAACTAATGGTGAACCTGAAATAAAGTAATGCTGGCTGCTACAATAACAAATCTGAAAATCTCAGCAGCTTCATATAATAAAAGTATAGTCCTTGCTCCAGTGTGGATTCCTGTTCATAAGCCCTTCACGTATCATTCAGAAAAGAGGTTCTTCATGTCTTGTGACAATGACCTTGTCCAGTATCTCTTTTCAGCTGGTGAATAAGGATTAGGAGAGTCAAGTATTGTGTACAGAGATTTTAGGAGGTATGACCTTGAAGTAACATACATCAGTCACTCTTGCCCACATTCCGTTGTGCAAAACTATAAAGGGGCTGGGAAATATAGTCTGTTTGTGTGCCCAGAAATATAGTCTGTCACATTTTGTTTGGATGAGAGATGACAAATTGTGATGGGAACAAGGGCACCAGCATAGAAGTCAGCACCAAACCTTGCTAATGGTGGGTATTTTGAAAAAGGGGGTGTACATAAAAAGGCCAAGTTTAAAACTGTGTCTTATAATGCTGTGGAAATTATGGGGCAAAAATAGATATAATATTTTAAAATGTATTAATATTAAATTAATCTTTGCAAATATGAAAGTATGTTTGATGTTAGGATAAATGAGACCAACACATTGAACTTATTGATGGGATCCAAGTTCTTTTTTCTTCTTAATCTTACCCAATGACTTATTTCCACCTCCAAGTAAACATCCAACTATTTTGTAAATTAAGTTTATTTCTTCCAGCTTGGGCCTCTTTGGAGATACAACTCCATAATTTCACAAAGCACAAAGAGATTATTCATTTTAATTCCTTTTTCTGCAATATTAAATACTTCACCTCTCCTTTCTTCAGAGATTCTATTTTAGTTTTCTGTTGGATTAAATTAAAAAATATATATGCAGAATAAGAATCTAGTCATATTGCTAGAATGGAATCCATAAATAGTCAGAATTTCAGATTAAATATCCTGGGGAAAAAAAGAAGCTAGCTACATACAACATTTGTTGCAATATTCTACATAAGACGTTTCACAATAAATGTAACTAAACTTTATAATTGCATTTTTACCTCAATGTATTTTTCAAAAAATAGTGTGCTTTTTTTCCCCCCAGTAAATGAGTTGGGTTTCTTTACTGGCACACTCTAATATACTCAATGTTCATTTCAATTATAGATATGTTACACAGATGTTTCCAAGGGAAATGTTTATCTGAATATCAGCAAATACTCAATCTGCTATTGAAAGAGAGAGATTGGCCATGTTATTTCTTACATAGACCAATCGTTCATCACCAAAGCTATCTACCATCCATGGACAACATTCTACTTAAATTATTAGAAATGGGCAATCATTCATTTCCTTATCATTCCCTGAAAATCTAACTGTGTTCTGCCCAGACACATGAAAATGTTTTTGCAATTCTATAATAATCTTATATGCCTGTATACATACAACCTAAAAGGAATAAAGATGAGAGAGAAGACATAACTCAGTTAAAACTGATAATATAATAAGGGAGGAAGAATACTTACAATTTAAAAAGGCAATCAAACTTTTTACATATCCATCAGAAGATAAATTCAAAATTGGAAGAGACTTTCCTCATTATGAATTAAAGGTTAGAAATATATCTGGTGGGTTTTTTTGTTGTTGTTGTTACTGTTTTTGTGGGTTTCTTTTTAGTACTGTGCTTTCACAGAGAAGTCTTATCATGATCTGATCTTTATCATCCAAAGAGTTTTAAAGGAAATGAAGCTGCATAATCTATGGCATACACTTTCCCATCACTATTTATTAGGAGAAAGTTAAACTATGTGACCTCTTATTTAGTGAATGCCTTACAAGAATGAACATTTTAAATAAATAAAACCTAGAATTTCTAAAATAAAGACTCTTAAATATGATTGCTGACTCTAATGAACTGTGACATAATACTCAAGAGAAGTCTGAATTTATCATTGCTTCTAGCAGCACAGTATCTGAACAAAACAGAAATAATAGCTGTATTGATTTGAGCCCATGTGTTTTTGTGTAAGCCAAATAAAAATTAATTACATCATTTTTTCAAAGTAAAAATTATTTTTCCAAGCAAATTAAATATGGTAATTATATCTCTTTGCCCAATACAATTATTTTCTCCCCAGAGTTATGTAGTTCCCAAGAAATGTAGAAGAATAATCTTGGTTGTAACTTTGAGATAAGAGATGAACAACTGTTTCAAGTACTTAAGTAGCTTACAGCAATGGCTGCTTCTGCACTGGTGAAATAATGATGGCAGCAATACGCTTTAATGGTTAAGAGAACTTGTTCTAAAGTCTGACATGCCTAAATTCAAATACCAACTCACCAGATTCCTAGCTACATGTCTTGAGCAAATGACTTAACCTTTCCATACTTCACCTTTCTTATCTGTAAAATGGGAATAATTATAATATCTAATTCATAGAATAAAGTACTAATTTTAAAAACTCTTCGAACAGTACCTTGCACAGAGTAAACTATTATCGGCTTAATTTGCTATAAATCAAGTGAAAGAAAAAGGTACTGCAAGAGATTACAAAAGAAATATATAATCTGGTGTCACCCTTTTATTTTGAACCAATGCAATTAAGCTATAGGAAACATTCATTTACGCACCCATTCAATTGTATTTTTTAAGTTCTAATATGTATTTGATACTTGTTAGGGTCTATGATTATAGCAATGAATAAGATAGAAGTTGCCTAGCCCTCAGAGAGCTCAGAAGATTTTGCCATTAGAGAGTATCATACAACTGGATGCATTAACAATTATAACTCCCTGGAAGCAATCACTTACTATGTACTATAAACATTTATAATGAATTACAATAGCAATAATAAGTGCCAATTTTAATCACTAGTTGTTTTATATAAATTGCCTCTAACTTTCAAAACAAACCATAATGTACATATTACACCAATATTACAAGTGAAGATCCCAAGATTGCATAGGATTTAATGAGTTCACACAACAGGTAAAGCGACAGAGGCTAGATTGACATATTTGCCTTTATTCTCTCCACTAACCATACAAAAAAGAGGTCCTTTTTTTGGAGATCCCTAGCTTCTGTACTCTGTAAGCTTTTTCCTTTGTAGGTGCTTTCTCTTCTCCTTCCAGCCTCAATTTCAGGGAAGCATTCTCTATTTTCACCAAAATTTCATCAAAAAACAGCTCCTTCAACCAAGCCATTGGTTCTCAATCCCACCTGCACATTGGACTCACCCTTTAAAATTTTGCGTTGGTCCTACCATTAGAGATTTTGATTTAATTTTTTGGTGTGTTGCCTGAGTATTCAAAGTTTTTCAAGCTCCCCAGTTGATTTTAATGTGTTGTGAAGGTTGTGAACCAATGAATTAAAATATAAATGACTGCTCTGATGATTCTTGAAAAATGGATCAGACGTTTAAGTTAATGGGATTAAATTTTAAATAAATTCTCAAATTATCAGATAGCAGGAGAGACAAAATGTGAGAGAGGAAAAACAGAATGGCACAGAGAAATTTTGAAAGAGATGGGCTGGGGGTTGGATGGCAGAGAAGGAGGAGAAGAAATGCAGTGGGTTAAAAGTACCCAGTTTTGACTTGAGATAAAAGCTTGAGAATATGAGGTTTACATGTAAAATCATTAACAGCAATTGGCACATAAAATTACTCATTATATATTAGGTGGGATGGATCCAGTTTTTATGTAATTTAAAGGAAACTTGAAAAATAGATAAAAACTACAAATTAAAAATCACATAACATTCTGTCATTGTATAGAAAAATCACAAAACTACAAAGTTTAAAAAGCTGACAAATGTCACCATAAACTACCAAATCTAGAAAAATAAGAATATTGTTAATTTCCTGATACTATATTATTTATATTTTTGCCTATTCTTTGATTGTCCTTTCACGCAAATATTATTTTGTATTATCATTTTTACAAATTAATAGAAAAATAATTGATTAAAATATAGTTTGTAGTCATTGGCAGATTTAACCAGATATAAGAAACAAAACCTCCTCATATGATTTTATATAGTCTATAATTGAAAGAGTTTTCCCCAAACTAGCTTCTGGCCTCACACATTTCAAATATGTACTTCATACATATTTTTGGTGCTGAGAGCCATGGGACAAATTTACATTTCAGTATAAACTCTAGCCCTAGTAGGATGCCCTGATGAGTTTGCACAATGGGTCATAGATGTTTTCCTGAAAGTTATTCCTTACTGTGTGTAGCAATTTGGCAGTTTGATGTAATTATGAATTACAAAAATAGATATTGGATTATGTTTGTAAACTGATCTGTTCATCTGGGCATGATTAAATTATAATTGGGGCTTTGATTGGGCCATGTCAGTAGGGTGTTGAGCCCCACCCCTTGGTGGGTGGGCAATCAAAGATAAAAGGTATGGCAAAGGACAGAGTTGTGGTAGTTCTGATGTTGGAGCACGGGGAGGTGAGCAGACAGAGGAGCTTGGTTGTGAAGAAGGAGAGAAGGCCCCGGGATAGAGACAAGCCATTCGCCTGATAGTCTACAGCTGGCCTTGTGAAGAAAGGCAAAGCCTAGAGAGTCTCATAGTCTACAGCTGACCTTGTGGAGGAAACAGAAACGCAGCCCCGGGAAGAGAGGAACCCAAGTAGCCTGAACCCTGGCAAACGTCAGCAGCTATCTTGCTCCAACACATGGCAAAGGACTTTGGTGAGGGAAGAAACTTATGCTTTATGACCTAGTAAATGTGGACTTCTACCTCAAATAAATACCCTTTATAAAGACCAACTGATTTCTGGTATTTTGCATCAGCACCCTTTGGTTGACTAAAACACTGGGATTGCTAGCAATTATGTAGCTGTATACCAAAATACTATGAACCACTCAACTACATCCTGCTAAACTCAAATTACATATACCCCCAACTCAACTTTCCCTGAACTGGATCCCAGAAATGCCTGTGGATTATATGAGGAGAAGTATGATGGAGAAGAAAGTCATATAGGAAGGAGACAATGGTCTCAACTGATTGCAGTGACCCTATCAAAGCCTTAATTATAATTTAATCAGTAAAAGTGAAACTTCTGATGCCAATACAATCTAATATGCCCAGAGGAACAGACTAATTCACAAACATAATCCAATATCTATTTGTGGAATTCATAAACAATGCCAAACTTCCACAGGTAGGTATTCTTATCACTCCCATCTTTCAGAAGAGGAAAGTGAGGTCTACAGATGATAATGGAGTACAATCACATAGAAAGTAAATGACAGGGAAGCGGCTGTGGCTCAATCAGTAGGGCTCCCGTTTACCATATGGGAGGCCCCGGGTTCGGTTCCCGGGGCCTCCTGGTGAAGGCAGGCCCGCCCGCATGGCGTGGTTAGCTGACCCAGGGAGCACAAGCAGCAAGGGGGGGATAAATGAATAAATAAATAAAATCTTAAAAAAAAAAAAGAAAGTAAATGACAGAGCTGATCCAAACACAGGCAGTCAGACTGTACGGAGCATGTTATTCATCTCTAAGCAGTTCAGGCTCTCAGATTATTCTGGAATCTGAAAATAGCCATTTCCCTACATTTGAGGAATATCAAATATTTGTTTAAAATAACTGAACAGGGAATCATGGGGGGTATGATGAACATGATGGAAAGGGGCTTGCTTGGGATGAAAGATAGGTGGATCTGTAGGTCATTAAGGGTGTCTGCCACATTACTGTTGAAGCAACTCATCTAAACACATAATAGAAAGCTTGAAGATTGTTGAAAACAACTAAAATAAATGCCAAGCATAATGAAAATTAAGTCAATTTCCCACTGTGTGTCAAAACACGAGCCCAAAGCAAGCATGGACTTATAATGTGGCTTACTAAGATAAACAGGACCAATCAGAAAGACAATTTTTATATTTGATATTTAAGATGGCTATATAACAATATGAAGAAATGATAAGTTCAATCAAAGAGTTTACAAAGGATGGAATGAATTTATGGCGCATCCAATCAGAGACCAAAATGTAGAGTGTGATTATTACTAAAAATTGTATTCAGTCAACATAAGATGTATAAAGGTTATGTTAATGATGTGTTTTGAGAGGATAAAAGAAGAATTGGAAATAAATTTGAGTTCAATATTACTCTGGGCAAATAATTTAGCAGGTTAATTCTTATTCATCTTACAGCTCAGAAGTCGAGACAAAATCAGATGCACCACACCATCATACACCATCACACACACTTGTGGAACTTAGCAGTTATGAAAATCTATTTTAATTGCTTATTTGTCTGTCTCCCCAATATACAGTGAACTCAATAATGGCAGCTCTTATCTTTTATTTTCTGTTTATTTTTTTCTGGTCCTGTCATATTACTGGTGTTCTGTAAGCTATTGAATGAAGACTGAAAAGATGAATGGGGGAGGGGGGAAGATGCAATGTTTTCTCACATCCTGCTTAATATGCATCACATGGGATTTGTGTCCACTATCACTCAACACAGCCCTAAGCAGAAACTAGGGCTGTGACATATAAAGTTTCCTTAAGTATCCTGCATTATCACCCACCAATTATATACTTGTAACACTTTCATTTTCTTATGATACTTATCATAACCATTCACCTAACAAATATGTATTGAATACCAGCTAAGTGATAGGTGTTGTTTCAGGCAATAGTGAAGAAATGTGGAACAAGATGCTGTACTTTTTGTTATATTTCTAGCTGCATCAGTCCTGTCCAACTTGTGTCATAATAAAAACATCTTCTGCGTACTCAACGTTATGTCATCTAAAATACATGGTAATTTATCTTAAACATAGTAAGTCCGTTGTTAATTGCAAAATGAAGGTATACTGAACAAAATATATTTTATGTATTAAAATCTTTTAAACTAAATTCATAGTGAATACAAGTATTTATGACATCATTGGCCCAAGGGAAAATATTTAACCCCTGAGCATGGAAAATAGTTCTTTCTGAGGAATTTTTATGGGAACGTTGCTGCTTTAGAATCAGGAACTGTAATTTTCCAAAGTATGTGGTCTTCTAAAAACCTCTCCTAAGCCATCCATCTCGTAGACCCATGAATTGCAAGCATTTAAGTAGCCAAGCACCAAATAATATGGTTCAAATTTGAGCCCTCCCTGCATCAATAGTCTCCTCACTTAGTCTGTGGAAATAATAATACAGCATCTCCTGTCATTATTGAAATTTGAAATCTTATTTCTCTGTCAATTTAAATAATTCATTTCTAAGATATGAAACAATTGCCTGTTTTTACTTTTAAAATATTTTTTTGTTTTGTTTTGTTTCAATAGAGGATTTTTTTTAAAAAGGAATTTTGAATGTTTTCCATTTAAAAATACTACAGTTTATTTTATTTATTTTTTTTTTATATAAAGATTTTATTTATTTATTCATTTATCCCCCCCTTGCTGCTTGTGCTCGCTGGGTCAGCTAACCACGCCGTGCGGGCAGGCTTGCCTTCACCAGGAGGCCCCGGGAACCGAACCCGGGGCCTCCCATATGGTAAACGGGAGCCCTACTGATTGAGCCACAGCCGCTTCCCATAATACTACAGTTTAAAAATGTGTACTTTCAAACATTATACTCTCACTTGCCAGCTCTGTTTCAAAGTCCCTGTCATTCAAATCCCGCCTTCAAATGTTTTTTGTTTATTCCTTGACAGATGAATGCTATCTTCTTTAACAGTACTAAAACATTTCCATATGAAACGTTTTAATTTTATTCTTCTGATTTTACCTTTCCACTTCCTCCAAAATCTAATATAGTTTATGGTTTAGTTTGTTCCTTCTAATTTGTAGAAAAAGGTTTAAAAAACACCTATGGTTTTTTAAACTAAGTAAATATTGCTAGAAATTTAAATACTGAGAAATATAAAACTCATTTTAATATCTGCCATCCCTCATATTTTGATGAACATTCAATGCAATATATAATTCTATTGAGAAAATAGTTTTCGTTTCATGGTATACTCCCTTCCTTAGTTAACTCCTTATATAATTGTAGATATTCATATAATCTTGATTAAATTATCTTTCCCCTCCAGGAAATTTAGCAAATCATCAAGTCCGGCCTAAATATCAAATGTTCTACAACATTTGATAATATTTGAAATATTAAATGTTCTTATCTACTTCAAATTGCTCATTAATTATTTCCTCTTGAAATAAGTTGCCAAAGCATTGTCATTTTTCAGAGAAGTAAATGGGGAAATTTAAAGATGTGACTTTGGTCAAATTGATAGGCTTTTCAACGTTAAGCATTAACTCATGTTTTCTCATTTTATATTCCTACTCATGTTTTTATATAAGAATTGAGGTCTACAAATTCCAGTAATATTAAGATGTGTCAGTTCATATCTAGTAATGGGTATCTCCATTAATTTCAGTATCTTCACCAAATGAAAGGATTAACTTTATAGTATTTATTGATACCATTAAAATAATACTTAATTTAGATTCTGGATAACATCATAGAAATCAGAAATGTCTGCTTTATTCATAACTTGGAAAATCCTTAACACTTATTTAGCTGTGGCAAGGGTAAAATTTATTTCTCCTATATGCATAAACATATAAAACTCATTTTTACATATTCTAATTCCTGAATAAAAGATGTTAATGAGAATCCTTTGAGCAGTTCCATAAGAAAACTCCTAGAGCTTAAAAATATATTTAATATTTTGTAAAAAGAAAAAGATCAAAATGTAACCCAAATTCAAGATACATCTAAAAATGATACCTTGGAGAAATCACTCACACTTTAATAATTTAGAAAGGCCTGTCTCATTCATAGTGAGCAAAAGTAAACAACAAAATTCTGTGCTTTGTTCAACAACTCAAAAACACTTGATATAACATAATACAGCAGTAAGGCAGACTGATATCCAGAGTTAAAATGTGCTCTTTCAAACCAGAAAATATAAAAACATAATTGGAATTTAAAAAATATTGTTACCAATTGCCTCAGTTAGCAAATTGGGTTGCTCCAACAAGGGAGAAAATAAAATTTGGCAATACGTGGGGTTTTGTGTGCTTTCTTAATGATTTCTTATTAATCAACTTTTTTAAGCAATTAAGTGTTGGTTCATAATTTAGATTTGGGAGTCATCAACTTAGCATATATGGTCATTAAAGCCTTGAAAGTGAATGTAAAGCCCTAGACAGATTGAAAAGAACAGGAGAAGAAAAGAGATGGAAAGAAAAAATTGGGAAACACTAAATACCATTGAGAGCTCGAACCAAACAAGACAGAAAAGGGATACCTGAGAGACGATTATCAGGGAGGACAGAGTTAGGATAAAGTAGTAACAGAATCCAAGAGAAACAAGAGTGTGAAGACCTGCATGCTAACAGTTTCAGATGTTTTAGCACCATCAAGTAAAGAAGGAATTATTAAGTAAGAGGAATTTGAGCCAGAAAGTGAGTGGGAATACAGAACTGAACTCAATGGATCTAAATTAAGGAGGCTTTTAAGGGAGGCCTTTCCTGATTAAATGGGCCCAGAGCAGAATATTACCCCTTCCTTTGCTTTTATCCCCCTTAACATGTGTTTTACTTATTGTCCATTTCTCCCTGCAAAAATATCAGCTTCTTGAAGATGCGGATTTTCTATTTTGTTCATTATGTATCCAGGGTGCTTGGAACAGTGTTTGGCACACAATAGAAACAATAAATATTTGAAGAAATAAATGATTTTTTAAAAAATGACTGTAAATGAGAAAGCACTAAGGCAATAGCTAGAGCAAAAACTTGGATTGAGTGAAGTTGTTCTTTTGTATAGACTTTTATACCTAATTACACGCAAAAGCTAAATAGCCATTAGAGCCAGACAGTCTGAAGATGGAGGGGGGGAATCAATTGATGCAGGAATGTCTTGGCAGTGGATAAACAATTAACCTTGCATAGGAGGAGGAACACCTCAGCTGCATAGGGAATATTTCAGTATGAATAGATGTTGATATGGATGATTCCTTCTAGAAAGAGCTGTAGAAAAATTCAGAGAAACTGTATGCACATTATCAGATTGGTTTTGGTTTAAAATTTCTGTGGACACATGCAGAAGATTATAAGAGAACTGAAGACTAGCAAATAGACTTCTCTTTTCAAGATGTTTGGAATGTAGGAATGAAATAGGTTAATGCCTACTGGTTAAGTGAAATTATTTGTCTTTGTCATCATTATTGTGGTGGTTGTTCTTGGTGCATTTCAGCGGGGAAATGTAGAGGGTGAAAAGATGAATTCAATAGAAAGAGTAGAGGGGCAATTTTAGATATAATATTTTTAATTAGATGCACATGCATTTCTTGTTCATAAATGCTTGTGCATGACCTCCTCTATTCAATCACAAGTATCCATTGCCTTGCTTAAGTACCTCCTCAGCACAGGCAATGTCTCCCTCATACTGGTATTGATGTAGAACAGTATTTGCTCTTAGAAGAAGATAAGTAATCTCACTGATTTTTCATTTCCTAAAAAGAACAGTCCACTTAGGTTTGGGAGGCCCTCCCTTTCTTCCTTAATTCAGAACAAACACATACCAAGGATGGTGGCAATCTTAGTTGGAATGAAAATGAAGGAAAGGACAATATTCAGCTTTGCCTTCCAAATAGGCTTGTGAAGTCCATTTCATTGACAACCACACAACAGCAAAAATTTATTATTTGTAAGAGCACAGCTTGTCAGGAAGAAAGAAAAGAATAAGGATCAAGGATCAAAACTCAAAAACCTGAAGGAGCATAGTATTGAGTTTATTCATAAACATAGTTTTAAGAGATATATGAAGAGCAATATTATCCAATATTCTTTATAGTGTTTGTTCTGGCTATGGATACCAAAATATTCATTATGTGAGGTGCTGGCTCCCATGTCCAAAACCATCCAATCTCCATCACCAAGACACAAAAGTATAATTGCCTGTACTAAGGAGGTATATAAACAGTCCTTTTGTTGCAGATTAGTAAGGTAAAGATGTTCTCTACAGATGCCTGCATGATGACTGCCAAACTTTAGCAGGAGAAATTCCCATCACAACTACTACTATGAAGACAATCTCTTCTTCAGTGTCCCAGGATACACAATTTTTTCCAAATAGGATGAGGCCCTGATAAACAGAGGTGAAGTGAAGGAGAAAGCTCCATAAGCAGCTATACTTAGATGGGAATAAGCAGAACCAGTTCCAGAATCTTCCCATCCCCAAACAGGGCAGTGCTGAGGACAATTCCAATTACACTTTGAAGGAAAAGACAACTGATATGAAAAGATCCTAGGAAGGGTGATGTGATCAAAACCAAAACGATATATCCAGTTACATATGGAGGAAATAGGAATTCTTTCTCAGAGGTGGAAAGGAATTAAGAAGAACTTAAAGTACAGAGAAGGAAATAAGTGAGGGAACTAACCGGACTGAAACAATGTTCACATAAATGTAGGATAGTGGGTAATTTTTGAGAAAGATAGTGTTGAGGTAGTAGGTCTATATTTTGGAGGTTGAGAAAGTTGGAGAATTGTTGAAACAGATCTGTGGGTGATGTGACATGGTCTAAATAGGACATGATAAGAAGGGTCCAGCTGATATTAGGTTGTACAAATTTGTAGTTTAAAATATCAATTAACAAATTATATCAATATTCACTATGCTACAATTTATTATGGTTTAATTTATTTTCCCACCAACAGATGTCCATGTTATTCGCTAGTTGCCAAGCCACAAGAATCTATTTTGATAATTGCCGGCTTATTTTAAAATATGATTTGTTTTATTGGGCATAAACTGAATATTTAAATGTCGCTACATGAAAAATTTCCAAAAAAAAGACAAAAAAGGCTAGAGAATTCCAGTGAAATTACTCACACTTCTCCCATCTGTTAGGCAAAAAGTTCAGGCTTAAAAAATTTTAGTATGTGTAAACATTTGACTTCCAGCATTTGTCTGTATACTGTGATTTACTAAATTGTTACTTTAAATGAGCAGAAAGAATAAAATGAAAATGGAACCAGCAGGAATAGACAAGTTTTATTAGCCCAGAGAGGCATTATACAGAAATGTCAGGCTGACCACCTACTGAAAACAGCTGAAACCCTCACTTCTCTCTAAATGTCACCAACTTGCTCAAAATAAACCCTATGGATTGATGTGTTAGCAGCCTTATGTGATGTTCTTTCAAAGTTATCCATATTTCATTCACTCTTTTCTTTTCCAAACTTCAAGTAACACTGCATTTTATTTTGCTTTCTTCTTAGCAGCATGTTGAAATGCTCTTATTTTTTCTCCCTGCTGAATTTTCTCTGACTCGAGTGGGCACCTTCTCTAAACCTTCAAGCTTTGCTCTGCCCACAATATGGAAAGAGCAGAATTTGAAGTAAAAGGATGTGAGTTTCAGTTCAGAATTTGGCCTTTGTTAGTTACATCGTCTTAAGTCTTGGTCCATGTGTATGATAGTTTCTTCCTCTGGAAAATAAGGGGATTCTAAGAATTCCTCCCTTCCTTCTCCTTGTAAATTTCTATGATTCAACCAAATAACCCCTTAATATTAATAAGCACACAGAATAGTTGCAGCAATAAGAGATTAAACAATCAAATTAGGGTCAGAAAAGATGCTAAAATACTCATGGAATATTTTCTACAAAATAATCTCCAGATTTTCTACTTAGGTTTCAAGTTCTCATGTGAGTGAGACAACATCCTATATCATTGATGTCAGAAAGAAAAGACTTAATTGGTGTGTGTTTGTGTGTATAAAGTATGTATTATAAATGTGTGTATGTACACAAACTAGAGAGAGAGACCAGAAACCATCTTATAATTCATTGAAGTCAAAAGACATTCACAGTGCAAGAGTTGGCAATGTTAAAATTTGCTTATTTGATAAATTATATTCAACCATATGATTGCTAGGAAAGAAATCATATGAAACAATCTGATATATTTTTGTCTAAAAATATGCTTTAAATCACAAGAACAAACCTGTGCCAAGAACTTATGGTTTCTAAATATTTAAAAATATTTTGATTAAAGTGCTTGACTTCCAGGAAATTAAAATAGATGTGCATTTAAACTGAGTGTATGTTTTTAAATCTCTGCATTAAAACTATTTTGTTTAGTATCAAAGAGGAAAAGTATAAATACAGAATTGTCTCCAAATTAAGTAAGCTTAATGAATTTGACATTTATTTTCTGAACATTGACTTATTTATGCATCCATATACACATATATACATAGGTAAAATAAGTGATAACACCATATCATTTTCATCAAACTCCAGTATGTCCTGGATATGTCATCAAAGATTTAATATTTCACTGACCAAAAATGCACTTTAGAGCAAGAATGGATAGTGATGATGATAGTACAACATTGTAACTGTAATTAACAGCACTGAATGTGATTGAAGGGGGAAATATTAGATTATATATATATATAGTTAGAGAATAATTTTTTTTTCAATCCTTGGGACAGCACTAAACAAACAGTGAACCCATGTTAAACCATGGACTATGATTAATAGTACAATTATAAAAATGTGTTATCACCAATTGTAACAAATGTTCCATACCAATGCCAGGTTAATACTGGGTGGTATATGGGAATCCTGTATTTTATGCATATTGTTCTATAAACCTACTTCTCTAACAAAGAAAAATAAATAAATAATAAAAGAGTTGCAGCAAAGATTTTCTTAAAATGAACTGCTTTTCAGGATTATGAATAAAAATTGTATCCAAAGGATAAATTATGAAGATCAGCATGATAAAATTAAGAAGAAAATTAAATCAATCCAAGAATAATTTTTCACCAAGATATTGACTAAACCATTGCCTTAAAATTAAAGAAACTTTACTTGTTACATATTATCTTCTATACAGGCATATCTTGTTTTATTGCAATTCACTTTTTTGTTCTTCATATAGTTTTGTTTTTTTTTTTATACAAATTGAACCTTTGTGGCAACCCTTCATTGAGAAAGTCTACTGATATCATTTTTCCAATAGCATGTGCTAACTTTATGTCTCTGTCACATTTTGGTAATTCTCATGGCATTTCAAACTTTTTTTATTGTAGTATCTGTTATGGTGCTCTGTGATCAGTGATCTTTGATGTAACTGTTGTAATTGTTTTGCGACACTATGAACCGTGCCCATATAAGACAGCTAACTTAATCAATGACTGCTTCGTTCATTGGTGGTTTACCCCACCACCGCCCATCTGGCATCCCTATTTCCTGAGATATAACAATATTGAAATTAGGCCAATAACCCTACAATGGCCTCTTTAAGTGTTCAAGTGAAAAGAAGAGTCACAGATCTCTCACTTTAAATCAAAAGCTAGAAATGAAGGAGTTTAATGAGGAAGGAAGTCAAAAGCCAAGCTAGGCTGAAAGCTAGGCCTCTGGTGCCAAACAGTTAGCCAAGTTGTGAATGAAAAGGAAAAGTTCTTGAAGGAAATTAAAAGTACTACTCCAGTGAATGCATGAATGATAAGAAAGAGAAACAGACTTACTGCTGATATGGAGAAAGTTTTAGTGGTCTAGATAGAAGATCAAAGCAGCCACAACATTCCCTTAAGCCAAAGCCTAATTCAAAGCAAGGTCACAACTCTCTTCAATTCTATGAAGACAGAGAGAGGTGAGAAAGCTGCAGAAGAAAGGCCTGATGCTAGCAGAGGTTTGTTCTTAAGGTTTAAAGAAAGAAGTCCTCTCCATAACATAAATGTTCAAGGTGAAGCAACAAGTGCTGATGTAGAAGCTGCAACAACTTTTCTAGAAGATCTAGCTAAGATAATTGATGATGGTAGCTACACTAAACAATAAATTTTCAATGGATATGTAATAGCCTTCTATTGGAAGAAGATGTCATCTAGGACTTTCATACCTAAAAAGGAGAAGTCAATGCCTGACTCCAAAGCTTAAAAGGACAAGCTGACTTTTGTTAGGGACTACTGCAGTTGGTTACTAAGTTGAATCCAATTTGCTTTTTACCATTCAAAAAATCCTAGGGCCCTTAAGAATGGTGTTAAATCTACTCTGCCTATACCCTGTAAATGGAACAACAAAGCCTGGATGACAGCACTTCTGTTTACAACATGGTTTACTGAATATTTAAAGTCCACTGTTGAGAACTACTGCTCAGAAAGAAATATTACTTTCAAAATTTTACTTCTCATTGACAGTGCACCTGGTCACCCAAGAGCTGTAATGGAGATGTATGACAAGATGGATGTTGTTTTCATGCCTGCTAACACAACATCCATTCTGCCAACCATGAATCAAGGAGACATTTCCACTTTCCATTCTTAATATTAAAGAAATACATTTCATTAGGCTATACCTGCCATAGATGGTGATTCCACTGATGGAAGTGGGCAAAGAAAATTGAAAATCTGGAAAGGATTCACAATCCTAGATGTCAATAAGAACATTCATGATTCATGGGAGGAAGTGAAAATTTCAACATGAACAGGAGTTTGGAAGAAGTTGATTCCAACCTTCAGGATGACTTTGAGGGATTCAAAACTTCAGTGCAGGAAGTAATTGCAGATGTGGTAGAAAAAGCAAGAGAACTAGAATTAGAAGTGGAGCCTGAAAATGTGACTGAATTGTTGCAATACCATGATACAACTTTAACAGATGAGGAGTTGCTTCTTATGGATGAGGAAAGAAATTGGTTTCTTGAGATGGAATCTACTCCTGGTGAAGATGCTGTAAACGTTTTTGAAATGACAACAAAGCCTAGAAGAGTATATAAACTAAGTTGATAAAGCAACAGCAGGGTTTGAGAGGATTGACTCCAATTTCAAAAGAAGTGCTATGTGGGTAAAATGTTATCAAACAGCATAGCATGCTACAATGAAATCTTTCATGAAAGGCAGAGTCAATGAAAGGCAGAGTCAATTGATGTAGCAAACTTCACTGTTGTCTTATTTTAAGGAAATGTCACAGCCAACCCAACCTTCAGCAACCACCACCCTGACCAGTCAAGCAGCCATCAACATCAAGGCAAGACCCTCCACCAGCAAAAAGATGACCACTCACTGAAGGTTCAGATGCTGGTAAGCATTGTTTGGCAATAAATTATTTTTAATTAAGGTATACACATTGTTTTTTCAGACATAATGTTATTACGCACTTAAAAGACTATAGTGTAAACATAACTTTTCTATGCACTGGGAAACCAAAAACTTCAGGTGACTTTATTGCAATATTCACTTTATTGTGGTGGTCTGGAATGAAACCCACAATATCTCCAAGGTAAGCCTGGATTTCTATTATTAACTGTGAAATTCAAATACAGCAGTAGATATAGTTACCTTAGTCCATACTACTTCAGCATGATTTTCAAAGATGAATTCCACTCAAGTCTAATCAAATTCATCTGAGGATTTCTACCTGCACTTGTAGATCACTGTAGAGCTATCATTGTAGATCTGTAGTAAAATTGTCTGAGTTCCAGTTCTGACTCCACTCCTGACTAGTTGTAAGACCTTTAAAAATAATTTAACCTCTCTGGGTCTCTTTCTTCATCTCTATAATGAGATAATACCCATAATATAAGTATTAAGAGAAATAATCTAAAGAACTAATACCTGATCCCCAAACTTACGCTAAAAATAATATTAGCGAATATATACATAACAGATTTCAGATGTTCTTTCTTGACTGCTTTGTGCCTAATCTAAAAAATAAAATTTTTCTAGGGACACTGGCTACTTTCTAACCATAATTTTTTCTGTGAGCACACCTGGCCCAACATTTCAAATAAAAGAAATCACCCCTTGCCAACTCTGGTCATGATATTCTTTCTGCATAACCAATTCTCAGATTTTAAAATCTGCTTACCTTCCAAGACTTCAGAGATCTGCCCAACCTCTCTCTATTTAGGAACTCTCTGAGGCCTTGTCTACTTTGCTCCATCCCCTGACCACTTACCTGATAGTTGATCAACACTGCCTGGTATTTGCCAGATCATTTTATTTCTTAAATCTAGCACTTTGATCTCTCTGCCACACTTTGTAAATAAAATCACATTTCTGTTCACAATTGTGCTTGCTGTCTGCTTTTTCTGTCCATGCGCTGCACATTCTTCTGTGCCTGCTTGTCTTCTCTTTAGAAGGCACCAGGAACCCATCCTGGGACCTTCTGACGTGGGAGAGAGGCACTCAATCACCCGAGCCACCTCAGTTCCCTTGTTTGTTGTGTTTCACACTGTCTCTCACCTCTGTGTCTCTTTTTGTGTGTCATCTTGTTGTGCCAGCTCTCTGTGTTGCACGGAAGAGCTTGCTTTTCACCAGGAGGCCCTGGGAATTGAACCCGGGACCCTTCATATGGTAGACAGGAGCCCAATTGCTTGAGCCACATCCACTTCCCTAGGGGCATAAATTTTTAATAAAACATCAAAGAATTATGAATAATTGTTCCCCAAGTATATTGAACCTTAAACAATATATAGGATTAAGGAGCAGGACAAGATTTTTAGTCACACAAAAAAATATCCTAACAATGAAGGTGAGTAAACATCAGATTGACTTAGGGTGAAGTTGTGGAATTATTTGCCTAGAGAGATTTTTAACATAGACTCTATTCATTTGATGACAT
This sequence comes from Tolypeutes matacus, assembly GCA_026826555.1. Classification (NCBI taxonomy): domain Eukaryota; kingdom Metazoa; phylum Chordata; class Mammalia; order Cingulata; family Chlamyphoridae; genus Tolypeutes; species Tolypeutes matacus. The sequence continues at coordinate 15,890,805 of JAKSZT010036119.1, read as the reverse complement.
TGTTGGAGTAAAGCCCTTTCAAAAATTCCAAGATATGCACCAGATTGTTCTAGGATTCTTCCAAGCATATGATTATTGAAAGACAAACTAGGCACCTTACTTTGCACTTAGTAAGAACTCTTTGGCCTGGTACACAGTACCAGTTGTACTTGACTACTCTCGGTGAGCTTAAATATATTTTGGAATTCCAAAGAATAAAACTTGGAATTTAGAATCAGAGGACCTGATTCTGGACACAACCAAGAAGTGATGGCCCTTGCCATTAACTGAAAATAAATGAAATAAAAATAATAACCTATCAGCCTATGTACTAAGCATAAAAGAAAAGACACAAAGTCTTCCATATAAATCACAAATAATGTCTCCTTATTTTACGAATGTGCTTTCAACAACTGCATAAGAAAGATAAAGACTTTAACATAGTTATTCCCAATGGCCCAAATTCAAAAGCAGATATATCAGCCTAGAAAATCATGGTCATGAGACTCAAAAGAGGAAAATTAAAATTTAGAAGAATAATCTCAACAACACCAGAACAGGAACTAGTCCTTTAAGTTCCAGGGTTAATTATTATTGGCAATTTTCAGGTGAGAAAAAACTGGAAGCTTATATAAAATATCCAAACCACATATAATTCAATCATTATGCTTGAATAGAAATCATGCATTTGCTCATTTCTTAATGGATTCAGTCATTGCCAACAAATCTTTTTGTCATCTTCAATAAATCCCAAGTTAAAAAATAATAATACTCTCCAGGTGTTGCTATACAAAATTCCATGAGGTAGATTGTCCTTTGCTAAAATTGGCCTGAAGTGGGAAAAAAAAAAAAAGCGGGTGGAGGGGAGCATAAGCAATACCCCTTAAGAAGAAAGACTGTTCAAAGGAGGTTTAATTTTCTTTTTATGAGCCACATATGACAAAAAATATGATCAGTAGTATACAGACTTGGTAAGGAACTGAAGGTCCTAGAAATCTTTGTTTAAAATACCGAGTCTCAGATTTTAACACTAGAATTTTTGAGATTATAAATATGTGATCGAGCTCTTTATTGTGTGTTGTAGAGCTTCCAACTGTTTGGGTTATACAATTAGGACATACACATATATCTAAAATCAAGGCCACAATGGGGAATTACTCTTAGAATTGAAATGTTTATTTTACTAATCTGTTCAATAAATATATTGAACTACATGAAAGTGACATTTTTATAGGTCAGAAGTAGTTGAACATTGGCAATTTCATATTGCTCAACTTAATATTTATTGAATCATTTATGTGTGTAAGGATTGGTTTTATGCACTGGGGATATAATGTAAGCACAACCAGAGTTTGATGGGTGAGTCTTTAGTACTGCTATGGCTCCCCTGAATTATTTTCTATACATTCCTCCATTGATTCATCCATTCATTCATTCTACAAATATTTATTTGGCACCTCGTATATGCCAGGTACCTTCCTAAGTTATGGTGATACAGTCACTTTCAAAGAAACATAATATCTGCCCTCATGAAGTTTAAGTCTCTGTCAGGGAAAGAGACATCAAAAAAATCTCATAAAACATAAGTTTATGTTCTAAAAGTTCTAAGAGTTCTAAAAATAGATACAATATGCTTTGAAAGAATAGAACAGGGACATCTTGTCTGGTTCTTAAGTTTCTACATTTTATAATCAGGAGTCCAGGCTCTCTGAGGCACCTCAAGACCACAGGAAGAACCAGTAATAATGGTTACTATCTAATGTGACGTATACAACGTGCTTCACAGGCACCATTTTGTTTAATCATCACAGCAAAGCAAACACTATTCTAGTCCCCTTTTTACTGTTCAGGAACTTAGTCTTAGAATAACTGCTGAAGGACTCAAAGCTAGTAATTTGTTGTATCAAATTTGGACACCAGCAGTTTGCCTCCAAAATATGCTTTCAGTCATTGGTTATATTGCCCCCTATAGCTCAATCCTGGTTTTTCCTACCTGACCTGGGACTATAGGGCTAATAACCATAGCCCTAGGGCACAAGTCTCTTAAAAGTATGCTTAGAATGTGTCAACTAAGCCCTTCTCTTTGTGAGCTGAGATGAAATTGGGGAAAGCAAGGCAGGAAAAAGCTGACAGTTGATGGCATGGTCAGTCAGAGGAGAAACACTTGAGGCTAGGGTGACTCAAGTAGCCATTATCTCCATTCACATAATCCTGTGAAAAGTCACCTGAGGTTCCCTTTGCAGTGTAGGACTGATACTTGAGATTCAACACTTAACCAACTGAACTGATGCAACCTTTACCTAATACCATAAATGCATATTCCAAAATAGGCTCAAGCTTACAAACAGCTGTAAAACAAGGACATCACATCTACCTCATTCCTGTTTGTGTAGAGCCAAAATGCAAAACCAAACTCAACTCCAAATTTTAGCACACAGAGTTAAATTTAAAAACTAAATAAAACACAAAATGTTAAATCCTTAAACAGACAACATAGTTTGCATAAGTGAAATATAGCTCAGTATACTTGACAGAATTTTTTCCAAGCTGGCAAATTATACTATTTATCTCTTCTCCTTATCACTCCTATAAAATATGGAATTGTGAAGACTAACACTTAAGACACTTAATCTGAAGTATAAAATAACTTTAGAAATAACATATTTTTATGTCATTAAACATAAACTGTGGAAGAGAAAATGTACTCTACCACCAAATCATTCTCTTTGAATATCAACTTGCCCCTGGTGGTTAATGAAGTAGTGCATACCCTTGACCATTTTTTCCCAGGCCTCATTTGTAGGAAGAATTTTTACTTTATCCAAAACCATAAAGACAGGCTTTCTACAGATGTCTTCATCTATATGTATGTTCAAGGATTATTTTGAAACCCACAACATTAATCAGAGTATAGCAAAAAAGAAAATTATTTGTAGCATAGCAAGAGAAAATTACTACTCATGTGTCCTCTATGATTTCATGTATGATATATATTTTTTGATTGTAAGCAACAGAAAACAATATGAATATTTTAAATAAAAAGGGAATATGTTGAAATGAGATAGAGATCACAGAATCAAGGGTGAGGCACAGAGCCAGGCTTAAAACTCCCATGAAACAGGCAATTTCAAAGCTTACCAGTCTTTTCAAGCCACTACTGAAACTAGGATTTAATGCCAACAATTTCTTCTATTTGAAGCATTTTGCTAGTGATTCAAATCCCAAGAATGAGAGTCTGGCTGAACAAGATTAAACCATAGACCTTTTTATTTTTCCTGGAGAAATTAGAGGGATGTTCTAGTAAAAGAAGCCTCTGAAGGGGACGGATATGGCTCAATTGGTAGGGCATCTGTCTCCCATATGGAGGGACCCGGGTTTGATCCCCGGGACCTCCCGGTAAAAAAAAAAAAAAAAAAAGAAGAAGCCTCTGAGAACACCTTCTTCTGGCATAGGAAAACTTCATTTCCACTAAAGAGAACATATATCAATGGTGAATTTTTCCCCAAAAGTAAATCATTTTGCAGTTACAAAGGATGAATCAGTGAATGTAGGTTGGCAAAAGACAAGAAAAATCAACAAAATTTTTTGCACTGAACTCCATAAATTCATCACCTATTACCCAACAATTACCCACTCCTAGAGATATGCCAAAGAGAAATTCATATATATGTTCCCAAAAGATATATGTACAAGAATACTCATAGCAATATTCTTGGTAGTAGGCAAAACCTAGAAATTACCCAGATGTATACTAAAAAAGTTAACCTTGCCCAAAATGAGGTCTGGTCTTTGACCTCAGCTTCTGGAAGATTATCTCTACATCCTTGGAATATTATACCTAATAGGAGTGATTTTGACTGGTGGCCTTGGGTCACACTGAATGGTCTAACAATGGATTTAGGATGGGTGCTGGCCATACCTAATACTATTAGAGTGGAGGCTGGCCACACCAGAAAGACCATAATTGTGATGTAGGGTAGGGGCTTATCAGTCAATCTGGAGACTGAGCTCAACAACATGGGCAATCAGTCAATCATGCCTATGTAATGGAGGCCCAATAAAAAATCAACAGTAAGGCTCAGTTGTACTTTCCTGGTTGGCAATATTCCATGTGTATTACTACACATTGATGCTGGGAAAGTGACACAACCTGATACCATCGGGAGAGGACAACGGAAGCTCTGCATTTGGCACTTCTCTAGACTCCACTCTATGTACTTCTTCCTTTGGTTGATTTTTTGTTTGTTTTTCATAAAGCTAAATTTATTCAATTTAAATGGACTATCCTTTATTCTGAGATTGTTCTTCCTACTTTTGGTGTGCTAAAATGTCCTTTCTTTTACATAATGATGCTGATGGCAGATGGTAATTTTTTTTCTGTTTCTGTTTCATATCTTAGCTGGAAAATTAAAAGCTAGAAACACTTTAAATCTTCCAATTTTAAAAATGTAATTTTATTTTATTTTTGAAAATTTACTGGTCCTTCAAACTCAAGAGCCTGAGAACCACAACTTAGGTAAGGGTCTATCTTCTATGCTATATATTTCATAATCTTGATTTATTCCTTGGTGATTTTCCTATAAAAGTTATGTAGCAGGATGAAATTCAGTATTTTAGGCCAGTGTAAATATGGCCTTAATTTCAAGTACTAAAGAAATATTTCTTCAACCAATACCTTTTATTAAAACTAATAACATCAGTATCTTGAGGAAACCCCTTTTAACAGTGTAACACCAATCCTATGATATGTTAGAGTAGCTAGTTCCTGTTTTCACATATGTGAGCATTGGTGCAGTAGAGAAACAAAGAAGCTGAGGGTTCAGGCAAGCCACTCTCCTGGGTCAGGGTTTCAGTGGCACTGTAGGTGGCTGCCAGTTTCAAAGTACATTTGGCCCATTTATCTTCATAAATCATACCATATGGTTTTCAGTTTTTACATAATTTAAACAGAGAAGAAATATACATTTGAGGATAGCATATTTTAGTGGGCTTCATGTGTCAGAAACAACTCCATATTTCATAAATTGTTTTTATGCCACTAGCTACCTTTGAGAAAGAATAGTTCCATGTGAATGTGCAATCTGAAATACACTTTTAGAAAACCTTATAGAGATCTATGTAAATTCCAGTGTGTTCTCCCATAAAATGAATTAACTAATCTTCACTTCCTCAGTGTTAAAAATGAAAAAGAGTAGCTGGCCATTACTTTTTAAAATATGTCTCAGAGAAAAGAGAAGAATAATGATCATTACCTGGCATTTTGTTCCAGATGAAATTGTTGAATTTTATGTCTGACACTATGATTCTGTGATTTGTTTTAATTGTGTCCCTCCCTATTAACTTGTTCTTGCTAATATCAATTCCATATTCATTTGATATGTACATTCATATTAAACCTTAAAATAACCTGAGGTAATATCCCAAATATATGTCCTTAAAGACAAATTCAGCTTTCACCCCAATTCTGACAACATTTAGTCATATTAGTAACCATTAAAATGACAACTGAAAATTTGAGAGACAGGCAGGTACCTTGCTGTGAACATGCATTTGGCCAAGTTACTCAGTGCAGTTATCAAGGCCTAGTTCTTGTTTTTCTTCAGATAGCGAGCCCATGTGGACTTGACTATACCTATCATTATTTTAAAATACGTCCAAGAAGGCAGGAGTGAGGCTATTGAGGCCATTAGAGAATGGATCATGTATCCATTGGTTCGGGACTGCAAGCCAACTGTTTTAAGGGCAGACTTCACAAGTGTCTCTGAAGCAGCTTATCCAAGGTTGGCTTTTGGATTTTGGCCAATTTTGTAGCTATGAAATATGGCAGGACCCTCTGCACAATGATATCCTTGCTCTTATACTCTTCATGGAGGCACTGACAGAAGAAATCTATAAAAGCCTTGGATGCAGGGTAGAGAGTCAGTAGTGGACTGAGTTGTATGCCACTGGCGGGGGAGATGTTCAGAATTACCCCTTTAGATCCTTGTGTCATCTTACAAACAGAAATGATATTAATATTTATCAGTTTCTTGATGGTATTGTCCAAGTCAGGAATATCCAAAAAGCATTCGGGATACTTGTATGACATTCCCACATTGTTAACTAGAATACCAATTACAAGACCTGCCAAGCCTGTTTTAATTGTATCATAAATATCTTCTGATCCAAAGTCAACAGCAGTGGTCCTTGTTTCCACTTTGAAATTTTCTCTGTTTCATTGGAAACCTGGTTCATTTATCCTATGATCTGCTGATAAGGACAACCTTCATTCCACACTTTGCTATCTCTTCTGCATATGCTTTTCCAATTCCATCAGCTCTACCAGTCACAACTGTCCATTCCCCAAAACTCAGTCCAGCCCCCTTCTCATTACCCAGACCCCAGACACAAAGGGCCGTGAAGAGCCAGTACAAGTCACGCAGGCCCAGGAAGGCCACGGTACCCATGCCCACCCAGTATAGGAAGCTGGCAGCTGAGACAGCGCTCTCCATGGTTTTCGCCTAGTCCTCACTACCCTGCAGAATGAAAAAACTAATGAACGAATCCAAGAGGAGGCACTTCTTTGGTTGATTTTAATCTATATCTTTTCTCCATAAAAAAATCATAAAGATGAGTATAATAGCTTTCAGTGAGTTTTGTGAGTCCTTCTAATGAATGAATGAAAAATGAGGGTGGTTTGGGGAAGCCTTTAAACTTGCTATTGGTTTCAGAAGTAAAAAATGGTCTGGGGAACTTCTGAACCCTTATCAGAAATGAGGGTGGTCCTATGTGGACCCTTTAAGTTTGTAGTTAACCTAAATTCATTGCAATTAGAAATTGGTAAACATTGCATGCAATAATATATATAAATCTCAAATATAATATGGAGAAGAGTACATAAAGAATACCTAATGCATGATTCTATTTATGGAATTTTAAAACACGTCAAATTAGCCTATGATATTATAAGTCAGCATCGGAGGTAACCTTGGGAAGATAGAGACTGAAAAACGACAGGAGTTTCTAGATTGCTACTGATGGTTTGTTTCTTGATCTGATGGCTGTTATATGGATGTGTTCATTTAGTAAAAATGTATCCACCTTTGTCCCCTTATGATTGGAGCATTTTTCTGCATGTGCATGGGATCAAATAAAAAAAATAAAATTTCAAAGGAAAAAATCTGCTGTTATAAACCTTTTATTTTCTTTTTCTCTTTCCCCAACTTTTCCTTTCCCTTGTTGGATTTTCCTCTGCTGGCCAGAAAGTTCTTTTGGATCTTTCCGGGGCATTTTTCACTGTTCCGTCCTCAAAGGAGCTTTCCTCCCATTTAGTCCCTCCATCACTCACTCTACATATTGCTGTATATCTGCATACAAAAATATGTAAAGGAAATATGCTGGCATAAATTATAGAGCAAAATTAGAAAGAACTGAAAGTATTCTTAAAGCATTCCTTATGCAGAAGTGGACAAAAAATAAAATTGAAACAGCATAATATTTTTTAATTAGTTAAAATGCAATAGTAAACGTCAATCATATACATGGTCCTGTGTTTACATGCATACTCCCTGGAATTAGCCAAACCAGGGTTTCAATCCTAGCACAGCATTTTCTAATTATTTCACCTATGTTAAATTAATTTCCATAAGCTTTAGTTTTTCCATTGGTAAAATGTGGATACTAATACCTACATCATAATATTGTAGATATTATATAACAAAATAATATGCATAGATGGCCTAGCAAGAGATCTGACACACAGTGGCAATTACTGCTAATAATGTTGAAGTGCTTTCACATGTATTATACAAAATTCATTATAACCCTAAGATATAGGTGGTCATGCTAGGTGAGATGGGGTACAGTGTTTACCACAAATACCCACCAGTGACAAATAAATTGAATTCAAGTGGTATACAGGAATGGCCTTAAATAACATTGAATTGCATAGTGAGAAAATTGTCCTCATTCAATGCTTTTGATTAAATTAAGAAAAGTTCTCCCTCTGGTGCCAGTATATCTTTCAGCATCTCTCTCTGGCTTGTGAATCTCTCTATGTAACAAAGGAGCAGCAGACCTTAGGCTCAGAACCTTAGCTAATGTGAAAAATAGCTAGAAGTTAATGGCATTGTGTTGGTTTTGGTTTTTGTGTGTGTTTGTGTATAGTTTATGGACATCTCCAATTTATGGTGTTACTGATTATCCATTTATAATAAAGATATATAATTTTAGTTATATAAATTCATTTAGGGTAAAAAGTTTCATTTAAAATATATTAAGGACTGAATAGAACATGTGGAACACAGCAAAAATGGTAATTTACAATGCAAATGACTAAAGTTTCAAAACATACTGTAATGGTAAGAAAGCAAAAAAAAAAAAATTAAACAAACTGAATTTGAAGTCTTAAATCTAAAATCTAGATTCAAGATGCAGATCCAGAACTTATTGTGAGGACTCTACTGACTCAGTGACGTTGGTCAAGGGAAGGAAAAAAGGGAAAAAAGAAGAGAGAAAGGAAATAAAAATGAATATATCTATATATATATATATATATTTTAAAGGCATTTCCTTTGCTTTTTTGCCCATTTTTTGAATGTCCCAATCCACTAATTATATTTTATTTTGTTCTTTGTTTGATTATTTGTTTTTTTTTCCTTCTCTCTTTTTTTTTTTTCCCCCCCTGAGTTTCCTTATGTTTGTCTCTTGCATGTAAGCTTATCACACTTGTTTCTTTTTCCTAGTAAGTGTATTTGATTATTTTATGGACTAAATGTTCATGGAGGATTTGGATCACAGAAGGGTTACAATGGGTACTGCGGGGGATTATTGGGGGGAGGGTGTCTGGGGGGGTGGTTCGTGGGGATTGGTTCAACCGAATATGCATGAAAGATATACAAAATCATTCAAAGGATCGGGGGATGGGGCAGGGTCACGATGGGTGGATAATCACACAATAAATGAGGGAATCTGAATTCCTAGCCTGGAGAGCTCTGCCACAATCTCCAAGGGAGCAGCAATAGTCCTCTGAGTGTAGGGACAGTGCCTGTCAAAATAGGATGACCCACTGATGTTTTTTTTTTTTATTTTTTTATTTTTTTTATTTTTTTTATTGATGACTACCCTTGTGAGTCTTTGCTCTTGTAAATGAGACTTAGCCTGCAGTTGTGGGGTGCCTAAGGGTTGCCACCTGAGAGCCTCCTTGTTGCTCAAATGTGGCCTCTCTCTAAGCCAAACTCAGCATATGATTGCATTACCTTCCCCCCAACGTGGGACATGACTCCCAGGGATGAGCCTCCCTGGCAACGAGGGATTAATACCAAGTGCCAACTGGCAGCTTTGTGCAGTGGCAGTATCGTAGCCAATGAGGTTTATCCGAGACACGATTATTGCTAATTGAAAACTTTTCCCAAGTGCCAACTGGCAACACAACTGGAAAAAGACCTTGAATAAAAGGGGGAAATGGTAAAGACAAATGAGTTCAAGTGGCTAAGAGACTTCAAAGAGAGTCGGGAGGTCATCCCAGAGGTAACTCTTACGCACACCTCAGTAGGAGCTCATAGAACATCTAAGTGCCTATCACCCCACTCAGTGGGGTTCCTGAGAGCTCCGGAGACACCCTGGTCCTATATAAGGGGGGATAGCCCCAGAGACTGATGCCTTATCAGTGGGTTATATTTTGTAATCTGTGCTCCTGAGAGTGACAGAATTAGACTCAAATAAGTCCTCCCTGCACATGGTTCACCAGTCCCTTCTATTCAAACCTACATGTGATGCTGGAGTTTCTTAGGTATACTTCCAGAGACTGGAGCCTCCCATCTACCTATGTGCCAGGTGTGCAGGAAATCTAGGTGGAACTGCAACTCCTACCCTACAGCTCAATGGACTCATCCAAGTCACCTGGTGAGGAGACAACGATGGGAAATGGCCATCCCAGGGAATGGAGAGGGCCTGCATCTGCAGGCAGGATCATCCCACCCACCATATCCATGGGATATAAGCCCTCTCTCACTTGGAGTTGGAGTGGACATCACCATCCCAGTCGCCTCTGGATTGGGGGAAGAACTATGGACTAGAGTGGACTTGATGGTATTCTCTTGCTCACATATGGTGATTCTTGCAATGCAAGAAATTATAACAATGAGGTGGAGCCAGTGGCCACTTGACAGTTTTTGGGTAGGGAAGGGATGAGCAGTTGAAATACAGGGGCTTCTTTGGGAGTTGGAGGTTGTCCTGAGTACTGTTGTGGCAACGGATGTAGGCCATTTTAAATCAGCACACACCACTCAGAACTGAGTGGGAGAGAGTGTGGTCTACAGTGTGAACTGTGATCTATGGTTGGTGGCAAGGCTCCAGGATGTGTAAGTTCATTGAGGTTGGTGGGCCACACTTGTGGGAGATGTTTGTGTGGGATGTGGTGGGAGGTGTGGGAGGTGGGCAACATGGGAATCCCAGTGGGTTCCGTGTAATATTTTAGGTAATCTAAGCACCTCTTAAAATATATGTATATATATATATAAAAAATAACATTTTTGTAAGCAAATACACATATATGCATATATATTTATATATCATTTTACAAATGTTTGTATGTATTGTGAGAATTTTGATTTTTACCCATAATAAAAAAAAAAAAGAAAAAAAACAAAAAAACAAAAAAACAAAAAAAGGTAAGCACTCTATACACGCAGTGATAGTGGGTTTCCACTAAAGATGCAGCTCTTTCTCACTCCTGGCAAGAATTAATTGGCAATGGCACTGCTTCTCAGCAGTGCAAAATATCCTAAATAATTATTATATTATATTAAAATATTAACAAAAGACAAAAAAAAAAAAAAGATTCCTCACCTCTTTGAACCTAAGGTTTTTTACCAGCTTAATGTGGATAATTATGTCTGAGTTAATTATCTCATGGGTTTTGTGACAATTAAATGAAATTTAGTGAATGTATCCTTAGACAGCAGAACACCATACAAATCTAAATCATTACTATTGCTTTTTATTAGCTCAATTTTCCGGAATAAAGGCACAGAGAATAGAAGTGATTTACCTAAGGTCACACTTCTAATAGTGACAGAGCCGTGGGTGGGCTTCCTAAATGCCCCAGGACAGTATTGTGTCCATACCACACCTGCTCCCATATTAAGCAGTTCCCATAGTTTACACAGTTCTTGTTTACAGATAGCGTAGAGAGTAAAGCAGGATAAGTGAGGTCCTACAATGCCAAGTGTAATGAGATAGAGTTGAACAGATGATTTTTTCTTGAAGTAAACCTCGAAAAGAAAATAACACCTCAGTATCTTATATACACTTAGCAAAAAGGATTGCCACTCAATTCTTCACTAACCAATCCTAGATTGCATTGGATTTAAAGGTCCTATTGTTTTGATGCCACCTCTTAGGTAAGGGCAAGAGTCATTTGCTAAAGTCAAAGCCTTAAGTGAAAACTACATGCAGGTAAAAATTATTCTGAAAAGTTGCTCCTATGACATATACTATACATATTTTCTGTGTGTACTCCTATAGAATAATTCTTCTACACATTAAAATTTAAGAAATACTAAGCAAGTATAAGAAAATAAGAAATCATAGGAAAATCTATGTGTAGAAGCTAGAAAATTCAATCAATTTGACTTTAATATAATGATCAAATCCCTAATAGCAAGGAATAACTTTAGAACTCTAATATTCCTGTTTTCTTCATTCTGTTTTTAATATTAAACCTCAAAATTTAACAAATTAAATTTATTTGTTGGGAGGATTTTATGAAATAGTGTGCTTATATCTTGGAGGGTGGGATCAGTTTTTAAGGCCGTGTGAAATGAAATAAACTTATGTTGAAGCTCTTATGATATAATCACATTGTTGAGCTACTTAGAAAGATACCTTAGGCAGAATATGAGGCAGCCTCTATCTGTTGTCACATATTACCTAGATGTCTTTAGTTCAGATGACTAAAATAGCTCTTCGTATTGCAAATTCTCTCAGACACCTCAGTTTTCATTATAAATAAAACAGTTTTTTTTTCTATAACCAAAACTACTTCCAGTAATATGTCAGAGAGCTTTGTAATAGAGATAAGCAGAGGAGTTATGTAATATATAGAATATGCACTAAATTATGTTGAAAAATGTAATCAATAGCTTAAAAACCTTATGAATTCTAAAACCTATCTGGGCCCAAAGCTTTCAGAAAAGTAATGGGTGGCCCATACTTTTTAGTAAATTATATGAGTGTATTTAAAAGTAACATAAAATTAGATTGATGAGATTGCCATTTGTATAATTAAAAAACAATCAGATATCAGCAATTTTATACAGAGCAATCCAGTTGTTCCTCATTCCTCATACTTTCAATTTTTTTAAATAGGATATTAGAATATGCCTGATCTTTAGTTTCAACTGAGATTGCAATAATGAGTATGAGTCTGAGTCCCCCTACCTCCCCCCAAGTGAAATTTACAAAGGGAATGCAAAAGAACCTTTTTCAGAATCCTGGTCCCCAGGTCCAAATTAAGAATATTAATAAAGATACAAGGGGGAGAAAAGGGAGGATTTAGTGAAGGTACTGATTTGGAATAACTGTTGTACTTCTATGAAACCCAATTTACAACTCCAAGCCTAGTAAGGGGAAGTGAAGAGCTTTAATCCCACCTACTTTCAGAGATCTGCTTATGAAACATGTGCCCTGAAGGGGACTGGTGCCTGGTTCAAACCCAAAAATCTAAATGAGACTATGGATGGGGTCTTATTCCTGCCGGTGAGGAATGGGCTGAGAATTTCTACTTAGATGGTGAATCCAGGAGTTTGCACTGATGGGCTATGGGATGCAAAAGTGTTTCCTGCAGACCAGTGAATACCATACCAATGAGTGACCATCTTGGGTCCTGCCCAATGGGGCTGCTTGAAGGAACTGGAAAACCCATCAGAACAGAGGCTAGAGTTTTGGCAGCAGATGCTCAGGGGCTGAAGAAGTCATATTAAAGGAGCTCTCTCAATAGATATGTCTTCTCCCCAGAAGGGAGGGAGCAGAAGAAAACCTGGCAAGAGCCCAGAAGAGTTCCCATCTTCCAGGCCAGAGTGAAGGAGACAACTTATTACCCAACCGCAGCAAATTAACGTCTATGTTGTCCTAGCCCCTGACCAACACCTCCTTCACCCTGTTGAGAGCAAAACAGCAGCTGCTAAAGGAATGGCATGGGAAATACAATCTCACTGTCCATCCCTTGCCACCTTTTCCTTATAAATTTCCAGTCTCAAACAGGTCCCTGCAAGTGGAGGTGAGTAATGATAGAAGAAAAGATTTATTGCATGCAAATTAAGAGTTTAATTACAGGAAGCAAATATTCTAATTTCTGAGTTGAGATTATATGCAACTTAAAGGGACTAAGGTGTGAGCAGAAAATTTATGGATTTACTGGGGGTTTCATCCAGATGAAGGGAAAATTAGTGTACAGGATAAAGTTTCCAGGGACAGTGGAAGTCAGAAACAGTTGTGTCTTGATTGGATTATAAATTGTGCCTAGTAGACATACTGGTTTACATTTATAAAATAAAAAGAGATGAAACAAATTATGCTTACCATAGACATTAATGTATAGATAAAATTGAATATTTCCCCTAAATAATATTTTCCTGTGAGAAAGTACCAAAAGAGAATTCTGACAAACTGTAGAGCCACTCCAAGGAATGTTACATTAAATTTATAAACAAAAGAAAACTATGATTATTAGAGGTATAAATACTTGTAATTAGAAGTCACAAATTCAATAAACTATCTTCAAAATGAAATTATCATAAAATATTGGTCATAAATCAAATGTTAAGACATGTCTTTCAGAAGATTTAGTAAGATTTTGTATCATAAAATAAACACAAGGTAAGTCAGGGTGTAAACTTCATTTCCTGTTAAGCTATAAATCACAAGGAGCATAACCACATATTTCAAGCCCATAGCTTGAGTAACTTAGATGATTTCTATCTTATATTTCTTTGCTCAGAGCCACTGTGGCAATCTCCTCAAATAATGTCTCACATTCATTCATTCATTCTACACATATTCTGAATACTTACTTACATTTCAGACATTGTTCTGGCCAGTGGTAAATATGGTGAGCTAGACATGAATATTTACTTCTCTGAGGAAGTGTTGAATAATTAATCACAAGTATGGGAGCACTGAACAATTAATTACAAGTATGACAGATATCACAAAATGTTAAAAAGTATTAAAAGTACTTCAAGAAGAAATGCATAGTCCTAGGGGGAGTGAGGGAAGGTAAAAGATTGCTCATTATTTTTGCACACAATTAGAAATTTGGTCACTGCAGCAGATACAATATGCTCTTAAAATGACAATCAAAACAGAATAGATATGGTACTGGTTAAAAAAAAAAAAAACATGTTTATACAGATCTAAATGAATTATTTCAAATCTAATTTTTTTATTATTTTGAACCAGGTGGCTCTGCTATATTTCAAAGCAAAATTTCAAAGGAAATATTTTGTTTTTCATTCTATGTGATGTCACCAAAAATTTTATTAGGAGATATGCAGGCCTTTGTCTCACAATAGTTCACTCAGTATATTATCCTAAATAGCCAGTCTAACTTTTCCAGTTGTGCTGTGTTGTTTTGTTTTTGTTTATTTCCCCCTTTAAATCACCTATACCTGTGCCTATGATCAGTGCAATCACCCTGTCCATTTCAGTGACACAGTCAGAAGATAAATAAAGAACGAGACAGCCAAATAAGCATCCACTGAAAATATTTCACAGGATACGTACTTTTAAAAGGTGCCCTGAGGCACATGGGAGGTTAATTTTGGATTTGAAAATAATACTTCAGAAAAGCAATACTGTTTGTTTGGAAGAAAAATTGAAGGAAAAGAAGGATGGTTAGTTGAACAAAACAATCTATTAGAAAAATAGGCATCAAAGAAAAAGTAAAACTATGCTATGTGGATAAACATATTTCCTCAATGTGTTATATAAAGTAGCAAATAGTACTAAATCACCCTGAGGTAGAGAGGTTTCTTCACAGTGATTTTCTACAGATGTCAGCTGTGGCAGGCCACTAGCTTATGTTCAGAGAAATAAATAAGAATGGACATTTTTATCTGAAGAATTTTTAGGTTTGATGGTCAAGCTTACTTTGAAGGATTATTGCCTATTATTTATGTGTAAAGAATATTTGCAAGAACATAGTCAAAGTAATCTTAGTTGTAAGATTAAGGTAGTAATGATCTATAAAAGGTACACGTATCACTCTGGTAAGAATAGCAACAATCAACCTCAGCCCCCCTTTTCAACCTCCCACCCTCCCCACATACTAGTTGTTACTCATTTTCCTGTTAATGATGTCACTATTCTGGCTTCCAAAGTTGAAAACAGCAGTGAAGATCATAGGTTTGGAATTAA
Organism: Tolypeutes matacus; assembly: GCA_026826555.1. Taxonomy (NCBI): domain Eukaryota; kingdom Metazoa; phylum Chordata; class Mammalia; order Cingulata; family Chlamyphoridae; genus Tolypeutes; species Tolypeutes matacus. The sequence goes on along the minus strand of JAKSZT010036119.1, from coordinate 15,875,430 downwards.
AGACCCACTTGAGGCCCAGCTCAATTACCAGTTGTTTAACCTTGAGCAAACTACTTAATCTCTCTCAGCCTCGGTTCTATTCTCTGTACAATGGGGATAATATCTTCCTCATTTGGTGATCTTAAACATGTAATCTGAATTTAGTAATCATTCACTAAATGTGAGCTGATATAATTATTATTACTATGATTATTCACCCTACACCTGCATCACCATTACCATGATACTTTATTCCTCTTTCTCCTTTCTTCATTAACTTCAATCTATCGCTTGTCTGTTGACCCTTACTTCCTAATGTCTCCAAGTTCTATTCCCTTCTTCCATTCTCTAGGGCTCCGCCATTCTTGATCAGACACCCATGTCCTACCCTCCTCAAAGACAAATAAAAATGTCCTCATTTGTACCAGAGTTCTGCTGTAAGTACAATCTATCCCTTCCCTCCTACTGTGAAGTCAAGCCATAAGGAACACCCCAGCTGTATGAAATCACAGGCAAATAGGCTGTCCAGTCTAAAATATTTTCAGATGGGGAAGCTTAGAATTACTACCTAATCTATCTGGTAAGCAGCATCTTGTTCCTTCTGAATAAGATATCTCTCTCTGACCTAAAGCATTTAACCTCTGTCAGTACCTTTCATCAGAGTTTCATCAATCAGAGCTACATTGTAAAGAAGACATGAACAAAGAAAAATAGAGTTTTTCTTTTGCCATAAATATCACAGCTTCAACATGTATACTATATCTGTTCCCTTTGATTTCTTACCACAAGCTCCTTGGAGTTCAACTTTTGTTGAGTTTTGTTTCCTTTCCTTTTTGGCTTCCCCTCCTCCTCCTTCTTCCACTTCTTATTTAATTAGACCTGAAGTGTGTGGGTATGTTCTTTCAAATGATCCTAAGTCTGTACATCAAGGTGAATTTGACTTGAGCAGTACTCTGTCAGTCACCCAGCATGGCAGTCCTTGACTGCCTGTTGCAGTTCTATATCTAAACCAACATGGGTGAAATGTGAATCTGAGGATTCTGAGGTTATGTGGTTGTGGCAGTTTGGTATTGTTTACGAATTTCAAAAATAGATGTTGGGTTATGTTTGTAAACTGGTCTGTTTCTCTGGGCATATCAGATTGTATTAGATTCAGAGGTTTCACTTTTACTTGATTGAATTATGATAAGGCTTTGATTGGGTGGAGACTCACAGAGAAAATGGCAAGGCAGAGAAGAAAGTGGGAGTTTTGATGCTGGAGCCCCTGGAAGTACATACACAGGAGAATACAGAGGAATAGAGATGGCTTGATAGACACAGCAGAGGCTCCAGAAAGAGCACGTGCCTGATAGTCTACATCTGACCTTGTGGAGAGAACAGAGCAGCTGAGCCCGAGAAGACATGAGCCCTTGGGAGAGAGATGAGCCTTATACCAGCCTAGAGCTGAGACCAGAAGCAGCTGGGACCACGGAGCCTGAAGAAGACAGCTGAACCCTCACAGAGACCAGCAGCCATCTTGTTCCAACACATGGCAACGGACTTTGGTGAGGGAAGTAGTTTAGTCTTTATGGCCTTGTGACTGTAAGCTTTTAGCCCAAATAAATACCCTTTATAAAAACCAACCAATTTCTGGTACTTTGCATCAGCGCCCCTATGGCTGACAAATACAGTGATCTTCTATGTGAGGCTCAATAAAGGATCAGCAATTTTGGAGAGAAAGTCCCCAAATATAAAAATCCTCATTTTCTAGTAATTCATCATTAATAATTCCATAATTACTGATACTATCCTCTTGATAGTATTACTGATGTGGGTAGTATTAATAATATCAATTTATTCCATATTTATCTATTTTCTTTTCCCAATCACCAACTGCCCTCAGAAAAATATTTCAGGAGAGTGGTGGGAATGATGCACTGACCAGAAAAATACACTAGGCCCCAAAATAGAGAATGATTGGAATTCTGGAAAGTACTCTGGTCAAAGTGGTTTGATTCAACAGAGCACTAGCTAAGTTTACTCATAATGAATTGGCATGGATAGAAAACAATTCCTATACATAAAGATTCCTGAGCTCCAGTGTCACTGGGAAAGCAAGGATAAAGTACTGTAGATGTCGGTAGCTGAATGCACTAGATAATGCTGCTCCCATACTTATCTGTGGCAAAATTTTCATTTAGGAAAACTATTGTGATTAAAAACATTGAATAGAGTCTACAGGGAATTGTGTTGCTCCTACTTGCTATACTACACTTTCCCATGTGCCATCACTTCCATCACGTGTCTCCTGAGGAAGGATAAGATTCCCCCAAACATTTGAATGTCCATGATGTAACCATGAGGCTATAATTGGTTCCCTTCAGACACAAATATTCTGAATTATTTCTCATTTCAAAACAAAGCCAAACAAAACTGTCCTATGATGTTCATATCCCCCTCTAACTGGTGTCTAATATTTCTAACAAAATCATGTAAAATGTTGGTGAAAATCTGTTCTACTTCTCCTATTTGCTCTTGAATCCAATCAGGCTTTCATCCATTGGAACAAGTTGACAAATTTGGCACATATCTCCATTGTTGCCAATTTCTATGGATTCTTTTTTGGTCATCTTAATTGTCTTAGCAGCAGCATTTGAGAGGGTTGATCATACTCTCCTCATAACACTTTCTTCATTTAGCCTCCCATGATGTCATTAATTCTTGAAACAACACTTATTTCATTGGGTAGTACTTAGTCTACCCTGCTGGATTCTTATTTTTTCAAACTAAATTTCAAAATGCCTTTGGCGTATTTTCACCCAACCTACCAAATATAAGATATGGACTGTAGTTAGTAGTAACATTTTGACAAAGCACTGTCATAATTTGTTACAAATGTTTCACAACAATGCAAGGTAGGGTGATGTATGGGAGCCCTGTATTATATTGTATTAGTCAGCCAAAAGGGTGCTGATGGAAAATACCAGAAATCTGTTGTCTTTTATAAAGGCTTTTTATTTGGGGTAGCAGCTTACAGTTACCAGGCTATAAAGCATAAGTTACTTCCCCCACCAAAGTCTGTTGCCACATGTTGGAGCAAGATGGCTGCCAATGTCTGCTAGGGTTCAGTCTCCCTCTTCCTCTCTTGGCTCCATGGTCCAGCTTCTTTCAGTATCAGCTGTAGGCTGGGATAAGTCTCATCTCTCTCCCAGGGCTTGTTCCTCTCTGGTCTCTCCTCAAGATCAGCTGTAGACTATCATGTGAAAGGCTTGTCTCTCTTCCCAGGCTCCAGGATCAAAACTCCAACCTCTACTCTGCCCTGTGGTTTCCTCTGAGTCCCTGCCCACCAAGGGGGGAGGGAACTCAACATCCTACTGAAGTGGCCCAATCAAAAAGCCTTAATCATAACTTAATCAAGTAAAAGTGAAACCTCTGAATCCAATATAATCTAATATGCTGAGAGGGACAGACCAGTTCATAAACATAATCCAATATCTATTTTTGGAATTCATAAACAATATTAAACTGCTACGGTGTTATGCATGCTTATTTTGTAAATTCACATCTTTTAATATATACTTATTGCTTATGTATGTTCATGTATGAATGATATACTTCTTTACATTTTTTAAAATGGAAAAAAAATTTGAGTGCCTTCAGGTTTGTTTTTTTTTTTTTTTCTTTTTTTTTGGCTTCTTTCCCATTTTCTCTTGCTCATTATATGATTCTTTCTTGTGTCATTATTTTATATCATCTATGTCCTATTAACTCCTAAGTGTATATGTATAGCCCAATATCCCTCACTTTCAATTCATCAGCAAGTCCTGTTCTACTTCAAAACCCATCCAGAATCCCATCATTTCTCTCCACCTTCAGGGTTACCACCACAATCTAATCCACCATTCACCTTTCTTCTGGATTGCTCCAACATTCTCCTTAGTGATCTTCCTGTTTCCAATCCTGTCCCCCTACAACCTGTTCTCAGCACAGGAGAAAAAAATCATCTTTTTCAAGTATGTCATATCATTTCTCTGATGAAATCCATTCAGTATTCTGAGAGTTAAAACCCCAAATCCTTCTAATGGCCTAAAAGGCCATCTATGACCTGGGTGCCTACTGTCTCACTGATCCCGTTCCCTACTTCTTTTGCTCTTATCCACTCCACTCTGCTCTACCCATACTGCACTCCTTGCTGTTCTTTGAGCTTTCCTATCCTAATCCTGACAGATGGCCTTTGTACTCTGTCCTCTTCCCTATCTACATGGCTTGCTCCTTTCCTTCCTCCAGGGAGACACTCAAATGTCATTTTCTCAGTGAGGTCCTCCTTGATCATAAATAGTGCTAGCCACCACTTCCACTGTCTTTATCTTCCTTTCCTGTTTCATTTTCTCCTTAGCATTCATTTTCTTATGTATCATGTATTGTTCATTGGATTTTATTTCCACACACACTCTCACACTTGCTCCATGATAGCAATGACTTCTTTTTATTCACCAGTGTGTTCCAGTGCCTGGCCTTTTGGCACATAGTGATCATGTAATGCATGTTTACTGAATGTATAAATTAATGATTGGATATACTTGCACTTCCACTCACGTATCATCAAACTGACCTGGTGGTGGTGATGGATAATGACATTTAAAAAGCACAATCCATATATCCATGTATAACAAATCTTGTTTGCAATGAATATATTCCATTATGAGTCATTTACCTACATAAACTCAGACTATTCAATTATGAAAAGCAGAAAAATTAAGGGACAAAGCCCTAAGAGCAACCACCTTGCCTGGACAAAACCAAGAACTGACCAGAAAGACATGACCATGTGTAACGGAGTGTCGCACCCTTGCTAGTGCCTGTAAGAGTCTTACAGTAGTCTGATGTCAGCACAGTAGGAGCTGAGCAGATCATTATGCATAGCAGAGTGCCCAGTGGCCAGCCCTTCCCAGAAATTAGCAGCACAGATCCTGCTCATGTTCCATTGCTGTCTTGGGCTAACCAGAGAAGAGGCTATTCATTCAACCCAGGAAAAAAGGAGGGAGTGGAGTACTTATCTTTATTTTATCATGATGCTTATCTTTGCATTTCAAGTACTTGGCATGCAGAAGATTTTCAGAAAAATCAGCATCTAATGAAAAACACTATTTTAAGCCCCTTCTTTAGCTAATTTACCATGTGACTGGAATGGGTATTTCACTAAGTAGTTTATTCACCTATAATATAGGGATGAGAATAATATCTATATTTTAGGGTAGTTGCAAGGTTGAAATGAAATACCTTAAGTGAACAATTTTTTTTATTTTAAAGTGCTAATAAATGTAAGGAATGAAAAATTAGAAAACAGCCTTAATGTTACTTCTCAAATATACCCAGATATTGAAAACTTTAATGGCTCAATTATAGTACTATTTTTCAAAATGACATTCATTCCTCTATTCAATAAATAATGAGTCCATATTGCAAGAATAGGCATTTTCCATAAGCCTCACAAAAATATTTTGTTAATTTTTAAAATGTGTATGAGAAACTTTTTTAATTTTTCCTGAATGAGTTCTTTAGAAAGGAAAAAAAAATTTCCTAAAGATGTAGTGCAAAAGTGTTATTTCCCCATGAAAATGCATCAAACCAACTCAACAAGAAAAACCACCCCACTTATAGTACTTACTTTTTGTTTAGTTTTGTAAAAAGTATTTCTAGAGAAACCTACACCTAAAACAATTGATTAGAAAAATCAAGAAAATTGATTGTTTAAAATCTTAAAGTTCAAACAAGTTGAATTAAATTTTTACCCTTTTCAAACAGTTGTTGTTATGTCACCTGGACATGGACACATTGGATGCTACAAGATATTCTTGCTCAGTACATCTAAGTTATACAAGGTTGCTCTAAAATACAAAAGGGATCAGCAGGGGATAGGGCTGACTGATGCACGTGGATGGGATTCAAGCAAATTGTACAAACCAAGTACTATTTTTGCAACCTAATGATTTTTGTAAACTATTTGCTGGGTAATTATGATTAATCCAAAAGAAAATCTGGCAACCAGTGCTTTTAATTCAATTTATGGGTGGTTAGGGCATTGAGAAGGTAAGATAATAGCTTCCTTAATGGTGAAGCTTTTAAGCATGAAATTACCTTTCAAATGCTTGAAGAAAAAACATTCAAAATTTGAAGAATCCTGTAGTGATTATTAGAACCTCTAAAAAGCTTTATTTATTCTCTGATAATGAAACAAAATAGAAGTTCTTTGTCCCACTCACCTTCAACACTTCAATGCAGGTCACTCTCCCCCATTGCCACATACTAAATCTTGTCTTCATTATAAACTCCTGAGTTCTTAAAATTTGATTTATCCTGAGTACTATTTCCTGACTTTCATTTTTACCAGTTCTTCATTGTGATGGAATCTGATCACCATACTCATCATGCTCTCTTATCCCTTGACTTATTCCTATTATCCTAGCCAGTCATCCAACTCTTTATTTGCTCAACCTGTCTACCATGGACATACGTTTCAAATTGTCACCATACTACTTTTGAGGATCAGCCAAAACATACAAAGGGAACATAAAAAGCCTCAGCAGATGGGGTCCAGAAACTGGCAAAAGGAGGTCCTTATGATTATAAAACAAGGAGAAATTAACATAGATAACAGCAGCAAGACATTACTGGGATAGAAAGGAGCTAGGATAACTTGATTTAGGAAAACAAAACAAACAGGTCAGCAGAAGAGAAATCTGGGTGAATCCAAAGCCAAGGGCTTTTCTTTGATCTCTTTGGCATGATACATTGAAAAGCTGGATGTATTTAAATGACCAAGTATTGAGCAGATCTTTTTAGCTCTGTTGGGCTCCTTTTTGTATTCCTGTATTTACTTGTTGAAAAACTTTGACTTATGTTGGTACATTCCTCAGGTGGGCTGTGGTTTCTTATGGCCATTACTCTGATCTTTATATCCCAGCAAACATATTGGAGATGGCCATGGTGTTCACAAAAGTTGTATATGTCTCCAATGATATTCTCAGGCTTCACATCTCAGGTCATTGAACTGTTTCTTGTAGCATTGAATACCAGAGAATATGACCAACAGGAAAAGTGAAAGACATTGCTTGCACTTAAAAGAATCATAAAATAAAGGGATAGGTAAATCTGTTACGTTGAAAGAGACAGCATTTTAGCTGTCTGTATATGTCTATATGTGTGTATGTATATATACCTGGAATGTATCTGTAACTTATCAACATACATGTTATGTATGTCACTATTAAACTGGTAACATATGTTCCAGATGCTCTCTCAGACAGCCTTTATCTTCATTAAGTAGCATAACTAAAGCCCATAATTGCTTTGTAAGGAGGCACTCTAGATTGTCATTTGAAGGAGATAAATGAACTGCTTTGTAAAAGTCCTGCAGTGGGTGTATCTGTGTCTGGTAGGACATGGCTAATATACATTTCTGGCCTTCAGTTTGAAGGTGGGATCAAAAGGAGATATGTAGACAAGATATGAAAATGAATGTCCTCCCATCTAACCTGATTCTGAGTTCTACTAGGTGATTTGCTTTGGCCAATAAAATAAGCTGGAAGCAAAGCTGTGCAGTTCTAACCCCAGACCCTCAAGAGGTTTAGATGTTTCCATTTCGTTAGAGGTACCCCCTTACAAAGTTTGCAAGGATTAACAGGACATAAGACATAAATCAAAGAAAGGCAGCCTCCAGCCATAACCGAATGAGCAAGCCATAGCCTACAGGCAGCTTATCCCCTCCCAAGATTAAACAAAATGGAGCAGATAAGGGCCATCACCCTCTCCCACATTCCAAGACCTCCAAGCCCACTTCCCCCTGGCCATTTGGCCCCAGGCTGTACTTAGTTTCCCCACCTATTGATGTACTGTATAAAGCCATATCCACCACCCTCTGGGGGTGGGCTGAAGTCTCTCTTCAGACCCCTATCATGTTGGCAGGGGGCGGGGGTGGTGGCTGAAGTCTATTCTTCAGACCCCCTCCATTGGGAGAGTTTCCCAATAAACTTTCTGGCCGCAATTGCCAGTCTCTACATTCCAGGGAGCACCATTTTTCTCTAACATTTGATGCCAAAATCCCTGGGACCCCCTCTGTTGGGAGAGCTTCCCATAAACTTTCTGCCTGCAGTTGCCAGTCTCTGCATCCCAGTGAGAGCCGTTTTTCTCTAACACACTTGCTGTCTTACACCTTGCCACTGCCATGAGAAGGACATACTGAGCATACATGCTGGTTCCCAAGAGAAGAATGAGAGACTCACGGAACAGAACCAACCCACAAATACATGAGTGAGCCAGCCATGATTAGCCAAGCTTAACCAAGATCAACGGAATGACACGAAAGTGGGAAATTCATGTTTACTGTTTTAAGCCATTAAGGTATGAGGTGATCTGTTTTGCAGCAAAAAAAACAACTGACCCAAACTGTATACCACTGAATAGTTTGTCTTGAAATTCCTTCCTCCCTTAGTATTTATCATACTTCTTTCTCTTATCCATCTAATTCTTCACAATTATTTAAACAACTTCTTTCTCAAGTTCCATTTCCACTCACAATACCACCACCTTGCATTTAGGCATTTTCTAATATCATGACTTAATTTTCTCTTTGCCTCTTTCTTACACTGTTTTATAAGATGTTATAATATTACAACATGAATATAATAATGAAATATTTTATACTCAAAAAAATAGAAATTCCTGGGTAAAACCAAAATTAAATGGTGTTCTTTACTGGAATTCAAAAAGATTTTAATACGCTAATATGCACAATACATTTTAGAAAAGAAGTTTCAAATTTCCCAAGCTTATTTGATTAGCTACTGTTCTCACACACTACCTTATTGATATCTTCAAGATAGGGTTAAGAAGAATTCTAAGTTGAGAAAATATTGTCTAAATACAAATATCTCTTTTTAAAGGCTTCTTATCAGTTATTTGTTTATGCTGTATATAATTCCTGGTCACATAATTTGGGGTGCTATTTAACAAAACCCCTGACCCTAAAATCAAGACATAAAAGTGAAACATTCCTCCAAAACTCTCAATACTGAGTATGCCATCCTTCTAACTTTTATAGAAACATATTATTCATATTTAATGCCTCAAAAATATAAATCATGAAGGCCTACTTCTTTCATGTTATTTTTTTTCAATGCACTCCCAGAAAAAGAAATCATCTTTTATTTGACCAAAATTTCCCACTCTCATTTCCCATTGATGCCTTGGTACACATAGCTTGCTAGGGATTGAGCAAATAAGTGTGACTCTTGGCCTTTCCATAAAAGGAGAATTTTCTTAGCTTTATCACTGCTTGGCTGAAAATGAGCCTTAGAGAAATAGTGAGATAAAGTCCCTTGCAATGCATTTTATATTACTCTTATTTTCTTCTTTATCATCATGTATGAAACCTACACTGATAGATCACCCAGAATTTATACTGTTCTTTGTGTTTAACACGATCCAATCTAGTTATAATCAGCGATTGACAATTATTGTTTTTGGAACAGAAATTCTTTGTACAACAATTCCTCCTTGAGCAAGCATTGTTTGGGGATGATTGTAAATTCTAATGCTTCATATTCAATTGCCCAAGAGATAGTGGTTTTCACGGGCCTAGACAGCTTCTTATACATCCACATATAGCCTGTAGCCCCATTGAGGAGGCAACCAATAATATATTTTTAAAAATTTATTGTGGTAACAAATCTACAATATCAAATTTCCCATTTTAATCAGTTTCAAGAATGCAATTCAGTGGTATTAATCATATTTACCATGCTGTGCTACAATAAATACCATCCAATACCAAAATTTCCCATGCCCCTAAACAGAACCTCTGTACCAATTAAGCATTAACTCCTCATTTCCCACCCCAAATAATCTTTTTGCAAAGTTTTATTTTGAAGATTTCACGTTTGTTACTTAGGAAGAATAATGTCTAGAGGCAAGGTGAAAGAACTTTAAGTGTTTAAAGTAATTTGATAGCATGTTTTGTGGAAAGATAAATAGATTCTGAATACATAGGCTCCAATACTGACTGGAAGTGACTCTGAAAATCTCACTTAACCTCTGAGGTTTTAGTTCTCTTATTCGTAAAAGGAGAGAATTGGACTAATTTCCAGTTATAAATGCTACAGATTGAGCCTAGTTGGAGCTTTTGATTAAGTTGGAGGCATGTCTAAGTGTATCTAACCAAAGGTCATACAAACCCATCAAGCATATATTCCATGAGCTGATGAAAAAGGAGACTGTTTGAAAACAGTTTCTTAGGGAAAGACCAGTGGTTGAATTTACTATCTATTTCTCAGATCAATTGAATGAAGTGATTCTCAATGCCACACCAGAGATGCACCAGGCAGAACTTAAAAGAGATGTCTTCAGGAAGCAGTGCAGAACTTGCTTCATTCAAAGAAGTCATTCTTTATCACATACACACACACGCAATCAATAACAACTTGTCACAGAAAACAATATAAAAGGATGAATTAAATTTATGTATCAATGTAATATATTTCTGATGTCAGAAATCATCAAATTTGAAGGAAAATTGTGACTTAGATTAAAATAAGACACTTCAGACATGGGGCACAGGCTGTGCTACATCACTTTCTAAAACTATTTATTATCTTTCTTCACACTTAAAAATAAATGTCATGATAATAGGGAACTTTGCTGTCTTGCTCAGTGTTTCATCTGCACAGGAAGCCTCCACTTCTGCAGAGAAAAAAGTATAGCATCTGAACAGTATTCTCTGAAGGGAACTCAGTACTATTTTTTTGGCAGCTCAAGGTTGACTAGTTCGGGGAAGTTCATGGCCTTCACAAGAAGACGTGTACATGTTGATGGCACCCAAAGCATACGAGTAGTGTCTTCTGCCTCAAACAGTTTTGTAGAAACGGCAACAACAACATAGTCTATAAGCCTATGTGAGTCACTCCCACATATAACTACGGACAACAATAGGGAGCTGGAAATCCAGCACTGTGCAAGTAAATACAGCAAGCCAGTGATGTCTGAATTATGACTGCAAATACACACTCCCTGGAGAAATTTATGTTAAAATGCTATCATTATTAATTCCACAAACATTTATTGAGTTCCTACTATATAAAATAGCATGCTAAGTACAGAGAATGCAAAATGAATGAGACATCATTTCTGTCCACCTTACCCAACCTGTCTGCTCAATTTCATTTAGGGAAGGACAAATTATTATAGAAGACATTATTCAAAATAAACGTGAGGAAAGTGCAAGTAATATTTCATAGAACCATGGGAAAATGGAGTTTTACATATCCGCTAGGAAACGAAAGGCAAAGAAAAATTAGGCATTTTGTTTTTCAAAGAATACATATACTCTATTTCCTTCCAAAAGTTACACCTGAGTCCATTATCTGTTAATAATTTTTGTGAAGCTGATGACGTCTAGAGGAAAGCAAAGTCTTTATGTGTGTGTGTGTGTGTGTGTATAAAAAAAACACACCATAAAGAAAACTCAGTATTTCTTTGTGAAAAAAAGAAATGCATTGACATTGTTATAAAGAGAACTTACAGCTGCAGAAGCAAACACTCTTCAAAAGGGAGCTTCTGGGTAATCATCAGTACTATGAGGAACATATTGAGATGAAACAGTATTTGAAGGCTTCACTCAGCACACAATACTGAAAACCAACCTGATACATGTGATAAACGGTAAGAGGAATTTGAGAGGACAAAGTACTGCAAATGTTAATCAGTTCCAATAATAGTTACCTTATTTTGAGAGGAAAAAATGGATAATTCTTCAAGGAATCACTAAATTTGAAAAGAAAAAAAATGAATATTTTATTCCCTACCTCTAAATGTAATAGAAATGGCAATGCTCTATGTTCTTTCCTTAGCTCATAGGATTTAAAAGTTGTTCCAAATTCTAAAGCATTTATTCCCATGTTTACTGAGTAAAGGAAGGTGAATGTGTCAAAACAAATCAAAATTAGCTTAAATGTTAAGCATGAAATGTGATGAACGAAGAGGACATAATTGACTAAACTCTGGCTGAGGCTATAGAAAACTATTGAATGGTACAGCAATTTCCTCTAAGATGTATGCTTACCTGGAAAACCCTGAAACAAGCCAATAGTTATATTGAAGAGAACAGAAATAAAGAAAATTTATTATCATTGTCCCTTTCCTTTAGATAAGATTTCACTGTCAAATAACAAATTACAAAAGTTTAGATTTCCAATAATATAATTAATCATCACTATAAAGTTTATACAGACTACAAGAAAATCTCAAAGAATCACTCATTTTACTACTCCCAAATGTGGGAGGAGAGGGAAGTGAGTAGGTAGGAAATAGAAGACAATTATTGCTCTAGCTCACAGCTTTCTTCTCTCTAAAAACGTGTGGTCACATTTATCTGGGCGTTCCAGTGTTATAAAAGCACAGGGGCCAATAGAGAACAGCACCCACCCAGGGTTCCCGGCTGGCTCTCAGTGGAGGTGGAGCAAGCAAGCCTGTGTTCAGCCATCTGATCCCCGGTCTCCAAAGTTGCTTCTGAGATTTCTAGTTAGGGGCAGCTCTTGGTCCCTATGCTTAGGCTGCTTAGAGCAGAAAGTGAGGGGCAAAGTTTGGGAGACTGGTTGGCAGGTAGGATTCTAAGTATGGCCAGGAAGTGACCAGGGTGAAGAGAGACTGGGGTGGGGGCAGGGACAGTGCCATCTGCGGGATATCTAAGCCTACCATGGCTCGCACAAAGACTTCTGTGTTCTTTACTCTGCTAACCCTGGGAGGACCCTGAGAGGAAGAGCATTTCCTCTCTGTTTGTTCTAGCTCATGCTGGGGGGCTTTTAGTCTTGAGCCCCATCTCCCCAGCAAGCCACCGCTATCTCTAACATCAAATGCTTCAAGCTGGAATGGGGAAGTGGACAAGGGTCACTTTGTTGAGTGGGGGTGGAAATCAAATAAGCCCAAAGGTATAATTAGGACTTCTGGCTTATGTCCTTGGTCCTAAATATAGCACACAAAGGGACACTACCAGAAATATAGTAAAGTTTTACATTTAGAAGTTCCGAATATATACATATATATAAACATATTTTGTGTATCCTAGCATCCTAAACATGTAAACAAATATGTGCATCCATCGACCCTCAAATATGTAAACAAGCATGCTCTAGCCTAAGGTAGACCTGGACATGCTATTTTCCCTTTTGTCCCTTTCACATATGCTTAGACATGTTCATCTCTCTTCATTTGTAAACTTATCGAGGGGCCAGCTAAATATCGAGGGGCCAGAGCAAAATGAAAATGTACAGTCCCGTGTTCAAAAAACAGGGAAAAAAAAAATCTCATTAAAAGTACTAAAACATAAAGCATTTTTCCTTTCTTCCACAGTCTCTCTCTCTCAATTTCTCATGGTGACTTTATTTGCTATTTAATGTTATCCTAAATAAATGAAAATTAAATTTTTATTAGCATGAATTTTACTATTCACCTTTCTATTGTGCAATGCAAATTTTAAATATACATATAAGAGCTTTTAACTTGCATGCAGAACCACCAAACATATAATTCATATATTATACCTCATATATGTATCTGGAAACACCGCACAAAAGAAACTCAACTGCTTTTATTTCACAGCTCAATAACTGCACATTCTACAAAGATGCTCTACCTCAAGCTAACTAAGTAAGGGAAGCACTGAAATGAAAAGGAACTGTAAATCACCCTAACTTTCCCTTTCCTTCTATGTCATCATTTTCAGTGTAAATGACTGGTTAATAAAAGGAAGAATGGATAAGCTAGGGTTGCTCAGTTGTTCATTTTCTTAGCACATCATTGTCTTCTGTCTGCATTGAAGGTAGCAGAAAGCATGGTCTCTCCAGGCTGTCACACTCACACTTATTTAGTCCTAGAGACAACACACTTACCTTGTCTTTGCTGTGAGTTTTACCGAATTCCCATGCATTTTGTGTCCAGAATTCTGTGCTCATGGCGCATCGTGAACATTATAACCTAATGGAGTGACAGAGACAGTGGTGGACATAAATACTGTGCATATCTCCCTTGTTCACATGCATGCTTTATTTGCCATCAGTCCTCACTTTCAAAACACAAGTTCAAAGATAAAATTATTAAGAATTTCAAGAAGGCAGCAATAGGCCATTAAATTAAGCTGGAGTCCTTCTTTGTTCAGGGCCCTGTTCAATTGCTCAGGTCAAATGCCCATGAAGCCAGCCCTGACTGGTTTTGTGTATTATCGTTACTTAGGGAAAATGAGAGGCTCTGTTTGTCTTGAGCCCACCTCAGTCATACCTTTTGTCATTTTATCATATATAATCTTACCATTGTATTATGAGAGATGGCTATGCATTCATGGTTCCCTGAACCAAATACCACCTAATAGGCTTATATCATTAATATCATCCAGTTCAAAACTATTCTTATTTTATTGCATGGAATTAGCTATGACATGGGAGTGAAAAATTCAATGCATAATCATTTAGGATATATATTCATTCGTCCAATATTTACTGAACACTTATTATGTGTCAAGAATTATTCTAGCTCAGGGGAGAAACCTTATATCACTAACACTATCCATTTATAGGTTTTCTCATCATAAATTAAATCAGCTCTAACATTTAAAATATCTATGCATAATAAGTTATGATACCTGTTTACTCATCTAATATTTACTGCGTGTCTATTATGTGTCACTCACTTGTAGGCCCTGGGGATACTATAGTGACTCAACTTACATTTGAATAATAGTTATAGAAAGTAAACAAGTGAACAAATAAAAAATGCCAGGTCATGATATATAGAATATTAAAGCAGAGTAAAAGGATCGAGAATGATAGCATCTTAGATAGGGCTATCAAGGAAGGCTTCTTTGAGCAGGTGATTCTTTCAGCAAAGACAAAATTATACAGAAAGAGAAAGTCAAGAGAGTATCGGCAGCAGGGTGGGGGAGTCACATGTGCATTTCCATGCAGAGAAAGCAATAGATACAAAAGTCTTGAAATGGTAATATGTTTGTCATATTCAAGAATATTAAAAAGACCAATGTGACTAAATGGAATAAGGATAAGAATTGCAAGAAAGAAAATCTGCATTCAGATCAGGTATGGCATTCATTAGAGACATTGTCAAGATTTGGGATTTCTTTCTAAGGGTCATGGGAAGCCATTGGAAGGTTTTGAATAGGGAAGTGTAGGAGGATAGAGTCCATTATTTTTTAAATTAATGCATGCTTTTACTCTGTTGGCCAAAGCTCTACAATCTGGAACCAATCAATCTATCTTCCAGTACTTATCCCAACTACATTCTTCCATAAATCCTAATGCCCTAGGAAAAGATCCCATCATCATTTCCCATTACCTCTGTCACTGCTTATTAAAATCTATTCATCTTTCAAGGCCTCCAAAGTTCAAATGCCACCTCCTTTACAAAGGACCCTTTTTTTTTTTATTGTGGGTAAAAATCAAATTTTTCACAATACAAACCAATATTTGTAAAATGATATAAGATATATACGCATATATGTGCATTTGCTTACATAAATGTTATTATTTTTTTCATATATATTTTAAAAGATGCTTAGATTACATAAATGTTACACAAAAATTACAGGGATTCCCATGATCTCCACCTCCCATACCTCCCATAACATCTCACATAAACATCTTTCATTAGTGTGGCACATCACCTGCAATGGATATACACATCCTGGGGCTTTGCCATTAAACATAGACCACAGTTCACATCGTAGACCACACTCTCTCCCAAACAGTTCTGCATGGTATACGCTGATGTAAAATGGCTTATATCCGTTGCCACAAACGTCACTCAGGACAATCCCCAAGTACTGAAAAAGCCCCTGTATTACAGCTGCCCTTCCCCTCCCCACCCCGAAAGCGTCTAGTGGCCCCTGGCTTCACCTCACTGTTATAATTTCTTCCATTGCTTGAATCCCAATATGTCTACAACAGAATACTATTAAGTCCACTCAGGTCCATAGCTCTTCCCCCATTCCTGAGGGGACTGAAATGGTGATGTCCACTCCACCTCCAAGTGACAGTGGGTTTATATCCCATGGATATGGTGGATGGGATTATCCTGCCTTCAGCTGCAGGCTCTCTCCATTCCCTGGGATGGCCGTTGTCCATCACCATCATCTCCTCACCAGGTGACTTGGATGAGTCCATTGAGCTGTAGGGTAGGAGTTGCAGCTCCACTGAGATTCCAGGCACGGATGACACATAGGCAGGCCACAGGCTCCAGTCTCTGGAAGTGCACCTACAAACCCCAGCCTCACATTAGGTTTGAATAGAAGGGATTGATGGACCATGTGCAGGGAGGACTTATTTTAAGTCCAACTCTGTCACTCTCAGGAGCACAGATTCCAAAGTAGAGCCCATTGATACCTGGGTGTCTCCATAGCCCTCAGGAGTCCCTCTGTGTGGGGTGATATCCACTTTGGTGTTCTATGAGATCCTACTGATTGAAGTGATTTCTCTATCCTCAAATCTATATCCTTTTCTTCTCCACATGAGACTTCATTTCTGTTATTCTTTAGAAGCCCTGCTATTTAACATAGCTGGTCAGTAATTGCTCAGATAAATGGAAAAGGTCTATTAAAATAGGGAATCATTAAATATGTGACATTCATATTATCTTAAAATATATAATTGTATCTTTATCAATGAATACTACGATGAAGGGCCAAGACCTTTTCTTTGCATGTGGGTCTATTGATTAGATTCTGTATGAGTCCCTCCTAAACCACATTCATAATGCTTTGCCTATTAAACTCAATTCTGTTCCATTCTTAATAGTGGGCAACAACTTAAACGTCTATATAAATCTGAGGGTAGACTCCTTGAATTTTTAATTTTCTAGTCTTTTATGGTCCTCTAAAACCTTGTTACTCAAAATATAGCCCATGGGCTAGCATCATCATTATCATACCTTGGAGCTTATAAGAAGTACATAATCTCAGGCTCTAAACCAGAACAAATTCAATCTAAATCTGCACTTTACCAAAATCCCCACGTGATTCTTATAAACATGAAAGCTGGATAACTAATAGTCTCCGTCGAGTCTAATCCAAATGCAATTTTTTTTAATTGCCTTTTACAAGTCCTCCAAAACTATTAAACTTAGTTTTCATTAAAACAACAACATTTTCTCTTTCTCCTTTCTCTCTCTTTTTTTATTAAGTTTTTCTGGGTATTCACATTTCATTGGTTTATGTATGTGCAGAAATGAGTTAACACAGAAGGCCTGAGACTGCTATCCTTAGAAAGTACCTTTTACAAGACTGTCCTTTACCTGGTGTCATGGAATTTGACTGGTACAGAGTTCCTTACACTGGTATAAAATTATTCCTAAATGATAAAAGTGGCTCACTGTGCCCAAATTATATGTACAGATAATATATTTTATGCTGAATGCCTGCTTTCCTGTTTGGAGTCTGGAATTTTTGTGTGTGCTAGGTACAGTGTGCCTCTGACTTATCCCCAATAAAAACCCAGGATTCCTAGGCTCAGGAAATCTTCCCCAAAAGACAGCTTTCCATATATGTTGTCAGAACAGGATGCTGAAGAATTAAGTGCATCCTGTTTTCTTATACTAGAAGACATGGAAGCTTGTGCCTGGTTTCCTCCAAATTTCATACTGTGAACCTTTCCGTTTGTTGATTTTGCTTTGTAGCTTTTCCCTGTTATAAGTCTTAACCATGATTAAAGAATTTGCTGAGTCCTGTGAGCTCTTTTTGTACAGGGGTTCCTAGCCAGGGGTCCCTGGAAAGATTTCAGAGGGTTCATGAGCTTGAATTGGAAAAAAAAAAATCAACTTATTATCATTATTTTCACTGATCTCTAATGGAAATCTAGCATTTCCCTCACTTATGAATGTTTGCAATAAATTACAGTAGTATCCATTTCATATCACATTACAGTTGTTGCATATCTCAAAAAATCACTCACACTCATCCATACTTCAAAATTACAGTAGTTGTTAGACCTGATGCTACTTGGGTGTCATAAAACTAACTGCCACCATGTTCTGAGAGGGCCTATGGTTTTTACCTGACTGGCAAAGGGGTCCATGGAACAAAAAAGGTTAAGAACCCTGTTCAAGTGAATCCCTGGACCTAGGAGTGGTCTTGGGGACAGCTGGCACGGTGTAAACCTAAATATACTTACCTTATTACTAAAGCAAATACAGCCAATTGTGGAGTAAATGTAACTGACTTTTAGTAAGCAGACAACTCAATTAGTGAGAGCAAAAGTACATGGATATCCAAGAGTGCGATGAGCAATTAGTGAATCCCAGACATACAGCAGCATTTTCAGAGAGATTAGATGGTGTTGGTCAATTCACCAGGGAAATAAATCTCCCCTAAAACAAGAGTAAGGCTTAAGAGACTTACGTATCCGCCACAGAATGCAACACTGTATAGTACACATACGCTTTTAAGGAGTATTTAGGGAAACAGTTCTTATATTTTAAACAAAGCAAAAGATTCACTAAGATATTTCTGATGAAAGAAAACTGATAAATAGCATGCACAGCTAAGTCCACATTTTACCTATAAATATTTTAAATAAGAGAAAAACACTGTGCAGTTTTCCATTATCAACTTAATATGCAAATATATCAGTAGCTTTCCACATCTCAAAATACGTCAATATATTTATTGTGTTTTATTTTAGTGAATTTGGCTGCCTGATTATTTCTGGTATTATAGTTTTTATTCTGGTTCACTAAAGCCCGCCAAGGCAGAGAAAATCCACAGGGGAATTCCTGTTCCAAAACAAATCTGACATTCCCCAAAGCCATCATTCTTCTTGTCAACAGATTCAGTTCAATTTGTTATAGATATGAAAGTTGAACGCTGAAAACTAAATACCATAGGAAGCTGTGATCATTCTATGCTAGTTTGAAGTACTTTGCCATTTAGACAAGTAAATGACTCCATTTAGAAACTATTATTATGGCTTGCTATAAAAATCAAGAACAATTTTTAAAATGTTGATTTACCATAATCTAGTTAAAATTGCTTCTATTTGCTGCTAACATGATTTTGCACAACCTTTGGTCATCCAGAGAAGGTTAACTTTAGAAACATTAAGTTAGAAAGGTCTCTGATGTACATGTGCTAAAAATCATTTCATTATCATTTTCTTTTGAATTAGAACCCTTTGAATACCTGGACCTCTGGTACCAACCAAGTCTATGTGATCATAATTCCATCTGAATCTCTAAAGTTTCTGGTCAACATCAACTTGTATTTGGCTGACACAAGTAACCCTGTGGATTGGAGAACTGTTAGGTGTCATTTTCTACCTATGCTGATCAGGAATCTTTTCTATTTATCAAAACCCCACAAAATAGTATCTTGCTAAAGACATTTAGAATATTTACTGGCAAGGAAAATCAATTATAAGTTAATGGTATTCAATTTTAAATGAACTAAATCCATAGGACTTTTCTCCCTGCCCTCAACCATAGATTTTACAAAAATGTTACCATGCTGAAGCAATTTGAGGTTTTTATAGTCTTAAGGCAAGAAAATGTTTCCATGAAAATGAATTTCACCTGAGTCATTTGTCATCTAGATGCTAAAACGATTAGGATGATTTAAAAATTCCAGAGTACTGAATTTTAAAATCACTGGAGCACTGGGAAGCGGGTGTAGTTCAGTGGTTGAGCACCTGCATCACACGTACGAGGCCCCAAGTTCAATCCCTGGTACCTCTTAAAAATTTTAATAAATAAATAAAATACATTATTTGAGTACTACACAGCAGAAAAAATTTTTATTCAAATATGAAATCTCATGCATATTGACTCAGAGCCTTGTACAGTATTTGATGCATGAAGAACTTAATAAATATTTCTTGATTAAAGGGGTAAATAAAAGCTTGGGTGAATAAATGAATAATGTGAATTCAAAATTTTTAGAAGAAGAGAGTCTCACCTCTGAAATTATAAAATTTACTGGGGGAAGAGAGACAGACACCTAAACACAGCTTTTTTATGCCTTTTACATTTGGCTAAAAGAACAACACAGACAATACAAATGTTGGAGGACAGATCATGTTGTATAGTAATTCACTTTGTCATGTATGATTTACCCTTCAATTCTTCAAATCTAATTAATCAATAAGATTGTACTATACTATAAGCTATTTCTAACCATTTATTTTTCTTAGTTACCAATATCTAGCAATAGCTTTAAAAGTATTTGAAGAGTCATATAAATGTATACCATTGTTCTCAATTTCTTTTAGATATGCTTTACCAAATCCATCCAATATGCTGCTCACTTTTTAATAGGGAAATTGGAGATGAAAGAAGTATATGACTCATATCAAGTAAGTAGATAAACATGTTATAAAAAATATTGTGCAATGTGATACCAGGATGTTATCTCTACTGAATCATCAATGCTATAGTGAAATAATAGATTATAAAATAAATTTTAAATATTGATTTTATCTTTTTAAAAAAAATCTGGATTTAACCATACAGAAAAATTTAAAAGAGAGAGAGAATGCATCAAATGGCAATGGTAAGCCAATGAGAGGTTCTTCTGTCAAAAAAGATTAAATGTCAGCAGATTGTCTTTGAAAAATGCAGTAAAACCCAGACCTAAAAAAATACAGCAAATGAGATGTTTTGCTCCAATTTTCAAAGTCTAAAATCTACACATAATACATCAGCTTCTATTTATCTCCATGACTTAACGTCCCCAAATGTCCAATACTTAATCCTGATGTTTTCTTCCAGATTTAATATTTAATGTCCTTATACATCATGAATAGAGACTTTCCATTATAATCACTGTCTAGTGAAGGGAATGATGTGATTCAGCCTTTGCTGTGGGATGACCCTTTATCACATGCCTTCCCTTTTGGTATAAACTAGATTTAAAATTGCCCTGAATCTGAAGACTTAAGTTTATATACCAACTAAAAACATGAAAAGGGAGAAACTATAAGTCATTGTTCATAAAGAGCAGCCTTCCTCTATCAATGTTGGAAGAATTAGAATTTGAAACATTTATATATTTTAAATATTTTCATAATTCTGTATGTCAGAATAAAACCTTATCTGTATATAATGATTTGGTTGTGATATCAGGAATATAGGATTCTTGTATAAGCAGGGCCTAGGGAAAAGGTGCAGATCATCTGGACCAGAACCATCAGGAGGTTCCATCTCTTTCATTCTCATCCCTGCATTTCTTTGCATGTTGCCTTTTCTCTTACTGCCAAGAAATATCTTTTGCCAGTCGGGGGCCTGGCTATCTGCAACTGGGCTCACATCTTCACATATTAGTGACAGAGCTAAAGAAGCCATTCTTCCACCAAGTGTTTGAAATTCCCCAGCGAAGGGATATGACTGACGGGACGACAGGTTAGTGGCCATATCTTAACCCATTGCTGTAGCCAGGGAGCCAGTGTCATGGAGAAGATATAAGCTCCCAAGTTAAAATAAAGGTGAAGTTTATTTTGCTCAAAAAAAAAAAAAAGGTAGATATGCTAGAAATCAAAATAATGTGGTTACAATATAAAGGTCCAGGTTTATTTGCATTAAATATAAACAGTAAAAAGTAAAAGTAATAAAATTAAAATGTGGCATTATGTATAAATGCCCACTCTAACACCACAAAGAATTAGGGAAGTTATTTCATTTCTGGGTCTCTGTTTTTTTTTAGCTGTAAAATTGGATTCATAATTTTTTTCTTAAAGTAGTGCTCTGAGATTAAAATTTAAAATACCTTCAAAGTGGCAAGCCCTTGCCTGGAGATGTTAATCATCATATATAGTGTATTGCTACTGGTCAAAATTTAAATGTTCACATTCAGTATTCACTTTGAAAGTATTCTGCTAAACTATTAGTTTCAAAACAATTTGCTTTCTGGGCAAAACTTATTTATGTTAATAATAATAATAATGTCCCTAATTATTTTGACTTTCGAGATGATATTGTCTTATGTAGAATATCAGTACGTAAAGGCATAAATGACTACATGTATGGCATAGATAACCAAAATGGACAACCCAACAATAAAAAACAACTAAATCACAAGAAAACTATTTGCTAACTTTTACCACTGATGTGCATTTCTTCCACCAGGGTTTACATTTAGAAGGGTGCTTTTAGAAGAAATTTACTTTCATTGTGTCTCTCCCATATAGACTGTCACCTAGGAGAAATTATTGTACTTGAAATAATAATTGTCTGGCTATTTTGTGTTTTTCCTATATTAGTTGGGTTCAGTGAAGGTGAAGAACCCTTGCCTTTAAGTCAATGAAACAAGAAAAATTTCCAAATTTCAGTATTACTGAAAATGTCTCTGTGCATCTCAATTACATGAGTACAAAGTTGTAATGTGTTTCAACGTTGATAAAACCTAGGTCTATACCTTCAGACTTGCTCTGTTTAATGCTGCATTTCTTCAATTTGCCCAAACTTCCCTTATGGGAGAACTCCTTTTTGAAGTTTAATTGGGAAGGTGATTTTTTTTTGCAAGTGCATAATGGCCAATGATGTGCCAATTACTTAAGTAACTTTTGCCCCAAGACATACTAGCCCAAGGTTTGATATAGGGATTCTCTGTCAGTAATATGCTCTGTTCATTGTCTTCTACCTCCCATGTCAAGGCAGTGTATTCAGTCCTTTAAGCTTATGCCTTCCTCCTGGAATTAAGGTGAACTGCAAGAGGCAGCTGATGCAATCTCTCCAAGGAATCCAGGAAGTTTCTACCCAGCATTTCTCTGTCTCCACTGTAAATACTTCAGGCAGTGTTCTCACCATGTACTGTTAATTCTGCTGGGCACCACTGTTATTTCTTTGGTATCACCTCAAGACCAATGACAATCAAAGCCAGTTCCAACAGGTACCAGTTACTCCTGGGCACAGATGCTCTTCCTAGTGGGAACTATCAAACCCTTCAGGCACTACCCATTCCAGATATTGTTGGGGGAAAAAATACAGTGAAGAATATCCATTTATTTTACACTCTTTAAGAGAAGTTCCAAAGCAATGCTTAACTAATTTAGCACTCACAATATGCTAGGCACTTTGCTTAATTATCTCATTTATTTTCACTATTACACTATGAAAAAGATACTATTATCTCCTTTTACAGTTTTTTTAAACTAAGCCTAAAAAATGTTGAGTATGCTGTTCAAGAATACTCAGTAAAGACAGTGCTGATTTTTATAACTACATATGACTCCAAAGACCAGATTCTGAAACATCCTTCTAAATTTTTCAGAGATTTCTAGGGAAAGTTTGTTCAATTTTTACTTATATAACTTTACCTTTTGGATCTAGACATGATTCTATCAGCTACTGAACTGTGAGAAATCCAAATGAAAAACATTATATTCTATAGAGATTTGTTCCACAGCAACAACCTTGATATTGTGTGAGAGTCAAACTTGTTATAACTGATTTTCACTTCATTTGGAATAACTTTTTTCCAAAGAAATATCTGAATAACTTATGTAAGTAGATACTAGTTCTATACTTGGAAATACGTCATCCCAGTAATAGATAGAGCTTAGGCTAAAGCCGATAACTCTATATGTTGTATCATTTGATCTAGAATAGCAATTCTCAAATGTTTTTAATCTCAGGATCTTTGAGACCCTTAAAAATTACTTAGGACCTCTAAGAGCTTTACTGTGGGATATATATGTAATCTATATATACCATAATAGAAATGAAAAAGGTATAATGAAGGCTCTGACCTGATCAAGATGGTAGAATAAGATGCACCAGGGCTCTGTCTCCCTCAGAAGCTTTTAACAGCCAGAAATAACTGACAGAAACATATTTATCAAAGCTCCAGAAAATAAAGAATTTCAGTCACAGCAGGTACCAATAAAAATTTTAAAAATCACTAAAAATAGGTAGGACCTCTTGGAGCCATGGCTAGGCTCTTTCTCCTCCCGAGCTCAGCTCAGCTGGCCCTTACTCCAAGTATGGATCCCTAGTCCCAGTTCCAGAGGAAGCAGAGTAACCTTCATACACAAACTAGGAAGATATATGTCTAATCCAATATATCTGGAGGTGCCTGAGGGGCTCACTGTACCTCAACTTGCATTTTGTGTAGGAGGAGGTTCACAGTGCTCTCCTGTAGGATGTTGTGGAAAAGCAGTCAAGTGGCTGCCTAGGCAAGGGTCTTCTGTTTGTAGGATATACAGTGCAGGGCCTGGGATTGTGAAGAAACTGTTTCTTATGGAAGAGGAGACATTCATATTCCTGCAAACAGGAGAATTCCTAGGGCCAAACATGCATGCCCAAGAGAAGAGGCATATAAGGTCAATCTGCAAAGATTCGTAAAGATTAAAGGCATTTTTTTTTTTTTTTTTTTTTTTTTTGCTAGCTCCTGGCATTCAAGGAAAGCTCTTTCATAACATTAGTTGGATACAAGCTTAAGTAACAGATGTCTTGGAGTCTAAATTCCAGTGACACTTTAAAATATCAAAATGAGAAAGATCTTTTTTTAAATGGTCCTAAATATTCTCAAAGAGCTAAAGGAAAAAATGGACAAAGAACTGAAATAAATCAGGTAAATGATAGATGAACACAAACTGCATGTCAATAGAGAGATGGGAATTATGAAAATGAAACAAACAGTGATGAAGACCACCGTAAGAGAAATTAAATATTCCCTAGAAGGGTAAAACAGCAGATTGGAGCTGATAAAAAAAGAATAACTGAAATCAAAGAAAAGACCACTGAAATCATTCATTCTGAGGTGCATGGACAAAAACTGCGCTTGGATCTCTCGTTCTCCAACTTCTGAAGAGAAAATCTACACCCCCATTAGTGAGTTCCTGCCACCCATATAGGCACATACCATGCCATGTTGTAATCAAACTGTTGAATGCCAAAGATAAAAGGAGAATTCTGAAAGCTGCAAGAGAGAAGCAA
Organism: Tolypeutes matacus; assembly: GCA_026826555.1. NCBI lineage: Eukaryota > Metazoa > Chordata > Mammalia > Cingulata > Chlamyphoridae > Tolypeutes > Tolypeutes matacus. Next base: position 15,850,497 of record JAKSZT010036119.1, on the reverse strand, counting down.
GATGTTACATACAAGAGAACCTCGATAAGATTTAAGCATTTATTTCTTATCAGAAACCATGGAAGCAAGAAGGAAGTTGGAAAACATATTTAAAATGCTGAAAGCAAAAAATTGCCAACCAAAAATTCTGTATCCAGTAAGCTGACTTTCAAAAATGGGGGAAAAATTAAAACATTATAAGATAAAAGCTGAAAGATTTTGACACCACTGTACAAATAAAGATCTCTGGTAAAGATAATGATGTTGGCAAATGTAAATACCAGTACTATTGTATTTTTGATTTGTAACTGCACTTTTTACTTCCTAGAGGATCTAAAAGGCAAATGCATAAAACACAATGATAAATCACTGACTTTGCATTCATGATATATAAAGTAATAGGTGACAAGAACTACATAAAGATGGGAGACCAGCGGAGTGTAGGAACATAGTTTATGTATGCTATTGATATCAAGGCAAATGAGATTGTTGTAGATTTAGGATGTTAAATTTAAGCTCCATGATAATCACAAAGAAAAGATCAGAAAATATGCAAACTCATAGAGAAAGAAAGTGAAGTATAACTTACCAAGGACAGGGAGCCAGGACGATGGGTAGTTAATGCAAAAGAAGTACAAAATTTCTGTTTGGAGTGAAGGAAAAATTCTTGTAATGGATGGTGGTGAGGTACTACAACACTGTGAATATGACTAATAAAACTGAATGGGGGGATTGTGGGAAGATGGCATTGGATTAGGCAGGCAAGGCTCAGTCTTCTCACAACAGAGAAAAAGCCAAAAGCTGCCCGAGGGACCTGCTTTGGCGGTCAACAGACCAGGACAGTTCTTCACAACTCCCAGGAGGGTGAGTGACAAAAGGAAGAACCCAAAACAACAAACTGTGAGTTACCAAACCTCCCAGCTGCCAGGAAGGGCTCCCCTCCCCCAACCCCAAGATATTAAGCAGGGGTAAAACCCTTGGCTCATTGGAGCTGACTGAAAGGGGAGCAGATGTTTTCTACCCTACTACAAGGGAAAAGGGAATGGAGTTGAGGGGATTTTGTTTAGTAAATTCTGCCAGCAGAGCCCGCTTTGAATCTCAGCTCTGGCCAGACCAAAACAAAAGAAAACAGAGAAAGATATACATCCATGGAAAGGTGTGCCAATGAGCACCATCTGCTAGCTGGCCTGAAAATTGTACAGACAAAAACTGCACTTGGGTCTCTCTGTTCTCTAACTTCTGGGAGAATCTACACCCCCATTAGAGAGTTCCTGGCATGGTTTTGATAATTTAAGCTGGGCAATTTTAAAGACTTAGGATACATTGAACGAAATATCAAAGAAGAGCTGAGAAAAAAAATAATAAAAATAGGCGAGAGAGAAATTGGCCATCAGAGTAAATTCACTAACATATTCAGAAACCTAGACATCAACCAAAAATTACAAGCCATACTAGGAAACAGGAAGAGATGGCCCAGTCAAAGGAACAAACCAAATGTCATGAAGAGGTACAGGATTTAAAGCACTTAATCACACAACTCTCCTAAGTGAACTCAAAGAAAAGATGACTACAGAAATAAAGAATATTAATAAGAAACTACGTGAGCATAAAGAACAATTTGAAAGTCTGCAAAGAAAAGTAAAAGACCTTATGGTAATGAAAGACACAATGGATGAGATTAAAAATATATTAGATGCACACAAAGGCAGATTTGCTCAAGCTCTTCCAAAAAATTGGACAGGAAAGAATGCTACCAAACTCATTCTATGAAGCCAACATCATCTAACCAAAACCAGTAAAAGATATTACAAAAAAAGGAAAATTACAGATCAATAATTCTAATGAAGATAGATGCAAAAATCCTCAACAAAATACTTGCAAACAGAGTCAGAAAGCACATTAAAAGAATTGTACACCATGATCAAATGGGTTTTATCACAGTTGTGCAAGGGTGGTTCAACACAAGAAAATCGTTTAGTGTAATAAACCACATTGATAAACTGAAGAAAAATCATATGATCCCTTCTATTGATGCAGAAAGGGCATTGCCAAAATACCATACCCTTTATTGATAAAACACTCGAAAAGATAGGAATAGAAGGAAGCTATCTCAATATGGTAAATTGCATATATCGAAATAATACAGCTAGCATTGTACTCAATGGTGAAAGACTAAAAGCTTTCCTGCTGGGATCAGGAACAAGATAAGGATGCCCACTATCACCATTATTACTCAATATTGTGCTAGAAGTTCTAGCTAGAGCAATTAGTCTAGATGCAAGGGAAGAGTAAAACTTTCACTTTTTGCTGATGACATGAACCTATATCTAGAAAATCCTGAAAAATCCACAACAAAACTACAAGCATACTTGTATAAACTTAACGAAGGACATAAAGGGCTTGTATTAGAAAACTACAAAATATTGCTAAAAGAAACCAAAGGAGTCTCAAATAAATGGAAGGATATTCTACATTCATGGATTGGAAGCCTAAATATCGTTAAGATATCAATTCTACCTAAACTGATTTATGGATTCAGAGCAATCCCAATAAAAATCCCATCAGCCTTTTTTGCAGAAATTGAAAAGCTAATAATCAAATTTATTTGGAAGGGTAAGGTAAAGCCAAAAATGTCTTTAAAAAGAAGGAAGTTGGAGGACTCTCATTTCCTGACTTTAAAGCATATAACTTAGCTACAGTGGCAAAAAAACAGAATGGTACTGGCATAAGGACAGAAAGATTAACCAATAGAACCGAATCAAGAACTCAGAAATTGACCCTCATATCTACAGGCAAGCGATTTTTGACAAGGCTGTGAAGCCCACCCAGATGGGCCAGAACAGTCTGTTCAGCAGAAGGTGCTGAGAGAACTGGATAGCCATATCCAAAAGAAAGAAAGAAGATTCCTATCTAACACCTTAACAAACGTTAACTTGAAATGGATCCAGGACCTAAATATAAACATAACCACCATAAAATTCCTAGCAGAAAATGTAGGAAAACATCTTCAAGATCTTATAGTAGTAGTAGTTTCTTAAACCTTACACACAAAGCACAAGCAACAACAACAAAAAAAATAGATAAATGGAACCTCCTCAAAATTCAACACTTTTGCACCAAAAAGGACTTTATCACAAGGGTGAAAAGGCGGCTGACTCAATGGGAGAAAATATTTGGCAACCACATATTTGATAAGGGTTTAATATCCATGATATATAAGGAGATTATAAAACTCAACAATAAAAAGACAAACTATCTGATTAAAAAATACTTCAAAAGACAATTGTCAAAGAAAAAATACAAATAGCAAAGTACACATGAAAAGATGTTCACCATCACTAGCAATTAGGGAGATGCAAATCAAAACTACGAGATATAATTTCATACCTATTAGTCTGGCTGCTATTAAAAAGTTAGAAAACTGTAAATGTTGGAGAGGATATGGAGAGATAGGAACGCTTCTTCACTGCTGGTGGGAATGTAGATGGTACAGAGACTGTTTGGCAGTTCCTAAGGAAGTTGAATATAGACTTGCCACGGAACCCGGCAATACCGTTGCGAGGTATATACCCAGAACTGAGAGCAATGACATAAACAGACATCGGCATGCTGATGTTCATAGCAGTGTTATTCACAATAGCCAAAATTTGGAAACAACTCAGGAGTCCATCAACTGATGAATGATAAACAAATTGTGAAGTATACATACAATGGAATATTATGCAGTTGTAAGAAGAAATAAAGTCATAAAACAGATGATATGGATGAACTTGGAGGCCAATATGTTGAGTGAAGCAAGCCAGACACAAAAGGACAAATACTGTATGCTTGCATATATGAGACTGTTTTTCTTTGAAGCTGAACCAATTTAGGTTAAATAAAATGTTAATATCAGGCAGAAAGGAAACATTGTACTGAGTGGAGACCAGACTGAGTGCTGCATATTTTACGATTCCATTTGTGTAGAGCGTAAGTATAGATCAATTTATAGAGATGAAATTAGATTGGTGGTTGCGTTGGGCTGGGAATGGATGCTAAGGGGTGTGGAGCCTTTCCTTTTGGAATAATGAAATTGTTCTGAAATTTTTGAGGTGATAAATGTACAATATTGTGATTATGCTAAATGTCAATGACTATAAACTTTGATTAGATATGGTATGTGAATATAGCTCAATAAATCTGCTTAATAAATAATTGAGCAATAGCCAGAAAGAGTAGCTATATACAGCAGGGGAAATAGATATTGAGAGGTGAGGAATTTTCTTGTTTTTTTTGTTTATTATTATTCAAATAATGAAAATGCTGTAATAATGACTGAAGTGATGAATGCCCAACTATGTGACTATGCTAGATACCATTGATTATATACTTTGGATGAGGAATTCTATGCTTTATTAATATATATCAATAAAACTGATTTGTTTAAAAAAGAGTAACTGGATAAAAAATCTGAATGGTATGTTTGTATGGGTTGTGATGGGAAGATTTATGTTGTATACTGGTTTCTACAATTGAAGGAAAAAAAAGAGATAATGACTATTGCAATACATGTTTTTGGATGGATTCTAAGAATGGAGGAGAAAGGCTCCAAAGGACATAATTGTGACATAAGAAAAAATTGGAATATAGATAAGCTTTATAGCAATGTTAAATTTCTTGACTTTGATAATGGCACTTAAGGTGATAAAATAAATGAACATCCTTTTTCATAGGACATGTACATGGAAGTATTATGTGTTTAAGGAGTATGATGTGTGCAAACTGATCTCAAATGTTCAGAAAATATAGATAGAAGAATGATATGTATATATAGACTATAGCTAGATATAGATAATAGATTAGATAGATTAATGATCCATATATATATTAGAGAGAGAGTGGAAATAATACAGCAAATGTGGCAAAATGTTAATATTGGTGGATCTGGGTATGGGGGTGTATGCTGGAGTTATCCGTATGGGATTTCTATTGGTAACTATCCTGTAAATTTGAAATTATTTTAAAATGGGTTTTTTAAAAAGCTATGGTAGATTAAACATGGCTAGCTCTTTCCTAAGTCTGTTTTCCAACTTTGAGTCTTGGCTGGCCTTGTTACTTGTTTTGACCAATAAAATGCAGCAGAAGTGACATTATGTGACCTCCAAGTCTAGGTCTTTAGAGCCCTGTAGCTTCTGTGTACATTCTCTTGGTAACCTGAAAGCATCAACATGTGAAGAAACCATGTCCAGCTTACTAGTGAATGAGAGGCGTTGTGGAGGACAATGGATATGCTCCACCCCACAGCCAGCAACAATTACCAGACATCTGAGGGGACCATCCTGTACCTTCTATCCTAACTGACACCCTACATCTCAATACGGCCTCATTAGTGAGCTCAGAGAAAACCAGAATTCAGTCAACCAACATAATAGAAAGAAATAATAAAACACTATTGTTTTAAAATATTAAGCTCTGGATACTTTTTATGCAGAAACAGATAACTCTTATAGAAGTCCTGTGCAGTCTTATAGTTTTGGATTAACTGTAAAGTCTGAAACTAACGAAGAAAATCAGATTCTAAATAATGAGAACAATATGAGGCCACTTTAATTATAATTCAGCTAAAGTGCTTTTTCAACTTTATTTCCACTTTATTTTTAAACCTTTGTTCTTTTAATTTGGTGAAAAAAAGAACTAGCTTTATATACACAATAGCTCACAGGAGGGTTAAAAAAAAAAAACAAAAAAAAAAACTCCCAATATCTTTTTCAAATTGTGTATATATGTGTGCGTGCATGTGTGTGTGTTTAATGTTCAATATTTTGGCACCTTCCCTTGAAGATTCCAATAGCTGTAATAATTTAAGATTCCTTTTGTACATGGCTAGAATTAGTATAATGGTGCCTGTGGCAGTTTGAGATTATTTTTGATTATTTTGAATCCCGAAGAGAGATTATATTTTTCCTTTTTTTATTTAAAATAAAAAAAAAAAAAAACTTAAAAATTGAAGTCTTCCATACATGAACATCCATGAGCAATAAATGTACAGTAAAAGTTATGAACTTACAAAACAAACATGCATATCTTCATACAGGGTTCCCATAATTTACCCTTATCACCAACAATTTGCATTGTTGTGAAACAATTGTTACAAACTATTTCAACAAAACAGTACTACTAACTATAGCCAATATCTTATATTTGTTGTACTTTTCCACCAGTCTGGTTATTGACATCCTGTATTAGTATATACTTGTTATCATTCACAAAAGAATGTTCTCAAATTTGTTCAGTTAACCACAGTTCATCTTCCACCACAGGATTCATTGCGTTATACAGCCCCATGCTTTGTACAATCCACTCAAAGGGTTTACTCAGTGGCTTTCATATTCATCAGAGTTGTGCTATTATCACCTCAGTCAATTTTAGAACATTTTCTTTACTCCAAAACAAAAAATTCCATACCCCCTTATATCCCTTTAATGTTGTCCCTTAGAATCGATATAATATCTTCTTTGCCATTGCTTCAAAAATGTACAATATTACTGTTCACTATAATCCATGTGTTACATTAGTTATAGTTTCCCCATATATCACCATATTCTTAACACTTTGTAAAGAACATTCTTATACTATTAACCACAATCTTCATTCACCACCAAATTTACTATATTATACAGTCTCTACATAATTCTCTAGCTTCCTTTAAATTTAAATATTACATCCAGAGACTACCCCTTTCAGCCACAATCACATTTATAAATCAGCTGTGTTGTTTATACTCACTATAATGTATTACCATCAATTCTATTCATTTCCACACACTTACAATAAACCTTATTAAGCATCAGCTCCTATTCTCAACCCACATTCTATTTCCTAGTAATCTATACTCTAGAGCAGGTGTTCTTAACCTTTTTTGTTCCACAGACCCTGTTGCCAGTCAGGTGAAAACCATGGACCCCTTACTAAGTTCACATCATACTGTGTGTTATTTAATAAATATATCACACCCACACCAACACATCCCCACAAGAATGTTTTTTATTTTTATTTTTTAAATTTCAATTCAAGCTCATGGACACCATGTTAAGAACCCCTGCTAGAGTTTTCCTGCATGAGTTTTCTCATTTTACTTCATGTAAGTGAGACTATACAATATTTGTCCTTTTGTGTCTGACTTATTTCACTCAACATAATGTTCTCAAGTTTCATCTATGTTGTCCGAAGCATCCCAATTTCATTTCTTCTTACAGCTGAATAGTATTTCATTGTATGTATATACCATATTTGTTGTTATCCACTCATTGCCTGATGGACACTTGAGTTGTTTCCATATTTTAGCAATTGTGAATAATGCTGCTATGAATATTGGTGTGCAAATGTTAGTTCATGTCCTTGCTTTCAGTTTCTCTGAATATATTCCTAGTAACGGGATTGCTGGATCATATGGCTGTTCTATATTTAGTTTCTTAAGGAAGCCCCAAACTGTCTTTTACAAAGGCTGCACCATTCTACATTCCCACCAACAATGCAGGTGTGTTCCTAGTTCTTTACATCAACTACAGCACTTGTATTTTGATTATTTTGAATCCTCAAAAGAGATTATGTTTTTAAACTAATCTATCTGTTCTGATGGCATGAGTTCAATTACCCCATCTTCTGTTTTGCTGATTCTTTCTTCTGCCTCTTCAAATCTGCTCTTATATGCCTCTAGTGTATTTTTTTTTTACCTCAACTATTGTACCTTTCATCACCATAATTTATTTTTCTTTTCATACTTTCAAATTCTTTATGTTCACACATTATCTTCTTAATATCCTTTATCTCTTTATGCATATTTTCTTCATCTCTTTGAACTGATTTAGGAGACTTTTTTGAACATCTTTGGTTAGCTGTTCCAATATCTGAGTCTCCTCCAAAGTTTTAATTTTTTTCCCTTCATTAAGCCATATCTTCCTGTTTCAGTATGTCTTGTAATTTTTTGCTGATGTCTTGGTATCTGATTATCTTGATGAGTTAACTCTGTAGACCCATTCCTCCCCTTTTGTCTAGGATTTTAATGTTGATTGGATTTGTGTTAAGGGTCTTCCTCTTTCTCCCTTGTTATAACTTATTTTCTAGACCTTTAGAATAGCCCATGTTTAACTGTTCAGATTTTCTCAGATCTTCTTCATCTGATTCTTGCCCTGGATATGAAGTATAATTTTTAATATTGTAATTTTTGTGCAATTGTTTCTCTTTTAGGAGAGCACTTCCCTTCCTTTAGTCCTTCTTCAAGAACCTGATATGTTACGTTTGTTTCTGTGCAGACTTTTCTCCCCAGATCCTATGATTCTTCAAAATTCTCTCATTCTCAGTGCTCTATTTTCCTTATACTTTTTAGTTCTGGGAACCATCCTATCTTGCAGCAGTTCAGTTCAAACCCCCCACACCCCATGTTTCTGTGAGGAGTTTCTTCCACATAGGGTATCCTGCCTCAGGGAGCCAGGTTCAGTCAACCCAGAAAAGTGGATCACTTCAGAAAACTCCGTTTTGTCTTTATGCTGAAACTGGATTGTGTGAAGGCACAACAGTTCTTACCAGCCTTTCTATAGCTTGTTTCATTCATAAAATAGTATTTTCACTCACAATGTTCTGTAATTTAAGTCTGCTTTTCATGAAATTAAAATTAAATGTAATTTTATAACAATGAGTCCTCAGGAAAAATGGAAGTGTTACCTTAGAATTACAGAGTTTTAGCATTGGAAAGGACCCTGAAAAGGGAGGGAAAGATATGAGGAGAGAGTGAAAGGAAGGGAGAAAGAAAGAAACAATGAATATCATGCCATGAAAAATAGTGATAAGTATCAAACTGAAATGCTAATAATCAAATGACAAAAGTTTATATTATAAGGTTATATTATTAATTTTCACTCAAAACCTAAAAGCAAACTTGTAAAAGGTACATGAGGGTGAATTCACAAAGATTTATGAAGGATGACAAACACACAACTGTCCTGAGACTCATTTGGTACAGTCCCTATATTGTACTTGAAATTTTACATCATATTGTACACTTGGGGCATAATAAACCATCAAAATATGTTTGCAGTGAAATTATATTAAAACAGTCTGGCTAAAGAGAAGGTTAACAGTATAAGAACAAACTGAAAAGTGAACTTTAACACTTTGGTACAGTCTTATTTAAATGTTATTTCAAATGGCAATAAACAAGCATTCCCTAAAAATTTAGGTTCAACAACAAATATCTATTGATTGATATATACTGTTTAAGACAATTTATGAGAATAGTCACAACCCCACAAGGTGTTTAGAATCAAGTTGAGAAGAAAGAGCACTTACATAGACATTAAAAAAATTTAGATGAGACTTCTGCTTCTGGGCAATTTGTAGCCTGATTAGGAACTGGATTTATCCTCCTGCTTAACAACTTAAAAAACAGGCAAAGTAGGTGTCATCAAATGACAAAGTGTAATGATCTATGAGAGACAGGAAACAAATGAGCTGATCCCTATGATTGCACCAGCTTACTACATTTAAAGACTCTCCAGACCATAGCACAGAAAGGGGGAAACCCATACGAAGCCTGTGACAGTTTGTAATTATTATATAACTCCTGAAAAGTGAACTATTACGTTGTAAACTAATCCATTTATGTGGGTGTAAGACCCATTGACTGGATTACATCAGTGGGGTGTGATTTATGTTGAGTCTCCGCCCTCTTGCTGGTTCTGATATAAAGGGAGAGACAGACTCACATGGACAGAGACAAAGGGGAGCTGGCATATTTGATTCTGCAATGTGAGAGAGAGGATTGCTTAAGCGGGAAGACTCCAAGAGGCTGTGCCCACAGAGCAGCTTAAGAGGAGATGAGCCCTTCTATACGTCTGATAGCTTACACCTTAACTTGGGAAGAACACAGAACCAAGACTGATATAGGAGGCCCAGAAAGAGGCAATCCCTAGGCTTGGTTGCTCAAAGCTGAGCTCCAAGAGACAGTAAATTCTGGAGGGGAAGTCAGAGACCTCCACAGAGATTGGTGACTATCTTGCTTCAGCATGTGGTAACAATGCCAGGATCAATAGCTAACTTTGGTGAGAAAGCACCTCTTCTGGTGCCTTGAATTAGACTTTTCATGGCCTTGGAACCATGAGCTTCTACCTCCAAATAAATACCCTGTATAGAAGCCAATACATTTCTGGTACTTTGCATTGGAAGACCTTTGGCAAACTAAAACAAAGCCCAACAGGCTCTCTGAGTTGAGGAGCTGGGGTTGAAAATCCAGGAAGAACAAACTAGCTGGAACTGACAGGACAGAATACTGGCAAAGACAGAGCTGCACAGAAAAAGAACCTCAGACATTTTTGGACAACCCATCTCACCTATTCATCAGAGTTCAGAGAAGAAAATGTGAGAAAATTACCTAAGGCCAGGGAAAGAATAACACAAAGGATTAGAGGAAACAGTACTGAGAGCAAAGACAGGTATAGGAGTAGTACTTGTCTTTCAGCCAGAATGGAAATCCTCTAATCCACATGGCATTGGGTACTCAGAAAGAATTGCCTCAGTAGTGTGGAATATTTGTAGCCATAGACTAAACACTGCTCTGGTTCCACTAACCTATCTTAGAAGAAAGATTTAAAAGGATCAAACCATTTTACCAGTAACTCAACTATGTTTCAGAAAAAGCTGAAGTGTACTTCCAGTAATATAAAAAATATCAGCACCCAAGAAGGTGAAATTCACAATCTATACAATAGAATGAACAGCACCAGAAATACTAAAAATAGATGATTTTCTCATTATGTAAACTTACTTAAAAGATAATTACTGGATTTCTTCTTCTAGGATGATGAAATCAAAATATTTTCCCTTTTCTTCCTGCTAAGTACAACTAAAAACTCTGAACACTATAAAAACAAATATAAAAAGTCTTTGAAAGCTGGAAAATAGAAGGAAAAATGGCTAGGGAACTAGGGATGCAAAGAATGCCATGATGGTGAATTCCTTGGGTTTTCTTTTGCCTCATATATTACAGACCTCGAGGTGGAGAAGTCAGTATCCTATAAATGCCTATGCAAAACAGAGAGAAAATCCTGTTATCTCTAGCTAAAGGACCAGGAAAGAGGCAGCCAAGCAAGACAGAAAACTATTAGACAATAACTGCTTTACTCCAGCCAAGCACTAAAGGAAAAATCTATGGCTGCCCACCCACTGACTGCATGATTTGGTGAGTGGTGAGTCTAGACATTCAGCCTAGCCAAGATGCAATGAGGTGCTAGCCAAGATTTAATAGGTACTTCAACTTGGGCAAGTTGGAGTCCAAGTTGGAAGACAGACTACCATCTCTGCTAGGAGAAACAAGCCCCCTCCTTCCTAATACAATGCCTGTGGAGACCACAAGAGGAACTATAATGAGAACCTCTTAGTGGCAGCAGTGGGGAACCTGTGAGCAAAACTCCCATGCAGTAATGAAAAGGAGCCCCTTGCTTGGGTATCAAAAGAGGCCATATGTGGAATATGGACTTATATGCTCACCTGGCAGTAAAAAGGAATTACCCCCCTTCACCTTCATTTCCCATGCACCTGGCTGGAGCAAGGTCAGAAAAAGCCAGTTAAAACAGAAGGTTTCACGGAGATCCAGAGACTCAATTAACATAATATATAAAATGTCTATTTCAAACTAAAAATCACTTATCCTGAGAAACAGGAAATTTTCAACTTAAAAAGAAATAATCAATGTTAAGACTAAAATGACATATTTTAGAATAGTCTTATGAAGATTCTAAAGCTGCCATCATCAAAATTCTTAATGAGCAATTACAAATAAAAAACTTAACACAAATAAAAGAAAGTCTCAGCAAAGAAATAGAAATTCACAACAAAGAAATAAAATATATAGTAAAGAAGTAAACAATTTTAGAATTGAAAAATATAATAATAAAAATAAAAGACACAATGGATGTGCTGAACAGTAGAATGAAGAGGACAAAGGAAAGAATCAGTGAAATGGAGGCTAGAACAATAGAAATTTCCCAATCTGAAGAGAAAGAAAATATATGAATATAAACACACACATGTGCATATACAGAGTCTCAGGGACATGTGGGATTATATATATATAAAGATCTAACAATGTCAGCACAGTCCTGGAAAGAGAAGAGAAAGAGGGCAAGAATGAAAAAGTAGTCAAAAAATAATGGCTGAATACTTTGCAAATTTGGCCAAAGTCACAGACCTATAGACTCAAGAAGCTGAGTGAATCCCAAGCAGAATAAACTTCCCAAAATTCACACCAAGCCACATTATGCTCAAACTTCTGAAAACTAAAGACAAAGAAAAAAACTTAAAAGGATTAAGAGAGACAAAATAGAAGAGTAATTCAAATAACAGAATATTTCTCATAAAAACTCATAGATTCCAGAAGGAGTGGCAGAACGGTTTTCAAGTGCTGAAATAGAAAAGAAAAAAAAGAAAACAGAATGGGTCAGCAGGCCAGGACAGATTTGTGCAACCCCCAGAGGAGGGCAAGGGAGAGAGACACAAAGAACCTGAAATGACAACTGTGAGTTACTAAATTCCTATGGAAGCTAGGAACAACATATTTCTCACAAAAACACATAGACTCAGAAGGAGTGGTAAAACAGTTTTCGAGTGCTGAAAGAAAAAAGCAAGAAAAAAGCAAAAAAAAAAAAAAAAAAAACATCTATCAACCCAGAATACTATAACTGGCAAAAAAATGTCACTTGTCCCCTACCCTCAAGGTGAGCAGCCTGGATAAAACCCATGAGTCACTGAAGCTGAATGAGAAGGGAATAGACATCTTCCTCCCTGGGAAGGAGGAGGATGTGGCAGAGGATGGGGAGTGGTTTCTCTTCAGTGAATTTGGCCAGCAAAGCCCCCTTTGAATCTTGACTTTGGCCAGACCAGAAGCCTGATCAAGCAGAGGTGGGGAACCTACATGGAAAGGTTTGCCAACAAGCACCATCTGCTGGCAGACCAGAAAACTGCAAGGGCAAAAATTGCTTTTAGGTCTCTCTGGTCCTGAATCCCAGGGAGAATAGCGGCAACCCATTTGTGAGTCCCTGGCTGAATTCTGATAAGTTAAACTGGACAATTTTAAAGACTGAGAATAAGTTGAACCAAAAATCAAAGAGCCATGGGAAAAAACCCAAAACACTAGGCGAGAGAGAAATTGACTGAGTAAATTCACCAACATATTCAGATGCCTAGGCATCAGCAAAAAATTATGACTAAAGAGATAACAGATATTAAATAGACACTAGGAGAGCATAAAAAACAATTTAAAAGTCTGTAAAGAAAATTAAGATAACTTAGGGGAATGACAGACAATGGATGAGATTAATATACATTAGGGGCATATAACAGCAGATATGAATTGATCGAAGACAGAATTAATAATACAGAGGAAAGAACATCTGAACTTGAAAAGATAGAAGAAAAGAAAGAAAATTGGAACAGGGTCTCAGGTAAGTGAATGACAATGCAAAATGCACAAACATAGGTGTTACTGGTGTCCCAGAAAGAGAAGAGAATGGAAAAGCGGCAGAAAGAATATTTGAGGAAATAATGACAGAAAACTCCCCAAACTTATGAAAGACATAGATATCCAAGGAGGATAACATACCCAAAAGGAATAAATCCAAGTGGATATACTCCAAGACACCTACTATTCAGTATGACAAATAACTGAATAACTGATAAAGAGGATTCTGAAAGCAGCAAGAGAAAAACAAGGCATCACATACAAGGGAACCTCAAAAAGATTAAGTGCCAACTCTTATCAGAAATTATGGAGGTGAGAAGACAGTGGTATGATGTATTTAAGGTACTAAAAGAGAAAACTAGCCAGCCAAGAATCCTATATCTGACAAAACTGTCCTTCAAAAAAGGGTGAGGTTAAAGTCTTCACAGACAAACAAAAACTGAGAGAATGTGTTAACAAAAGGTCAGGTCTACAAGATATATTAAAGGGAGTTCTGCATCCTGAGAGGAAAAAACAAGGGCTAGAGACTTGGAGAAGAGTATAGAAATGAAGAGTATTAGGAAGGGTAAATTAAAGGGTAAAAAGACAGACAATAGAATAGTAAGATATGATATTGGAACGCCAAAGACAAACTGGATGACATAATTAACATTGTTACAGTAATCAAATTGAGTGTTAATGGATTGAATTTGACAATAAAAAGACAGACTGACAGAATGGACAGCCATCTATGTGCTGTCTACAAGAAACACACCTCCATAGTAAGGACAGAACCAGGTTGAAAGTGAAAGTTTGGAAAAAGGTATTCCACACAAATATAAACAAAAAAAGATCTGGATTAGCAATACTAATATCAGACAAAATAGATTTTAAATACAAAACTGTTATGAGGGATGAAGAAAGTCATTATATAATAATAAAAGGGTCAATTCACCAAAAAGAAATAATATAAGAAATATGACTTAACCTGGGTGCCCCAAGATATATGACAGACACACTGGCAAAACTGAATGGAGAAACAGACATCTCTACAATAATATTTGGAGACTTCAATACACCAGTCTCAGCATTGGTTAGAACATCTCGACAAAGGATAAATAATGAAACAGAGAGCAGGAATAATATGATAAATGAACTAGACCTCATAGACATTTATAGAGCTTTACCCCTGCAAACAGCAGGATATACATTCTTTTCAAGTGCTCATGGATCCTTCAGGATAGACCATATGTTGGGTCACAAGAGGTCTCAATAAATTTTAAAAGATTGAAATTATACAAAACACTTTCCCGGATCATAATGGAATGAAGCTGGAAGTCAATAATAATTCACAAATATATGGAGTATAACAACATGCTCTTAAATAACCAGTGGGTCACAAAAGAAATTGAAAGAGAATTCAGTAAATATCTTGAAAAGAATGAAAAGGAGAACACAGCATATCAAAACGTATGGGCACAACAAAGACATTGCTGAGAAGGAAAATTTATAGCTCTCAATGCTTAAATTAGAAAGAAGAGCTAAAATCAAACACCTAACTTCACACCTGGAGGAACTAGAAAAAGAACAGCAAACTAATCCAAAACCAAGCCAAAGGAATGTAATAATAAAGATCATAGCAGAAATAAATGAAATTGAGAGAAAAAAAAAACAAAAAAACAATGGGGAGACTCAACAAAACCAAAAAGTGGTTCTGTGAGAAGATAAAATCAACATACCCTTAGCTAGGCTGACAAAGAAAAAAAGAAAAGGCGCAAATAAATAAAATCAGAAATGAGAGGGGGGATATTACCACTGACCCACAGAAATTAGATAAGAGGATTCTATGAACTATACAATGTAGAATAAATGGATAAATTCCTAGAAAGACATGAATAACATACACTGACCCTAGAAGAAATAGAAGACCTCAAAAAACCAATCACAAGAGATCAAAACAGTCAGCAAAATCCTCCCAAAGATAGAAAGCCCAGGATCAAATGGCTTCACATGTGAATTCTACCAGTCATTCAAAGATTATCTAATGCCAATCTTGCTCAAGCTCTTCCAAAAAATTGAACAGAAAGGAATGCTACCAAACTCATTCTATGAAGCTAATATCACACAAAGCAAAACCAGATAAAGATACTATGAAAAAAGGAAAATTACAGACCAATATCTCTAATGAATATACATGAAAAAATCATCAACAAAATACTTGCAGATTGAATCCAAATACACAATAAGAGAATTATACATCATGATCAAGTGGTTTTTATCCCAGGTATGCAAGTGTTCCTTAACACAAGAAAACCAAATAGTGTAATAAATCACATTAATAAATTGAAGAAAAATCACGATACTCTCAATTGATGCAGAAAAAGCATTTTACAAACTACACAATCCTTTCTTGATAAAAAAAAAACACTCCAAAAAATAGGAATAGAAGAAAGCTTTCTCAATATGGTAAAGTGTATATATGAAAAACCCAGAGCTAGCATTGTTCTCAAAGATGAAGGACTGAATGCTTTCCCACTGAGATCAGGAACAAGGTAAGGATGCCAACCATCACCACTGTTATTCAATAGTGTGCTAGAAGTTCTGGCTAGATAGAGAAATAAAAGGCACACAAATAGGAAAAGAAGTAAAACTTTTGCTATTCACTGATGATATGATTCTCTATCTAGAAAACCCTGAAAAATCTGCCACAAAGCTACTAGAACTAATAGATGAGTTCAGCCAAGTGGTAGGATCCAAGATTAATCTGGAAAAATCAGTAGCTTTTCTATACACTACTGATGAGCAGTATGAGAAGAAAATCCAAAAAAAAAAAAAAATCCATTTATAAAATATAATCAATTATTTAGGAATAAACTTAATCAAGGATACAAATGATTTGTATTCAGAAAACTACAAAACATTCCTAAAGGAAACCAAAGAAGACTTCAAGAAATGGAAGGGCATTCTGTGTTCATGGACTGGAATACTAAATATTGTTAAGAGGCCAATTCTACCCAAACTGATTTGCGGATCCAATGCAATCCTAATAAAAATCCCAACAGCCTTTTTTTTCAGAAATGGAAAAGCCAATTATCAAATTTATTTGGAAAAGTAAGGGGCCCCAAATAGCCAGAAACATCTTAAAAAGGGAGAACGAGGTTGGAGTACTCTTACTTCCTGACTTTAAACCATATTACTTAGCTATAGTGATAAAAACAGCATGGTTGTGGCATGAAGACAGATTGACCAATGGAACCAAATTGAGAACTCAGAAACAGACCCTCACTTCTATGGTCAAGTGATATTTGACAAGGCTGTCAAGCCTACCAAGCTGGGCCAGAATAGTCTATTCAACAAATGGTGCTAGAAGAACTGGATATCCATATCCAAAAGAAAGAAGGAAGACCCCTCTGTCATACTTTGTACAAAAATTAACTCAAAATGGATCAAAGACCTAAATATAAAAGCTACAACCATGAAACTCCTATAAGAAAATGTAGGAAAGCATCACTAGCTTTAAGGGAAATGCAAATCAAAACTTCATTGAGATTCTGTTTCATACCTTATAGAATGGTCATTTGAAAAAAACAGAATATTAAAAATGCTGGAAAGGATGTAGAGAAACAGGAACACTCCTTCACTCTTATTGGGAATGTAGAATGGTACAGCCTCTGTAGAAGACAGTTTGGCAGAATCCCAAAAGGCTGAATAGAGAACTAACTTCCGATCAAGCAATCCTGTTACTGGGAATATATTCAGAAGAACTGAAAGCAAGGATGTGAACTGACATTTGTACACCAATGTTCATAGCAGCATTATTCACAATTGCTAAAATATGGAACGAGTCCAAGTGTCCATCAACCTATAAATGGATAAACAAAATGTGGTATATACATACAATGGAATATAATTCAGCTATAAGAAGAAATGAAATCAGGATGCACATGACCACATGGATGAACCAATAGGATATTGGTTGAATGAAATAAGCCAGACACAAAAGGACAAATATTGTATAGTCTCACTAATATGAACTACATATGATGAATAAACTCACAGAGGTAAACTCTATAGAGTACAGGCTACTAGGAAATAGAATATGGGTTAAGTATGGGAGCTGATGCTTAATGTATGTAGTAATATTAATAAGGTTCATTGTAAAAGTGTGGAAATGAATAGCGTTGATTGTAACACATTACAGTGAAAATAACTAACACTACTGACTTATAAATGTGATTATGGCCGAAAGGGGTATCTGCAGATATAAATGTCAATTGAAAGGAAATTAGAGAATAGTTTAGGGAATGCTCTTTCATAGTATGTAACAAATGCTTCATAACAATGCAAGGCATTGGTGGTGGGGAGATGTATGGGAGACCTGTATGATGATATGCACGTTTGTTTTGAAAATTTGCAAATTTTACTATACACTTATTGTTTATGTATGTTCATGTATGAATGATAAACTTCAATAAAAAAGTTAAAAAAGAGAAATAAGTACATCGAACTAAATGAAGATGAAAATATAAACTTTGGGGGAAGCAGAAGCAGTACACTAAATGCTTGCATTAGAAAAGAGGTAAAGGCTTAAATCAATAAACTATGCTACCACCTGATGAAACTAGAAAAAGAGTAGAAAAATGTCCCAAACCAGGAAGAGGGAAGAAATGATAAGAATAAAAATCAGTGAAATTGAAAACAGAAAGCAAAAGAGAAAAATCAATGAAACAAAAATCTGGTTCTTTGAACAGATCGATAAAATGGACATAAACACCTAGCAAGAATGATAAAAAAGAGAAAAACATGCATTACTAATATCACAAAAGAAACAGATCCTCCGGACCTTGGAAGTGGACTACAAACATCTCTACACAAGTAAATTTGACAATTTAGATGAAATGGACCAACTACACAAAAAGCACTAACTACCACAACTCATCTAATATAAATTAACTACAAAGAAAATTGAACTCATAGTTTCAAAACTTCTACAAAAGAAATCTCCAGGCCCAGATTCTATACTAGAGAATACTCCCAAATACTTAAAGAAGAATTGCCATGAATTCTACACAATCTCTTCCAGAAAATGAGGAAGTAATGCTTTCCAATTTATTTTCTGAAGCTAGTATTACCCTGATACCAAAACCAAAGACAGTAACAAAAAAGTAAACTACAGACATCTGCATGAATTTAGATGCAAAAATCCTTAACAAAATAGTAGCAAATACGGAGAGGATGGCTCAAGCAGTTGAGCACTTGCTTCCCACATGGGAGGTCCCAGGTTCAGTCCCCAGTGCCTCCTAAAAACAAAATGAAAATAACAAGCAAACATATGGGAAAAAATTAGCAAATAAAACAAAATTCCTGAAAAAAAATGTTTAGCAAAATTTTTGTAGATATAGACCATTAATCTAAATTTAAGCATAAAGGCAAAGAACTTGACTAGCAAAATTAATTTTAAACAGCAAAAATAAAGTGAGAGGAATCCCTCTATCTGATATCCAGACTCAATATGTAGCTACAGTAATCAAGACTTTGTGGCACCAGTAGAGAGATAGAGCCATAGATCAATGGAACAAACGATAGAACCCAGAAATAGACCCAAGAAAATATGTCCAACATATTTTGACAAAGTAATTCAGTAATTCAGTAGAGGAAAAGTAGCCTTTTCAACAAATGGAGCTGGAACAATTGGATATTCAGAGGCTAAAAAAAAAAAAAAAAAGAATCTCAACCTAAATATCTAAATAAAATGGATCACAGACTTAAGTGTAATCAAAGTGCTTTTGTTTAAAAATAGAATAAAATCCCTGAAAACTTCTTGTTACTCAAATGTGACTTCTATATAAGCCAAACTCTGCAAATAAATTCACTCCCTCCCCAGTGACTTGGGACATGACTCCTGGGAATGAATCTCCTGACACTGGGAGTTTATTAACATATGTTAACCAGTGATGCATTTGAAAAAAGACTTTGACCAAAAGGGGGAAACATTAAATTAAAAAGAGGTTTCATGGCTAGGAGATTTCAAAATGAATTAAGAGGTCATTCCAGAAGTTACATTTATACACGTCTCTGGCAGATTTCACAAACTGCCACAGTAAACAAACATCAAAAGTGTTCCTGAGGGTTCTAGGGACGTCTGGACACAATAGTCAAGGCACACAGCTTCATGAAATCAACACCCCCTCGGTGGGCCCTATTTGGGAATATATGATAATATATTTTCCCAATATAGCATGGTTATACTCATTTATAATTACCTTACTCATGATTCTTCTACTACTTTTATTTGAACCTATAATTTTCAAAATACCCATTAACTATCTCTCTCAGAGACTTAAAATCTTTGGAATATGCATATGCTGGTTGAGCCTTGAATTCCAGCAGAATTGTGGCCAACTCCTATTTTCCAGTTTCTTGGGCTTGCCTTGGAAAACCAACAAAATGATGATGGACAAGTCCTATCCCCCAAAATAAGAAGTGTCTACAACCACAAGCAAAACAATTCCTTCCATGTGCCCCATAATATCTACATCCCTTCTCAGCCTGAAGCAGTCAGAGCAGACATCATTCCAAATCCCTCAAGACTAAGGAATGAACAATCATAAAGGGGGAGAGTAACCATGTTTATTTATTTATTTTAATTACATTTGTATAAAATGAAAACAAAATAGGAGAAAATCTTTTCAGGATCCAGTCCTGGTAAAGTGCTATACTCTTGACACCGTATAATACATAAAAACGACAAAAAATGATAAATTGGATCTCATCAAATTTAAAATGAGCTATGAAAGACCCTGTTAAAAAAGACAAGCTACAGTCTCAGAAAATATTTGCAAGCTATATATCCAACAAAGGACCAGTATATAGAATATATAAAAATCTCTCAAAACTCTATGATAAACAAATTATCCAATAAGAAAATGGAGAAAATATATCAAGAGATATTTCACCAAAGAGGACATACAAATGTCAAATACAGTAAAGGGTGTTTAACATCATTATTCATTAAGGCAGTGCAAATTAAAACCACAATTAAGTATCACTACACATCAATCATAATAGCTAAAATAAAAATAGTGACTTTACCCTATGCTGGTGAGGATGCATCCAAACTGGATTATTCATACATTACTGGTGGGAATGTAAAATGGTACTGCAACTCTGTAAAAGAGTTTGATAATTTTAAAAATAAGTAAACATGCAACCATCATATGACCCAGCAATTGTACCCCTGGCCATTTATTCCAGAGAAATAGACAAAGTCACACAAGCTTAAAGTCATAGCTGCTTTATTTGTAAGAGACAAGACTGTAAAAATACATCTCCTTTAAGAAGAATAGTAAAACAACTGTGGTACATTCCATACCATGAAGTATTACTCGGCAGTGAAAGTGAACAAAGTATTGATACAAACAAGATCTTGCATGAATCTCTGAAGGATTATACTGATTGAAAAATGAACCAACTCCAAATACTTACATACTAGATGATTGCATTTATATACATTCTTAAAGTGACAAAATTATACAAATAAAAAACAGATTAGTGATTGCCAGGGGTAAAGGACAAAGGTGGGGGGACGTGAAAGCAGATATGACAACAGGAGGATTCTCGCGGTGATGCGATTGCTCTGTATCTTTACTATCACGTCAATATCCTGGTTGCGATATTGCACTATAATTTTCTAAGATGTTATCTTTGAGGGAAATTTAATAAAGGTTAAAAGATATTTTGCTTTATTATTTCTTACCACTGCATGTGAATCTAAAATTATCTAATTTTTTAAAAAATTAGACTTTTCTCTCATGCAAAATAAAGATTTCATACCAGTACAAAAAATGGTATACCAACTCAACAAAAAAGATATTGAAGAATATTTAACAACCTTTCTAATGCAACATGCAAAATAAAAAAACTGCCATCTAAAAAGATGTTGTAGAATATTTATGAATATGAAAAATGTTTATGACATAGAAGGTAGGGGAGGACTAGTAAAAAGTATTCACAGTATAACTTCATTTTACATTTATGTGGAATAAAGTTCCCTGTTGTTATTTTTGTTTGGTTGAAAGGATTCTTACTGTTGTTATATTTAGCCAGGAGATTATGGATGGTTGTGTTTTTTTATTCTTTATGTTTCTATTTTCCAGTTTTTTCTCTTTGCAACAAATCTGTATTGCATTTATATTGAAAACTAAAACTGAAAGCCAAATATAGAAAGGGTGAATGTAATATAGAAATACTTGAGAAAAATGAGAATTGCTATTTATCATCATCATCATCATAATAATGCAATGTGAGGTTTCTGACATATATAGAAGTGAAGTGTATGATGATAATATCACAAAGGCCAGGAATATATTTCTGCAAGATTCTTTTATTATATTTGTAGTGGTATAATATAGATTGGCAGCTGCCTGTGATAAGTTAAAGGTGCACACTATAAACTTATAGCAACCACTAAAATAATAAATATAGGAGACATAGGTAATAAGACAACAAAAAAATTAAAATGGAACCAAAAAATAATCAAGTAATGCAGAAGAAGACAAAAAAAGAAAGATAGACCAAAGAGCAGAAGGGGCAAATATAAAACAAATAGCGAGATAGTAGATTTAAACCTAACTATATACATTCATAATCTAAGTATTTTTTAAAAAAGTATATTTTAAGAAAGAAAAAAAACTAAACCTAACTATATAATAATCACATTAAAGTGATAGTCTAAATACCCCCAAATAAAAGGCAGACATTGTCAGGTTGGATAAAAGGCCAAAACCCAACTATAAGAAATACACTTTACATATAAAGACACATATAGTTCAAAGATATAAGGACAAAAAAAAATATAGCATGATAACAATAATCCAAGTAAACCTAAAGCCACAATGTTATTTCAGTCAAGCAGCAGAGCTATAACTATTACCGGGGATAAAGAATGTCATTCTATAATAATAATGGCATCAACTCATCAAAAGAACCTAATACTGAATGTTTATGTACCTAATAACAGAGGTTTGAGATATACAAATCAAAAATTAGAAATGCAAGGAGAAATAGATGAATCCAGAATTAAACTTGGAGATTTTATACTCCTCTATATATGAATGAACAAGTTGACAAAAGATCTGTATAGATGATTTGAACAGCATTATCAACAAACTTAACTTCACTGATATTTAGAGAGTACTCCACCCAAAACAGCAGTATCCATATTCAGAACATTTACCAATGCAGACAATATTCTGGGCCATAAAATAAGTCTTAAAAATTTACAAGAATTCAAATATCCCCAAATATGCTAATTGACTACAGTAGAATTAAATATGAAATCACTAACAGAAAGTCTTCTGGAACCCCCAAATATGTGAAAACTAAATGGCACATTCCTAAATAACCCATGGGTCAAAGAAGAAATTAGAAAGTACTTTGAACTGAAGAAAAATGAAAATACAACATGTCAAAATTTATGGGATGTTGCTAAAGTAGCACTTACAGGGAAATTTCTAGCACTAGCCATCTATACCAGGAAAGTGTCAAGTCAATTATCTGTTTCCAACTTTAAAAAACTAGAAATTAAGCCCAAAGTGAGAAGAAAGGAACTAATACAGAGCAGAAATCAAAGAAATAGAAAACAGAAAAACCAGAGAAAACTAATGAAACTCATAGCTGATTATTTGAAAAGATTAGTATTATTGATAAGCCTCTAATCAGACTGATCAGGAAACAGAAGACAATTTACCAATATCAGTAATTAGAGCTGTGACATCACTACAACTACTAAAATATTAAAAGGATAAGGGATTATTATTATAAGGACAAAAAACATATGAAAGGTTGCCTGGGGATGGGGAGGTGGGAAAGAGGAAGTACAGGAGAGAAGGATCACAAAGGTACACAAGGAAATTTGGGAGAGCAATGGTTATGCTTGATCGTGGTGTTTTCCTGGGTGTATAGATATATCAAAATCCTATTATACTTTTTATATATGTGCAGTTTATTGTATATCAACAAAGCTGTTAAAATTATAAGGTGAACCAAGTCAAATTAACTTGGAGAAAAAAAGCAGTCAGTGACGGCTTTCTGGGAGAAACTGAGACTCTTGTCATGGAAGAAATTAACATATTAACTGCTGATTAGAAAAGAACCCTAGATGACTTTGCTTGGTCTACAAAGTTGTGGGACCCTACAGATGTTTTTTTTTTTTTTTTAATTTGTCACTAATTGTTGCAGTTAATCTATATTTAACATAAAGGTATAGGTTTGTTTTGTTCTTATTGTAAATATGAACATCCAGCAACACTAGATCCTTTTGCCCCAAGAAAACAACCGTTTCATGTTTCCCAGGAAAGATATCACAGCAGTGAGTCCTGCAGTGGGTGTTCGACTCCTTTCACTGAGTATCAATTGTCATCTAACACCTTGGTCATGCTGTTATTTTTCTTAAAAGTGAAAAGGAAAGAGAAATGTTTCTTGCTGTTTTCATTCACTTAGGCTCCCTGCCTTGGTGCTTGGCCATTTTATTTTAAACACTTGCTACATAGACTATTAGAATTTTAATTGATTAAAAACTTTGGTCTCATTTCCTCTTCTTAGAGTACCCCAACAAATGCAACTTATTGCAGATAGTAGCACCCCTGAGCCACTGGTGCCCTGGGAATATTCAAGGTGGGGCCCAGGAAGTAGATTGAAGCTGCTCCATGGGAGACCTGTTTTCTGTTTTCAGGCTCCAAATAAATGTCTTATCCTTGACAGAAAGAGCAGAAATAAAAGCTTTCTCTTTGCCCCACTGTGACAGAAAGTGTGGAGTCAAAACAGAGGAATCGCTGCTGTGGTTAACAAGTAAAGAGC